>JAVJAQ010005906.1:0-150080 GCA_032362365.1 Zygogramma bicolorata
AATTCTCGAGGGTTGACAACTACTCTCAAACCCTATAGATCGTTGTTCCTAGGTAATAACTCTCAAACGCTTGCCTAGCTTCCCTCACCAACTCCATGGCAACTGAGAAAGAATCCGTGTCGACCGTCTAACAGACTGATATACGACTAAACAGAGACTCCAGTAACTAACTGGAAACATTTCTGGGAACTCCCCCATCAGCAGAATGGCGACAAGATGAGTTTCCGTTGGAAAGGCACATCATATATCATGTAGTCTGGTTATATTATCCTTTACATCAGACTCTGCGTTCGAGACATGCCATAAAAGAGATGGCATCGTAATAAACGAAGGTCACAATATATCACCGGATTTATGTCTGCTCTTGAACCTGGAACAAGGCTTGTAACTCGGAGTTACCCTTGCGACAATGACGTTTATTTGGAAGGAATTTATTGGTCCCTGGCGAGGTTCTTGTGAGTTGCTGTTCAATCAGAAACAGTTTGGAGGATGTGACGTCTGAAAACCCGGGTATCGCGATTGAAACGATATTGTTCAGAATTATATGGCGATACGTTCATTTCATTTTTACGTATCTTGAAGTGTTTCTCAATTTCGTAGCTAGATGACGCCAATTATCAGCCATTACAACGTCAAATGATTTGATGTTATTCTTTTTTTTTGAAAGATGAACCCCAATTCCAAATGATTTTAAGTTCTCATATTGTTCATCGCAGTTTTGAGCTGATTCAGTTTTTTATAGTTTACTTCGTGTTTTATTCAGTGGCGCTTGAAGTTGTTGATTTAGAACTTGTGAGATAGTAACACGTTCGATATTACAGCTTTTTGTACCCACCTCTAAATTAGCCACGGATACGACTTGCGATGTTCGGTACCGAAGGATATTACAGGCTGTGATCTATAATATATAATATTATCATTTAGGCAATGATCTCGAAGCATCATGGAAACATGACAGAAATTTGTTGTTATCATTCACGTATAGATCTTGAAGCATCATGAGAACATGTTTGAGATTTGTTCCTTTTTGAAGTTTTGATTCGAGTTTTTTATATATATATATATATATATATATATATATATATATATATATATATATATGCAGATTCACACGAAAGGGAAGCCCTGTAATGGGAGACCTCTCTCGGCAAGGAGTTTCAAAGCTCAGCTGTTCTATTAAAGAAAAGATCCCTGAGCAAGAGAGGTTCGACAGAACTTCAAATTCACAAAAAAGGGTTGGGAATTTGGTACTCGTCGAGTTATCCGTGTAGGTATTGCTAAGGGTATAACGATTGATAACAATTCAGGAGAACATCGAGCTTGAAAATATTTATAGAAGAGACAAGTTTCCAACCCTTTTACGATGCTCCAATGAAGTGAGCGAGTCTGAGAGCGAAGAATCACCAACAAGACAGATTTCCTTTCTCTGAATAGAATCGAGAAGCCTCAATGGATGTTTTGGTGCCAAAATCCACACATGAGAACCATATTCCTAGAGAGGTCGTATATAAGCCTTGTAAATCATTGGAAGCTGACGAGAAGTATTTCTTCGCACGAAATAGAAATTCAAGTTTCTAGGAAGCACCTCTAGCGATCGATCTCACATGGTTTTTCCATGAGAGATTATCACTAATCGTAATTCCTAGCATCGAGATACTTAACTTTGTAGGAATAGTTCTGACATCTGAATATTAGATGATGATAGATTGGCTTTCCTTGAGAAGAGACATGCCTAGGTTTTCCTAGCATTGAATTCCACCAAGTTTATGTTACCCAATTCTATTATTTTCACCAAGTCATCGTAAATTTCATTGACGTGCATGTTTTTTGAATTTCTGTTTCTCGAGCTGGTATGACGACTCTGGAGAGTATGAAGAGTTCTGTTGTCTGCAAAACTATGTACTGAACAAGATCTTTTCTCGAGCAAATCATTGATATAAAGCAGAAACAAAGTGGGCGCCAGAAGTGAACCCTGTGGAACACCTGCATTCATTGGGAGAATATCAGATGATACTCCATCAACAACCACATAGAGACCTCTCAGATAAAAAAAAATTCAACAAAGCACACAACTGAGGAGGCAAACCATAAAACGGCAGTTTAGAAAGGAGGTTGAGTTTTGTTATCATATATCTCCATGTTTGAACAGAAATTCACAAAAACTTGTATTCCGATGTTTAGAATACAAATGAGGAATAAAAACGTGGCGCTTTCTTCTAGTTAAGGAGTTTTAGATTTGTGACGACAGGCCTATTTCAGCTTTTCTGCATCATAAAACTGAAGAAGCACACGTTACTTCACCCTCACACATAATTGCACTTGCTACGAACAAATTTTCCACAAATATTGACATTTCTCTTGGACAGAGTATATACCCAATATTCTTCGTGCGATTTTGAAAATTATAGAATTCCAATGAACATTTATGTCGTATCAAAAAGACAGTATCAACGCGAATATAGGAAATTATACTGATGACGTCATTATAACAATTTTTATGGAAATTAAAGGTTTGGCAATATAAACATTCGTTTTGCCGGCTCAGATACGATCTTTCTTGAATGTTTTGGTGACGAACTCCACACATGAGAACCATTTTCATGTGTGAAGTTCGGCACCAAAACATTCATTGAGGCTTCTCGATTCTATTCAGAGAAAGGCAATCCGTCTTGTTGGTGATTCTTCGCTCACAGACTCGCTCACTTCATTGGAACTTCGTAGAAGTGTTGGAGACTTGCTTCTATATATATTTTCACGGTCGGTGCCTTTCTGAATCGTTATCAATCGTTCCAAATTTGGCAATATCTACACGGATGACTAGATGAGAGATGAGTACAGAATTCCCACCATTTGTTGTGAATTTGGAGACCTTTGGACTTTTGAACTCCTTGCCAAGAGAGGTCTTTCCTGAGGCTTGCAAACTTCAAAAATCTTGAAGGTGACCGTTATTTCCTATCTCCTGTCCCTTGATTCACACGTTGTTTTTTGAATGTTACAGGCTTCCCTTTTGTTTGAATCTGCATATAAAAAAAAGAGACAAATCAATCAGCAAGGTATTACTTTTGCCAACTATGCAGGAAAGTCCTTACTTTGCTACCTAGGCAGGAAAAGTAATACTATGCTGATTGAAATGTGTCTTCAAAATGAATCAATCGGAGAAAAAAGTTATTATGGGGAACGTGACAATGATTCAGATATCTTCCGAGATTGTCAATATCTTTTGTGAATGTGAATGTTTCGATTGGATACGTCTCTCCACAGCTGCCTTTGATTTCCTCCTAGTCATTCTGATTTCATACTGTATGCAGGCCACCACTTCGTTAGGCTTAGCTCGCGTCACGTTTCGAAATATTAGGCTCCATCTTCATCCATCACTTCCCTAAGCTCTCGAGTCCCCTGAAGTCATTAACGCCATTTTCGATTTGCACCCCGCTAGAACAAGGGATCACACCCCGTTACGAAAATCCGGAAATCAATTTACCGCTTCGCCCGCAACTAATCCAACGGGTGATATTATAGTGGTTACGCTAAATTAAATTTATTCGCAGTTTACGCCACTAATGAGTCTCGCTAATCCCATAAATCAGAAAGGTATTGCCAACAATATCGGAATTATTATTGAAACGCGGCCGATAAAAATGATTGTTGGAACGATTCCAGCTGCCCGGGCAGAAATATGTTCGCCTCCGGTCGTTAGTCATCCCTAGACTCGAATTATATCATCTAGTCATTTGTTATCTCGAAAAACTGTACGCCTAGGATAGACGGCGTGAGGTGAAGGTTGAAAGTATTGATGTCGTTTTCGGAAGGTCATGATTTGAGGTCTTTATATGATTATTATTTTCACTTGTCAAAATGTGACGTTTTTGGCATTTCAACCACTAATAGCGGGTTATTCTATGGTTATTCTAGCCAATCATCGGGTATTATACCGATAAAACTGCCGGGTCCTTTCGATTGTTTCGATAAAACGTTGTTTACCTTTGAACTGTCAAAACTATAAGGTTTACCGCGTCGATTCTATTGAAGTGGCTCATATTTATATAAATGAAGAAGTTACCTTATTATTAATAGTCATTCACTTTTCACTTTTTCAGTATAATAATAACATAACACATTTCAATGAACACTCAAACACGTAAATAGCTCATAACCCCAACTTTATGACAGATATAGCGAACGACCGATTCAAATATTTAAGGTTTCCTTAACTCAAATGAAGATGGCGTATAATTAGTTTTCATTAAATACAATTCATTTTTTGTTGTATGAGAAGAAACCGTTGTATGAAGATTTTGATACAACGACATAACGAATGATTTTATGTTCCTTCTGGCGCGATTTTCATTTCATAAGAAATTTTCAATTATCAACCTTGTACAATGAGAGGTGTGACGCCATCTCTTGGTATCGTCGGCAAGCATTATAATATTCACTGCGCAAGCATCATATCTCTTCTAGATCAAAGAGGGTATACATCGTTGTTTGACATTTCAAATTTTTGTAAAATTTCCACCTATTCCCTTTTCCTTCTTATGTGAATGAAATACTGATCAATTGAATTTTTCTTCCTTCTATTTGTTCAAAAAATAATCTTTCCAAATACAACTCGTTCTTCAAATTTAATAAGATAAATTTTCATTTTCGAAACACTCAAACTTTTTTATTTTGAGGCAAAAGCATTCAAACAAACCGAATTAGATGAAATCACTCGTCCTAAGGACTTGTGATTTTATCAATCGGTTTGTTTTCATACTTTTGCCAAATAAAAAAGTTTTTGTGGTAAATGAAAATTTATCGATTAAATTTGAAGGACTCGTGGTATTACCTTTGATAAAATATATTATTCTGAACATAGTAGTCATTATACAGGGCTTTTGTTTAATCTCCCCCCCCCTTTTATTATTTGAACGGGTCAACTTGACAGATGGAAGTTTCAATATGGCGACTGGGCACCAACTGGAAAATAGAATGAATGGAAAGGGGGGTCTTGTGATACATAATTTTGAAGCTCCTGATAAATACTTCAAACCCCACAATATGAAGTCAATATCTTCACCTACTACAAAATGGCGGAACATTTGATAATTGCCTGAATACAAACACATTAATATCGATATTTCTAGAAATATTCGTTATTCCCTGCCATATAGCAATCCCAACAACCCGGTGAGATTTGATATATTGTTCTTCGTTATAGAAAAAGATGAAAATGTCAGGACGACAACGAACATCATTGTTCAGTTCAAATATTCTCATTTAGTTTTCGGTTTAACAAGAAGATAAGTACCACGTTAGCCATCTCCAAAATGGTCGATAGAACAAAATTCAACAGGAGAACTGTATTTGAATGCGCTGGAAACTACTGTTGATCTTCTGATCACCAAAACCGTCGAAGCGAATCGTAATAAATTCGATATGGATATCATTATTACAAGATGGAGCACCACCACCAGACAAGTGGTAAACTATTCGGATAATACTTTCCATGATCGTTGAATTGGCCATCGAAGTCCTACGGAATGGCCAGCCCGCTTGCCTGATTTGGCACCTTTAGACTTCTTTACGGGGCTATTCGTAGCAAAAGGTGTACGAAACTGAACCTGCTCCAATTTTGGATATACGGCAGAGGATAATATACGTTTGTAGAAATATCGACGTTGCTGTGTTCAAGAATGTTCGACGTAAAATATCGGCTAGGCTGTTCTGTCAACACGTTTGAGGCAACCAATTCGAGCATCTTCTGAACTAAATCTAGCTCATTTCCCAAAATCATGAAGTTGTACGGCGATGTCTGCAAGCAATTTTCAAATGTTCCGCCCTTTTGTAATGAGTGAAGATATCATATTATACGATTGTAAAGTATTCGTCAGGAAATTCAAACGGATGTGCCACAAGAGTCCCCTTTCCATTCGATATTTTTTCCGAGATGGTGCCCAGTCGCCATAATGAAATTTTAATTTGTCAATTTTACTCCAAAATATACTATTAGTTCAGGAAATGAAGCATTTTAGCTCGCAATTTTTTCGTCCACCATGGATTCACCTGAAATTTTCACAGGAGGTAGGGAATAGCTCAAGGATCATTTTCTATATCATGCCGCTGTACGCTAGGGCCTTAGGGGTGGTTGCCACCCCATCACGGGGGTGGAAATTTTTTATTACATTTTAACTGTAGGAATCGACGGAAAAAGTAACTCTAAGAAAAAAATGTTCCATACTTTTTTTTCGTGAAAGTAATATTTTTTGAGCTATTCGAAGTTGAAAGTAACAGTTTTTTGACAAAAAAATCGTTTTTTTTAATGTTTTTCTGCAAATAACTCTGAAACTATGCTTTTTATCAAAAAAAGTGTGGAAAGGCAAATTGTAGCTTTTGAAAAAACAAAAACAATGATTTCATTATAATTTTCCAAAGACACATACGAACTGAGATAAAGCAAATTAATGCTTAGCTGTTTTCGTCAAATGTATAAATTGGAATATTTAAAGCGAGATAACGAGAAAAATTAGCATTTTTCGATGAGATCTCATTAAATCTTATTTGAAGAATTCAATTATAGCTTTGGAACAAATAAAAAAATTTCTTCCTAGCATGAAAATTGACCGACTTATGATCAAAATAAGTTCGGTAGTTGCTTTTTTCTACGAAAAAAATCTGTGAAAACAACTCCCAAAGCCCCCTAACTAAAATTGATCGCCACCCTTCTGTGATTCTCTTTATACTATTAATACACTCACGAAGTTTAATTAATTTAAAAAGGCTAATTTTAGAAAAATCGGAGTTTAAAGAGAAAAAGATTTTTTTCAATTTCGTGTTTTTAACCCTTTTCCTAAAAATATCTTTCAAAATACTGAAGTTACAAAAAAAACGATAGAGTACTAAATTGTAGCTTTTTTGATGACAAAAATTTCCCTGCGTGTAGATTTTTTGTAAAGTGAATATGGCGAGATATAGGCGTTTGACACCTACATTTACGATCGAAGATCACCTTAGTCAATCGGTTTAAACTCTCCCCATTTAGAAATTAAGGGATCCTAAGTAATTCCATTAACATCGTCTTATAGCTCTTGATAAGCTCTACAAAATCGTTCCTGAAAAAAATTTTCTATCACCCAAAATGAGGGGGCTATGCTTGAAAAACCGATCAATTTTTTTTTTTAATTTGAATTATCCGCTTCGGAGCGTAGTAATCTACATAATCGGCATATTCGGCCGTACAACATAATATATATTCCACTTTTTCCATTCATCTTGGAAGAAAGAGAATAATAAACATCTGCTCGCGTGTGTGAGTGTATATTTCGTTGAATTCTCACCAGTGTATTCTAAAGTTCGAAGACATATTATAAAAATTTAATTTTTTTTCAAGGGTAGTTTATAACAAGGCTAGGTTGAAAGATTATGAAATTGTATCCCAAAGCGTGAAACAATCATTATTTAACTATTTCTACCCATATTAAGGTTTTTAATGTTATTTTATGATTATTGACAATCAGGGGTAGTTTTCACCCCTAAAAAACAAAAAGCGTACAACGGCACAATATAGAAAATGAACTAGAGGGTGTGATAACCCTAATCCCAAATTTTTGTACAAATCGGTGCTGGACGAGAAAATTGCGAGGTTTTACCATTTTTCAGCTTCATTTTCTGAACTATATGCATGCATCAATTTCTTTATCACAGGTTTCAATATTTTGTGTTGACCCGTTCAAAAAATTAAAGGGGGAAAGACATTAAAAAATAGCCCTATATATTCTCTGCCAATTTCAAAAAACTTTCTACTGTGTCAACCCAAATTCAGTGAAATATGTTGTTGATTGAGATTTGTATAGGGCTAGTCAATGTTCTAATTCACTGCGACATTTGCAGCGGTGCTACGACCTATGACTGGACCAGCGGATGTTGAAAAGTAGGCTCCCTATTCGGGGGTTCTAGAAAAGACCCTCAGATCTAATGTGGCACTTCTTTACTATTAGAGCTTTTCATCTAGGTAGATCTAATCTATAATACACATGCTCATTGCACTTCAGAAATATTTTCAGATATTCCTCTGGTTCGCTTCCACCATTTTATGTAAGCTAAGAAACCTGTACTTGTTAACATGAGCTGAATTATCGTCTAACTATTGAGATGAAACAAGTATACGCTAATCTTTCGTGGTAACGAAAAATAAATTCTAGACCTCAAATCCTCCATACTCCCTCCACTGTATCAAAACCTTCATCATCGTCTGTGAAAGTAGGGCGCCGAAACTGATCTGGAAGTAAACTAGTAAGATGAGAGAACGAAGGAGTGGCTCCTAAACAAAAACCGCACCGCTTGGAAATAATAGCAGCGATTTGTTCCGGAGAAGCTGACTAAAAGATCTCGTGATTCGGGACAAGGATATATACACTGAGGAAATTAAAGTTGCTGCTCACGTCAGATGTGCAATTACCAAAGTTTTCAGACGTTTCTAACAGCATCTCCTCCTCAAAACAGGGGCGGCCATGATCTCACTGTTTTCGAAGGATAAATATTCACTATAATTTTCGAGTACTCATGTTTAATGATCGAGAGGTCTGTCTTGATAATATCGAATATTGCTTTCAGTGATAAATTCAAACCTTCTTTGGAGTAGCGTATGTGAAGGAGTGTTTCAGACGTTTCTGATAACATCTTCGCCTGAAAACAAGGGCGGTCATGATTTCACTATTTCTAAAGGAGAATTATTCACGATATTTCTCTTCACTCTTGACAAATAATCAAAAAATCTGTTCCCATAATATAGGAAATTAGGTTCGGTAAGGAATCCAAAAATTCTAATATTATTATATTCGAATGGAGCCAGGAGTAGAGATTCTTGAAACATTCTTAGTATTCTTTGATTTGATTTCTATCTCTGTCTTGAAAAATGGTGGAGCCATTTGAGAAACAAAAATGAGGTAGATGTAATAACACATATGGAAGAAAATGATGAAAAATACCTGAATATTTACATCAGAGACAATAATTACTGTGATGATCCCAAAGCGGGTAACCAATGAAAAAGTGAATCAGTTGAAGGCTAGACTGCTTTGATAGCACTGGATCTGTTTAACTGATTGAACTGATCAAAATGGACCTGGATTGTGTCTAACTTTTCAGGTACCATATTGTTTCTTTGCTGGAATATTTGAGATTTTCTGAGTTGACATTTTTCTGGAAATAGTCTCAACTCAAACGTGTTGTGAAAAAAGAAATGAAAATAAATCAATTCATCATCTGAAACATAAGGAACGCTCTAGCAAGAAAAGCATTATCGATTATCAACGAGTCTTGACGTTGATTTTCTATATCCATTACGGGACTTTCTTTCCGTATATTTCTTTCGAAGAATATGGGGTGTTGTTCGAATTGAACCCACTGAAGAACGTTGACAAATATATCATATTTCATTCATTGATATTTCCTTACAGAGGGATGATGAAAATGATAAATGATGAAAATAAAAAGTTTTATTTGAACTGCAATTTGGGACTGATCAAAGTACATGACAATAGGATCCTCGATATATTTCAGAGTCCATGAAGAACTGGATATAGAAGTATATAGAGAATAGTAACAGAGGACCAATTCCATTCATCCTGCTTTTTCGTCTGATACTGAAAACGTAATTAAAATTATCAAGAATATTCCATTTGTAGGTCCGAAAGATAGATATGTCGAAGGTCTGACCGTAGTATTAAGGGCCAGTTGAACCGCTTCTCTTAAGTTGAGCTTTATCTAGGCCAGGCTTTGTTGCTATGGATTTGCCAATCAGCTTCCTTGTTCCTTAACGATTGAGCCAAGCTCAGTTGAATCTCTGCTGAGTTGGAGCGGTTCAACTGGCCCTCAGTCTTCTTTTCAGATAAAATTCTTCAGATTGTACCTTAATGATTGGATCCGAAGGAATAATACTAAACATTGTGATTTGGCTGGTCAACTCGTGGTTTGGTTAATTGGTTACATTGCGGTGTTGATAAAGATATTTCTGTAAGTTCTTGGTGATGACAGCATGAGAGTCGAAATGTCGAACAGTTCAACATTTTACACACCAATTAGAAAAGAATATCAATGAGCAGTCAAGAAAGATTAAACTCAAATAAAACTTTCAACAGTGAATTCAAATTATTAGTTGATCAGAACACTGTTTGATGGTAACTTTTTTGTGGTGGATGGATTCTTTCAATTACTTTATGCTCTGAGCCTAACACAGTCTGAAAAAATAAGAATCTATACAAGTATATAAGTATAGAAGTATACAAGGGCAGATTTCAGATCTATCACAAATAGTTTCTGTGTTGATTAAAAACTGTGTCTTCTCAATGGAACTCTATTATTACACAGCATCTTTTCGAATTATATCGTTCTTCTGTCGACGTTTCGGCTCCCACTTTGGAGCCATTCTCAAAACTTCTTCGCGACTTGGAGCCGAGGTTTGAGTCTCCTTATCCTCCAGCTCTCATCTTGATAAAGTGAAGACTGTGGTTTTGTGGATAGAGGGATCTTATTCATGGCTATATGAGAGTCCGACGTTGTTGGAACTGTCGGACCCCATGTGGGTCTGGTATGAAAGGGATTAATCAAGGGATTTGTTCAATGGCAAAGTAATGGTTTCCAGGAATCGTAAAGGCTTTGTGAGTCGTCGCGTTTCTTTGGGAATTGGGGGCGTTTTTCAATTCCTATTGCTTCGCGAACCATTCTGAAGTGGAGTGTTTCTTGCTGTGGCAATGGTCTTCGTTTGTTGAATTCAATTTCGTATCCGATTTCGTGCTGATGTTTGAAGAGAGCCGAGGTCCGATTCACTTACTGCTAGTTCATGTTCGTAAGACCTGTTCGATACTCATCGTTTTGTCTGTCCTAGGTATGTTCTCTGGCAGTCGTGACAAGGAATTTCATATATTCCTTGTGATTCATTGGGTATTAAATCTTTAGGCGAGCGCAGGAAAGAGGATATTTGATTGTTTGCTGTGAAAACTGTCTTGATGTCGTGTTTTGTCAGAATTCGGCTCACTTCAGCAGTGACTCCCCGAATGAGAGTAAGGAAAGCTTTCGGGCATTCAGTCGGGTCTTCCGGTGGTTTGGGTTGCCAGTACATACTATCTTTTCCAGGGCAAATTCTACAAACAAGTAAAAGGCGCCCCTATGGGTTATCTTCTTTCGTCATTACTTGGAAACCCCTACATGAAAGATTTTGAGTCTAGAGCCATTGACACATTTGCATTGAAGCCGACGTGTCGGCTGCATTATGTGGATTATGTTTTTGCTATCTGGTCTCATGGATCCGAAAGCCTTCACACCTTCCTCAGTCACCTTAACAATATTCACCCCATATAAAATTCGCTATGGAAATGGAGACGAACAACGCTATTTTCTTCTTAGATGTCCATATCACGAAATCCAACAATTATCTCACTCATACTGTCAATTTTTCAAATCCAATTTTGATCAGCAGTTCATTTCAATTATCTTGGTTCGAATCATTGTTTTCTACTTTTCTGAGCTCCTGGAATTTGTTACAAATTGAAGAGATTAAATCGTTTATACGAAGGAAATTTGCACTAATGTCACCCAACAGGGCAAATTTTCGACAAATTTGATCACATTCAATATTTATATTCTTCAATGCGAGTTCCAAGACGAAATAAAATTTCTCGAATTTTGGTACCCCCTACTTACCTGCTCGCACGCCCCTGACCCAGCATCCGAGTGATTGATACGATTCGTTGCCAAGAATCGGGTTATTGGGCTGGATAGAACCTCTCCCAACATAATTTCATTGTGCCGAAATAAACTTCGTGATTCGAAGTTCTAGAAAGAAAAATGAGAACCGATGCCAAGAGAAAATTGAGTTGCAGCCTCCAGCTTCCATCCCCCATACGAGGGGGTTTGAAAGTTGAAGTTGCTACGAGGGGGATTTCACTTCGGGAATCAATGAAAATTTTGTTGAAATCCATGTTGGAATCCAGAAATCTCACCTGGAATCCTTGAAGAAATCCTGAAATCCACTAGAAATCCTGATTTGGTCTACACATTTTACGGGAGGGAAACAACCCTCGAGTTGCTACTGAGTTGGCTATTTGACTTTTAAACAAAATAATATCAATGAAGAGATTAACTTTATGAAATTGATATTAAAAACTGATTTTCCACAAATTGGACATCCTACAAAAAACGTCATACCTCATATTCCAAGTATAATATCAGAACAAAATGTTCGATAGTGACAGATAGTGAACCACCTAACATATCAGCAAACAAAGAAAATGTATTAATCAAATTGCTTGTTCGTGTGATTAAAAATATATCGGCGAAACATCGAACCCTCTAGAAGTGCGAATAAGTGATCACAAGATTTGCCTCAGGAGCAGACAGCTCGGTGGTTCTGAATAATCAGAACGTATCCTTACTGTCGAGAAAGATAACACAGTAAAATGGAATGACACTTGATCAGAGGGTAATGACAGGAGACGAAAATTTGAGGGAATCTGCTTCATGCTGCATGAAGAAAGTTGCATCTCTATGGGATCGACTGATATAAATCGCACCTGGCTACCCTTCTTGAAGGACAAAATATTATGTCACATATCAGACCTTTGAAAGATTCCCACAAAGATAGATTGAAGATCGGTATTAGAAAGGAAGCAGATTTAAATTTGAATCTTGTGTAGTGCATAGTTCTGCAGGTGCAATACCCTTCATACTACTTTCTATAATAATAATAATTTCTTTATTTTCACAAATAAGTTTGAACACTAACCATATGATAATGCAAATAAAAAGAGAAAAACATCAATGGAGTCAAGTAGTTGTAGATGAAAGTATATAACTATGAAATCACAAGAATGAATAAATATATCTCTGGATTTGTATAGGACCGTCACATCCACGTCACAACAATTATTACAAATAATACAAAATATGAATATAAAATATATCAAAAATAATTGTTTCCAGGTGTATATGAATGAATAAAGGTGTATGTATATGAAATAAAACGTACACTACAGATTGAAAATAAAGATACGGCTGAAACTCCTCAACAGTGTAGCAGTTTTTCGACAATGATAGCTGCTTATGTTTTGTCTTGAAAACATATACATTTCCTGAAATTTTGATGTCGTCGGGAAGTTCGATGTACAGACAGTTTGCATCCCTGATATTCAAAACTTTTTTGGTAGAGTGCAGTTCGATGTTGACTGAGTAAGTGGGCATTTTTTTATATGGAGATTCACATGGAAGAGAAGCCCTGTAATATTCAAAGAACACCGCGTGAATCAAGAGACAGGAGATACGAATTAACATTTATTTGGAATTTTTGAAGTTTGTAAGCCTCAGAAAAAACCTCTTTCGGCAGGGAGTTCCAAAACTCAGCTATTCTATTGAAAAAAGATTCCTGAGCAAGAGAGGTTCGAAAGGTCTCCAAATTCACAACAAAGGGGTGGGAATTCTGTACTCGTCGAGTCATCCGTGTCGATATTGCCAAGGGGGGAACGATTAATAATAATTCGAAAGAGCATTGACCGTGAAAGTATTTATAGAAGAGAGACAAGTCTCCGACCCTTCTACGATGTTCCAATGAAGTGAGCGAGTCTGTGAACGAAAACTCATCAACAAGACGAATTGCCTTTCTCTGAATAGAATAGAGGAACCTCAATGAATGTTGTGCTGCCGAACTCCACACATGAGAACTGTATTCCAAGACAGGTCGTATCTGAGCCTTGTAGATCATTACGAGCTGACGGGAGATTATCACTGATCGTAATTCCTAGTATCGTGATACTTCACTTTGTAGGAATAGTAACACCTGACTTCTGAATACTAGAAGATGATAGATCGGCTTTTCTTGAGAAGAGACATGCCTTGGTTCTCGTAGCATTGGATTGCACCAAAGTTCATATGTTATCTCATTCTATTATTTTTACCAAGTCGTCGTTAATTTTATTGGAGTTAATGTTTCTTTGAATTTTTGTTTCTCGAGCTGGTATGGGGGCTCTGGAAGAGAAACTAGTATGAAGAGTACTGTCGTCCGCGAAACTATGTACCTAACAAGATGTTTTCTCGAGCAAATGATTGATATGAAGCATAAACAAAGTGGGCGCCAGAACTGAACCCTGTGAAAGGCCTGTATTTATTGGAAGAATATCAGATGATACTCCATCAACAACCATATACAGAGACATATCAGACAAGAAACTTTTCAACACAGCACGAGACTAAGGAGACAAATCATAAAACGGCAGTTTAGAAAGGAGACCCCGATGACAAACTCGATCAAAGGCTTTTGAAATATCGAGTGCAACAGCTATCGTATCCCCGAATTTTTCTATTGAATTCTGCCAAATATAAGAAACATAAGCCAATATGTCACTGGGTGATTTTTGATGTCAAATGGGTAAGTGATGATCTAGTGGCAGCAAATTTGTTTTAATTGCGGTGTACATATGTGCATTCCTCAAGTAGGTACGTATATACCTGGAATTGTCATTATTTCTAAATTTCGAAATGCTCCTCTACAAGAATCCCTGAATATTAACCTAGAATCTCTTGACGGCAGTTAGTGGAGAGATACCTGAGAGGATAACAGGAATTTCTGAGCTCTTTACACAAATTATCTACTTGTGGCTTCCATTGCAAATTATAAGCAGAAACCATTCCCAACATTTTGGTTGTTGTTGTCATCCAATGATGATTCGAGAGTTATTTTTGTTGCTCAGGAAACAGAATCTAATAGAAAAATAACATGCATCCTATGGAAATAGATTTCAAATTGAGGATTATCATCAACTTCGAGTTGGTAGTTTTTCAATATTTGATATGGAGAGTATTATGATGTATAGAAATACATTAGGGAATTTTGTAATAATACAATATTGGACTCTTCTTCTCTTCTACGACTACTTCGGTTTTCCAGCAAAAAAAAATCATCATTCAAATTGCAAAGTATCTCCTTTTTGTCGCACTAGAATGGAAAACTGTTCGTCGAATGGCGTCGTGAAAACCAGAAGTAGTCAATAGTTTCATTCTCTTGCAATTGTGGATTCGAAACCTCGCACTGAATTCAATCTAGAGCAACTTCTTAACTCTCTTTCTCGTGAAAACAACAAAACAGAGGCAACTCGATTCGTTTAATGAAATTCTATACCCCTCGTCGAGAAAAGAAGTTGATTTGTAATTGTTAACTCCCGGAGGATATCAGCAGCGCTGAAGTTTTACAACTCCAAACTTCAATAATTACGCCCTGCTATATGCTCCATCCCAGTTGAGTGTTTGTTTTATCCAGAATGTTGTTTGCAGTGTTTAGTATTCTGAGGAGTTATGTTACGTAAATTGCCATTTGAAATGACTGGCCTGCTTCGGATGATGTACTAACTTTGAGTAGAATTGATTTCGTGTCTCAAATGTTTGATACTTCAGGCTTAGAGCACTGCATTTCGTATTGCTATAAACATGACGTTATAATATTTTATCTACGACTAATATACAGTATAAGTATTATATCCATGCTTTCTGCATATATCATTTCCTCAGGGATTAATGACGAGGGAATGATAATTATAGTCTTTATCCCCTCTTGGGGAGTTCTATAGTGTAGCCGCTGAAAAGATAGAATGATCACGTGAACGGCACGCACTCTTTGAATGTTCCTCTCCCCAATGATACAAGTCCGATTTACACCACTCAACAAAAACGTCGCCGCGTCGTTCTCCCATAAACTTTTGGGATGATTTTTTATAAGTGTTCATTATTACACCTTTTTCCTCTACAGTTAAATTTTTTTTTTATCTTTTTCTTGGAGGTGAAAGAGTGTTTCCATCCATATTATTTAATTAACGTAACACACGTAAATACAAAGCACAAATGAGTACAGTACAGTGTAAACAGTTCTTCATTTATTCCAGTTTAGAAGGCGTGGCCATGCAGGCATTCACTGTTCACGCGTCCTTGAATTCTATCTTTTGAACAGCCCGACTATAGCATCAGTATTTTCAATCGAATCCTATATTTAATAGCTTTCACGAATATCCAAAAAAAAGTTAAGAATACATTTCAACTCTTTAAATGAAAAATTATTTTGATCAATTTTCATTATTATTATTCTTTTATCGTTGTATAATCTACTATTACACACCAAGGTAAAAAGAGAATTGATTTTCCCTATATAAAAACATAGATTACTAGGGCTTTTTTTTATATGCAGATTCACATGAAAGGGAAGCCCTGTGATGTTCAAAGAACACCGCGTGAATCAAGGGATAGGAATTAAGAATTAACATTTACTTTGAATTTCTGAAGTTTGTAAGCCTCAGGAAAAACCTCTTTTGGCAAGGAGTTCCAAAGCTCAGCTGTTCTATTGAAAAAAGATCCCTGAGCAAGAGAGGTTCGACAGGTTTTCAAATTCACAACAAAGGGGTGGGAATTCTGTACTCGTCGAGTCATCCATGTAGATCTTGCCAAGGGGGAAACGATTGATAACAATTCGGAACAGCATCGACCCTGAAAGTATCTATAGGAAAGAGACAAGTCTCCGACCCTTCTACGATGTTCCAATGAAGTGAGCGAGTCTCTGAGCGGAGAATCACCTTCAAGACGAATTGCCTTTCTCTGAATAGAATCGAGAAGCCTCAATGAATGTTTTGGTGTCGAACTCCACACATGAGAACTGTATTTCATGACAGGTCGTATCTGAGCCTTGTAGATCATTAAAAGCTGATGAGAAGTGAAGTATTTCTTCGCACCAAATAGAATTCCATGTTTCTGGGAAGCATCTTTAGCGATCGATCTCACATGGTTTTCCCATGATAGATTATCACTGATCGTAATTCCTATCATCAAAATTTTTAAATTTGTAGGGGTAGTTAGTACTGACATCTGAATACTAGATGATGATAGGTTTTCGTAGCTTTAAATTCCACCAAGTTCATGTTATCCCATTCTATTATTTTTATTAAGTCGTCGTTAATTTTATTGACGTGAATGTTTCTTTGAATTTTTGTTTCTCGAGCTGGTATTGGGTCTCTGAAAGAGAAACTGGTATAAATAGTACTGTCCTCCGCAAAACTATGTATTGAACAAGATATTTTCTCGAGAAAATCGTTGATATGAAGCGGAAACAAAGTGGGCGCCAGAACTGGACCCTGTGGAACACCTGCATTTATTGGGAGAATATCAGATGATACTCCATCAACAACCACATACAGAGACCTATCAGACAAGAAACTCTCCAACAAAGCACACAACTGAGGAGGCAAACCATAAGACGGCAGTTTAGAAAGGAGACCCCGATGCCAAACTCGATGAGACGCTTTCGAAATATCGAGTGCAACAGCTATCGTTTCTCCGAATTTCTCGATTGAATGCTGTCAAATATGTGAAACATAAGCCAATAAGTCGCTGGTTGATCTCTGATGGCAGAATCCATATTGTCGATCATTATATATTCCTGATTTCCCTAGATATTTGATGATCTTTACATTGATTGCTTTTTCCATGACTTTGGAAATGATAGAAAAATGAGAGCTGAGGAAAACTATTTTTCGAAAGAGAAATATTATATCTTCGGCCGAGGTTGTATACTACTTTATTCAAAATCGATATTTTTTGAATTTATGTTGAGGAGGTGAAATGTTCTGGGATAAATTTTCCGGGTTTTTCCCCCTTTCCTGGAAATGAAAATAAAAAGCTTCCAGTTCTCATATAATATCTGTCAAATTAGTATATTTTTCACGCTATAAGGTAGAACCTGATTAAATTTCCACAAAATTTATTGTCTTCGCGACATGTTTCGATACACTGTATCTTTATCAAGCGAATGTATTCAAACACTATATAGTAACTATAGATTTCCATCAAGTGAAGGCCACCTCAATCCAAAATTAGTATATTTTTCCCGATACGTAAAAGAAATATCGAAAAGATCTAGGATTGAGTGACTATTTTGTCAGTTACTCATTGTTTTTTTTATGGATTTTGCGATTTAATTAACCAAGTTATTAAAATAAAGTCACACACTACGTACCAAAATTTGTAATTTCATCGAATATTTTCCTCATATATAAAATGTCCCATAAGAGCAATGCAATTATCGAAAACTCACAGCGCTAATTGCATTGTATCAAGTCACCATAACAACACAAATAAATGTCAGATAGACTTAAAAAATCAAAAAACTTCGCGTTTCGGTGAGTGCTCCATACAATCTATAGAGGAAAGTAAAAATGAACAAAAAATAACATTTCCTTGAGAATTTCTTTATTCGTGAAATACTCCAATGAATTACATTCGTGCATAAAAATGATCAGATAATTATGCATTCAAGCGTGATATCATATACAAATTGCAATCGGTTATTATCATATTTCGCCAAAATGAGAAAATAAACTTGGCAATTTTTAGATATCACGCTTTCTTGCAAAATTATCGGTAATTTTTATGCACTCGTGCAATTATAACCGAAAATTTCACACTTCTACGTTTCATTCTATTAGATGCCTCAATTTTGACTAGTAACCCTAACTGCTTGAAAGATTTCCGGGAATCTTTTCGAGGCGCCACGATATTTAAGTAAAAATTCCATCCAAACATTGGCAACAGGCTCAAATTATTCCTGAAAATTTTTTTTCGGGAACGAATATTTCAAATGAAAAAATTCAAAATATTCGTGCCTTTAGAAAATTTTCGGAAATAATTGGGGCTCTTATTATTAGTGATTATTTTTTTCACTTGTCAAAATGTGACGTTTTTGGCATTTCAACCAATAGTAGCGGGTTATTCTATGGTTATTCTAGCCAATCATTGGGTATTATACTGATAAAACTGGCTGGTCCTTTCGATTGTTTCGATAAAACGTTGTTTACCTTTGAACTGTCAAAACTATACGGTTTACCGCGTCGATTCTATTGAACTGGCTTACATTTATATAAATTATCGTGAATGAACAGTTACCTTATTATTAATAGTCATTCACTTTTCACTTTTTCAGCATAATAATAACATAACACATTTCAATGAACACTCAAACACGTAAATAACTCATAACCTCAACTTTATGACAGATATAGCGATTCAAATATTTAAGGTTTCCTTCAAATGAAGATGGCGTACAATTAGTTTTCATTAAATACAATTAATTTTTTGTTGTATGAGAAGAAACCGTTGTATGCAGATTTTGATACAACGACATAACGAATGATTTTATGTTCCTTCTGGCGCGATTTTCATGTCATAAGAAATTTTCAATTATCAACCTTGTACAATGACAATGTGTGACGCCATCTCTTGGTATCGTCATATCCTATTCAATGCGTGAGCATTATATCTCTTCTGGATCATAGAGGGCCTACATCGTTGTTTGACATTTCAAATCAGTAAAATTTTCACCTTTTCTCGTTTCCTTCTTATGTAAATGAAATACCGATCAATTAAATTTTTCTTCCTTCTATTTGTTCAAAAAATAATCTTTCCAAATACAACTCGTTCTTCAAATTTAATAAGATAAATTTTCATTTTCGAAACACTCAAACTTTTTTATTTTGAGGCAAAAGCATTCAAACAAACCGAATTAGATAAAATCACTCGTCCTACGGACTCGTGATTTTATCAATCGGTTTGTTTTCATACTTTTGCCAAATGAAAAAAGTTTTTGTGGAAAATGAAAATTTATCGATTAAATTTGAAGGACTCGTGGTATTACCTTTGATTATTTCCCTCAATGCGAATAAACGATGAAACAGTTGAAGGCTAGACTGCTTTTACAGAGTTTTACAGCGATTAAATGCACTAGACCTTTCAACCGATTAAAATGTTCGAAATAAACCGGGCGTTTGGATCACTTTTCAGGTAGGTACTATCTCTGGTACTATATTGTTCCTGTGTTCGATTTTGATGTTTCCTGAGTTTTCATGTTCTCTGGAAATAATCTAAACATATATCCCTCCTTCACCAACTTCAATCGACCAAAATGCGTGCATTTCCATGATTTTCAAAGTTTTGCTTTCAAGCAAATGCTTTCGTTTATAATAATTTGAAATAAAATCCCTCGACCTGCGGTCTCGGGATTTTATCAAATTATCATACACTCAAGTCATTTGCTAAGCAAAATTTCGAGAATCATGGAAGTGCAGCACACATTTTAACCGAATAAACTTGGTGCACTCGGGATATAACCCCCGATAATTTTCAAAAAAAAACTCGAAAAAGGAGACAGACAAGCTTCCGTCGCCAAGAGAAAGTATACGATTTTTTTAATGAATTTGTCTATCAAATCCTCGAATTCATGATAATACGATGGGTAACTGACAAAATAGTCACTCAATTTTGCATCATTTCAATATTTCAGTTAGGTATTAGGGCGAATTCGCCCTTGAAACAGATATTATATAGAACTTGGAGATTAGAAACTTGAGTATTTTTCTGAAGAGAATGAAGTGTGATGAGTTATTTTTTTGCTTTTTTTTTCTCAAACGTTTGAGAATGATATACACGTTCCTATCAAGAGATAGTTTTATTTTATTTTCCTTCTTTCATAGAAGTTGCATTTTTTTTTGATGCGTATGAAAGAAAAAGCAGAAATTAATCCATCAAAGAAATTGAACCATTTTCTTTCCATTTCCAGGAGAAAGATAACCCAAGAAATGAATTCCAGAATATTCAAAATCATTCATCATTTCATAAAATGAGCAAAAATTGAATATAGCTAACGGAAAAAGAAGATTTGTATGAAGCTGCTAACAAATGTCATATTTGGTGAATGTCATTTACTTACAGTTACTAATAAAATAATGTAGGTGTCTGTATGAATATTTTGGCATGCCAATTATATTTCACAAATCTTATTCGGCAATGTTTGGATTACTCACAGAAATATTGGGAGCATTTTGAACAATGAAAATATACTGGAAGAGCGTGTTGCACGAATATCGCCACCCGCATTGTGTAAATCTATCTTCTGTAGTATTTGAATAAAGACAATTTATTATTATTAGTATTATTATTATACTGGACCTGATGTGCGACAGTACAATATATGCTGTAAATGTCTGATGAAAAGGCAACAGTTCATTTTTGAAAACTGAGTGTGGCTTCAGTTATTCGGACATACATTCCAATCATCCAGTTTCGTGTGATATTCAATATAGTAATAATAATAAATACGCTTTCATTCACACAAATGAAATACAGAAAATTGCAAACATTTATCACATTGTTTGTGGAACAAAGGAATAATCCGATAAGTTTATTAACACTTGTTTCGGTTTGATACTTATAATTGAAGATATCCATTTGAATAAAAAATTAACACGTAAATAATAAAAAGCAGAGTATATGTTTGGAAGACAAGGTCAGTTTATTGAAATATCAGAGAGATGTAACCATTTAGTGAACTTAGTTCTGATTACCATGGTGAAGTTTGACTGGAAAAAACAACTTTTGAACTGATGTATCTATATACTCTGATGGAATATATCTCAAATAAATTGTCAGCGGACTGCAAAGAACATGTTCTGAAGAGTAACAGAACTAACAACAACAATTAGAAGAAGCATTATTTGCATAAATTCTAGGTATTTTTCAAGTGAAAATATACCATGCTTGGTACATCGTGTGAAAGATCTGTTCGTTATTCTGTGCAGTTGTGTAATTGCAAATCTGGGTAAAAATGTGGTGAATATATTTTTTTCTGAACACTCAGTCCTTTCCTGAGTTGTTGTTTTTATTTTCATCTAGTGGAACTTTTGATTCGATCACCCATTATGAATTTAATACTTGCATAATATGATGGACACAAACCCAACAAACAAGACTTGTACGTAATTGTATACCATTTCTCCAGGTGGCAAGGATTTTTTGGGGACAGTTATGATTGAGATAAATAATACTCACCAAAGGAAGAAGGGAAGCCAACAAAACAAAAAGGCTCCCATGATGATACCGAGTGTTCTGGCTGCTTTATGTTCGGCCCTCCAACTTTTTGATTGCTGACGGATTGTCGTACCTGGAACAAAATATACTTTTATAATGGTGCGACTTTTTTCTCATCATGTACATTAAGATGAAATTGGCCAATGGGCAAGTAGAGAATAAGAAAACAAAAAATGAATTCGGAGATGTGTTTTTATATAGTTTTGATTAATTTAAATAGAGTTTTTTTCCATTATATAACTTCTAATAATCAGGAGATTAGTATAAGAGGTTAAAACTTCTGAATTGCGCCAATCGCTCCACCCTTGGCACTATGAACAGGGATGACCCGACTAATGCACTCACATAGTGAATGAATCATTCATTTCGGGGCAGTACCCATCAGTTCTTAAAGTATCCAAATCAATACCAATTTTCAAAAATAAGGGATCAAAAGATGATGTAACACAATACCGTAATGTCTGTTTGCAGAGTCAATTAGCAAAAATCATTGACATGGCATACAATATTCGTCTCAACAAATTCTTAAGTCACCACAACATATTATCTGATTGTCAAAACGGTTTCAGACAAAACAAATCAACATCAACAGCAATAGGCGATTTCTGTACAAACATATATGACTCGTTAAACGACAAACATAATCCAATTGCACTGTACTTTGACCTGACTAGAGCATTCGATACAGTTGACCACAATCTTTTATTGGACAAACTGTATCGGGTTGGTGTGCGAGGAGTCGCAAATGAGTGGGTTGCATCCTATCTCAGAGAAAGGCAACAAATTGTTGTATTAGGAGGAAATAGATCAATAGAAAAAATTGTGAATACTGGTGTCCCTCAAGGCTCAATTTTGGGACCTGTTCTCTTTTTAATATTTATCAATGATATGGTGTACTCATGTCCTAATGCTCGAAAAATTGTCATGTATGCCGATGACACTAATATGCTCATATCAGAAAATGAATTGAAAAATGCTGTTACCAGAGCAAGCAATTGTGGCAATGATTTTTATGAATGGTGTTCGTTCAATGGACTATTAGTCAACTTATCGAAGACATTCTTTATGGTATTTACAACAAAAAATATAAATCGTGATATGAATTTTTTAATACGAGTAAATCATAAATCGGTAGAACAGGTAAATTCTATTAAATTTCTGGGTGTCAAAATAGATCAGAAAATGACATGGGAACCTCATATTAATGATCTAACAGATAAACTGAGTACAATTTGTTTCATCATCAGACAACTCAAGGGCACAATATCGCTAGACACACTTAAATTAGCCTACTTTGGACTTGTACAATCTGCATTGTTCTACGGATTGATTTTTTGGGGAAATTCAGTACATATGAAAAAAGTCTTCATCATGCAAAAGAGAATAATGAGATGTATGGCTGGTTTAGCTCGTGGAACCTCCTGTAGAAACATATTCACACAACTTTCAATTCTAACAGTTCCTTCACTTTACATACTTTTGATCATCATCAATGTCAAAAAAGAGGAAAAACAACTGAAGAGAAGATGTGATTTAAATGAATACAGCACTAGAAATAGTGAGAGCATCCATCAGCCATACTCACGATTGAGCATTGGTCAGGACTCTCCCATTTACCAAGGAATCAAGTGTTATAACCGACTTATAAATATATTCCCGCACTTAAGCTCGGTGAGTTCGAATGTGTTGAAGGGTAATTTGACTCGCTACCTAATAGATCAATCTTTTACTCCATTGAAGAGTTTTTCGACGCTACATTCTAGAGAATTTTAATCAATTGTATATCTATGTCTTTCATGTTTTAAATTGTATTTGTTGAACTTAATTTTTCCTAGTGACTGCTATCAGAGTTTTTCAGACGCTACATTGTAGAGAATGTTTATTCAATTGTATGTATATTTTTCATATTTTGAAGTGTATATTTCAGAATTTTTTCCCTTGTGACTAGTCCAATAAGTTTTTGCATGTATTCTCTCGTAGGTATATGTAAATTCTTCAGTGATGAATAAATTCTATTCTATTCTATTCTATGCAGACTCCTCACCCCTTTGAGTTTGGATACCTATATCGAACCTCTCTCTCGCTTGGGGATCATTTTTCACTGGAACAGCTCAACGTTTCATATATATATAATACTTCTTCTTCGACTATATATATATATATATATATATATATATATATATATATATATATATATATATATATACAAGGGGAGAGATATTGGGTGAAGCAGCAAGCAAAAAGTGTACTCATTTAACACTGTATTTCCAATATTTCGACAGTGACTACTGTCATCTTCAGGGAAGCTACAAGATTTACAAAAATTGGTCCAGAAAAATGGAGAAAGATACAAAAGTACTTACTGTGTTAGCGAGGATGGTTGCGATATAAAAGGTGATGATTAAACATTGAAAACAGAGCAAGGTGAAACACATGTGATATATGCACAAATATGTATATAAACGTCAAAAAACACAGGTTAAAATTGATCTTGAATATTTAAAAATAATTTTTTTTTTTTAAAAGACAATTAATCACACTTGCGGTACAGCCGCAACGTGGAAAAATTAAGGTTAGAAATTTAAATTTATTGACAATTGACACAAGACTCAAAAAGGGAGAGAATGATAATTTTCTGAAATCTGACAGATGTGGGAAAACAACTATTTGGCTGCTGCTTGAAGAACATTCAGCCAATTGACTGATCTCAAAGGAGTGAAGGATCTCCTGTGACAGAAGCGTTGAAATTATGAAAATTCTTGTCAATTAATAAAAGGTACGAATAAATTTCGCTTAAATGATTAAGATCTGTTTTTTTATTTAGGCATTGGTCCGACTGAGAGATGAAGGCCATCTCCATAAACAATCTCTTGGAGTGATTGCGCTCCCTAGTCAAAATTTTTGTACTTTCAAAGTTCATATTATGGCCAGTACTATTAACGTGAACACCTAGTGCACATCTGTCTGGGTGAAGTCTGCTATCACTTTTGTGTGATGCAATACGATCTTTCAAGGTTCTAGATGTTTGACCTATGTAAGTTTTCTCGCAATTTGAGCAAGGAATGCAATACACTAATTGTGACTGTGAAGTCAAAGGCGTTTTATCTTTAACTTTAGTAAAAATGGAATTAATAGTTAAAACTGTTTTATTTGCAATTTTTATGTTTTGAAAATCTTTGAAAATCCTAGACAGCCTGGAGGAAACATCTGCTATATAGGGAAACGAAGTATAAAAAATTGGAGTTGGGTTTTCCTCAATTTCATTATTTGCTATATTGAAATTATTATGTAAATTATTATTTAAAACTTGGATGTCCATGGTGGACGTACTAAACAGGATCTTATTTAACAAGGTAGAGGGATATGAATTTTCACTGAATAAGTTGAAAAGTGTTTTTAAATTTTTTGCATGATAAGAGTGATCGGAAATACAGAGTACTCGATTTTTCATCTGCTTGACCAAATTTACTTTGATGGACTGTTTATGGTAGGAGTGATAATTCATGAATCTTCCACTGCTTATAGGTATAGAATTATCACTCCTACCATAAACAGTCCATCAAAGTAAATTTGGTCAAGCAGATGAAAAATCGAGTACTCTGTATTTCCGATCACTCTTATCATGCAAAAAATTTAAAAACACTTTTCAACTTATTCAGTGAAAATTCATATCCCTCTACCTTGTTAAATAAGATCCTGTTTAGTACGTCCACCATGGACATCCAAGTTTTAAATAATAATTTACATAATAATTTCAATATAGCAAATAATGAAATTGAGGAAAACCCAACTCCAATTTTTTATACTTCGTTTCCCTATATAGCAGATGTTTCCTCCAGGCTGTCTAGGATTTTCAAAGATTTTCAAAACATAAAAATTGCAAATAAAACAGTTTTAACTATTAATTCCATTTTTACTAAAGTTAAAGATAAAACGCCTTTGACTTCACAGTCACAATTAGTGTATTGCATTCCTTGCTCAAATTGCGAGAAAACTTACATAGGTCAAACATCTAGAACCTTGAAAGATCGTATTGCATCACACAAAAGTGATAGCAGACTTCACCCAGACAGATGTGCACTAGGTGTTCACGTTAATAGTACTGGCCATAATATGAACTTTGAAAGTACAAAAATTTTGACTAGGGAGCGCAATCACTCCAAGAGATTGTTTATGGAGATGGCCTTCATCTCTCAGTCGGACCAATGCCTAAATAAAAAAACAGATCTTAATCATTTAAGCGAAATTTATTCGTACCTTTTATTAATTGACAAGAATTTTCATAATTTCAACGCTTCTGTCACAGGAGATCCTTCACTCCTTTGAGATCAGTCAATTGGCTGAATGTTCTTCAAGCAGCAGCCAAATAGTTGTTTTCCCACATCTGTCAGATTTCAGAAAATTATCATTCTCTCCCTTTTTGAGTCTTGTGTCAATTGTCAATAAATTTAAATTTCTAACCTTAATTTTTCCACGTTGCGGCTGTACCGCAAGTGTGATTAATTGTCTTTTAAAAAAAAAAAAAAAAAAAAATTATTTTTAAATATTCAAGATCAATTTTAACCTGTGTTTTTTGACGTTTATATACATATTTGTGCATATATCACATGTGTTTCACCTTGCTCTGTTTTCAATGTTTAATCATCACCTTTTATATCGCAACCATCCTCGCTAACACAGTAAGTACTTTTGTATCTTTCTCCATTTTTCTGGACCAATTTTTGTAAATCTTGTAGCTTCCCTGAAGATGACAGTAGTCACTGTCGAAATATTGGAAATACAGTGTTAAATGAGTACACTTTTTGCTTGCTGCTTCACCCAATATCTCTCCCCTTGTATCCTGACTAGTCAGCAAAGACTACCATTCTACTATATATATATATATATATATATATATATATATATATATATATATATATATATATATATATATATAGTCAAAAAAGAAGTATTATCGATAAAAGTAGTCAAAACAGAAGAGAGAATAATTGTAGATATATCTTGTCCTCAGTGTCTCAACTAAAATAAATACGAAATAGTGAGATTAGCTGATCTTTCGATCCATCTCACTGTGTATGTAACTCATCTGTTACTGAATGTGTAGTCTCCTCTCTATCACTTCTAGATCGCATAATTCAGTGATGTTCGGGGTATATGTTTTGGGATGTCATTGTTCACGAAATGGTTCAATACTTTGCCTATTCAGTTCTTGAGGATATCTTTCACGAGTGACGAAACGTCGGTTCGAACCCAAAAATTACACACTTTACAGAATATGTTTAGATTCATAAGCCTTCTCCTGTGAGCCTGAAATATTTATATTATAAATAGTATAAAAAATTACATACAATGTTCTACAGTACGGTGTTTGCTAGTGGGAATATGCAATGTTGTCTGTTTATATTCTAGAGAAAAACGGCCTGGTTGTCTAAAAGTATGTACGTGAAAAATTTTCGTAAACATATTCAGTTATTTATTCAAAACAGCCCTATTGAGTGAGCGGAGGACCGAAAAATCTAACGAAACAGAATCCTCAAATAATGTACCCGTGAATAATGCAAAATACATTTTTACCATCTTTTTAGTTGCTGACTGATTGGACTTGTTCCATCCAGAAAGAACTGTTCTTCAATAGACGCAGCAACTTTTCGGGGTAAATTGAAAATTTGCCCTTCTACAAACCCAAAAAACTACGGAACAAAAATAAAATACTTTTCATCATTCATGTTTCGATGAATATTTGAAATGTTCGAGTTTTTTTGCATCCCAGTGCGCCATCTGTAGAACTCTCGGTAGAAAATCATCAATGATTCCCCTTTTCCATAACTTGTCCCATTAATTCAACTCTAAGAAACTCTTGGAACTCTCTCATTCAGTTTCGAGAGTTTCCAGCTTCCGACCTGATTGGAGAACAATATTTAAATGAAAACTCTAGCAGCGAATCCAATTAGTATGAATATAAATGTACAATTCTTCTGCGAATAACGTAATCCGCGAACGCAAGTGCACAGTTTGAATGCCTTTTGCGATCGATTCCAATCATATCGGATTAGACTCGAATCAGGTCATGCCAGTATAATGGATTGAAACGACCTATTTTACGTTTATGGATATCCGTATGTTTCTAATTGAAGTACGCAATCAGGGATCTGAGTCGTAGACAAGGAGTTAATGGCGGTTTCTGCTTTGGGGGAATTGGAATTCGAATTAGAGATGTTTTCTGGTGTTTAAGTCGCGATAGAAAATAAGCGATACGCCCCCTATCGACTTTTGCCAGAACACTCAGTGGTTAGATCGCCATACTCTAGTGTGTTAATATGGGGCTGTCTCCTCAGTCATTTTGGATTTTTGTGATTTATATGTGTGTTTGAGCTGTTATAGTGATTGTGGAGATTTATAAGAAGTTTGAAAATATTCCAGTGAAATAATTGGAACGTTTACTGCTTTTCATTTCGTATATTTACTTTTTGTTGTTTTCTAGTTCTGGATATAAACCAGTTAATCTTTGATACAATCCCTACGCTATTGGTAATAATGAATGATTTAGTGTGTATTGCAAAATTCTAATTAGGAAGAATCCAAGATGAATAAAAACCTTGGTGTATTGACTTATACCTAATAGATTGTAAGCAAATTTTCTCGACTTTTCGCTATCTTGATTTTGATCAATTTTAACTGAAGAGATGCCTTCGAGAGTTTGCCAGCAGAGGCGCACCTTACGTGATTTTAATTTGATCTGTGATGCCATGATATCCGTCCGATTATAGATTTATAGGTTATGTTTATTTCATGGTTTCATGTTTCGCATGCAATTTATTGCTTTCCCGTGAAATGCTAGAAATTATGTAGTCATCACATTTTGACTGATTATTAGGTGTTCCTTTTGCATTCAATTTGATGAAAAATAAATCGAAAACTCAGTGATTTGATGTGATTTCAAATCTTCCGAAACAATAGTTGTTAGTGAAACTTCTTCCTACTTTCTGAGGAACCGAAGATAGGTAAGTACTTTTTTCTTCATAGTGTTGAAATAAATGCAAGTTTAATGTGATAACGAGCCGATGATATGAGGGATAAGTAATACCTACACGTTACACTAGCGTTTTATTTCGAGGTTTGTAAATCGGTTTCTAATAAATCTAACTACCACTATGAAATCAAACAAGTACAAGAACATCAACGATAAACACTCAAAAAGAATATAAACAAGAAAAACGTGAAAAAAAAAAACAAGAACTAGGTACAAGATTTTGAATATTAAAGGAACTTTCAAATGCATTCAAATTCAAATTGAACTTTCAAACATTTCAAAGAATTAATAGCTTTTTATTAGACGAACTTGAACTTTCGTATTTTGTATACTGATAATTCTATTGGTGAACGAAAGATCCCGCAAAAGTTTATCCAATGAGACCGACGGTATCGTGTGTGATTGGTTTTTTTGGCTTTGGAGTAAACCAATTAGCCAAACCGCCGGTATCGAAAATCACTCGTAAGCTGCCGCCTCGATGAAAATGTACCCTTAGGAAATCGCATTTGTATCACCACCTCAACACCACCTACCGTCAAAAAATGTAAGTTTACTCTTTGATTTCTCAGGTCGAGAGGGATATTGGCTAAACAAAAGCATATCGGTCAACGCACCAGGGTTTTTATTCATCTTGGGAGAATCACATCAACCAGCTGAAAACTGCCACTTCTGGTACTTTATTATTGCTTATATACATTGAAAAAATTCTATATTTAAGTGATTGGAGTAAATTTTCCCAGCTGAGAGATGTAATTTTCAATTATTTCAGGTGTGCATTAATCACTAAATTATGCAATATTCGTTCAGTGAACCCGACTTGATAACAGAAATTCATAAATCCAAGTCTCATCAGGAGACACCTCAAGTCTTTCGAATTTTACAATGTTTTGATAATGAAAAACCTTCAATTTGTTCAATGAAATGGTTTTCAAGTATTCAACTTTCGATTCAGTTACTTCTCACACAGAAATTATTAGGAAAAGGAACACGAGAACATCGAAGCTCCATATATACACATGCAAATGTAAAAAATATAACCATGGACAGTTCTGCGTTTCTCCACGCTAGCGCTGCGATCTTATTGTCTATCGCGAATAGTATTCAAGGATTTTGGTGAACATGTTCATGGAGACAAGAGCGGTTTGAGAAAGTGAGTTTTGTTTTCTCCCAAAACTGAACATCGTGACTTATTTCTCAAGTCACGATTTTTTTTATGGATATGAAAGTTCGAAACCGATTGGTTCGAAATGGCAATAGTAGAGACGATGTAATTTATCCATAAAACACATACCCTTTCCAGTATAAATGAAAGACGGAACAGTCAACTTCTAAGTACTGTCTGAAAGTCATTATTTTGTAGAGGATGGACTTTTTCTTCTAGTCTCTTTGGGTTCTTCATCTACCACAATCTGAAGATATAAGAATCAATATTGGAATCTATACAAAAGTAGGGGGGCAGATTTTTATCTACCCTGATAAGATACTGCGATAATTCACAAACAGTTCCTTCTGAATATGCTGGAAACTACTCTTGATCCTTTAATCAAATTTTTTTTTTGTGGATAGTATCCAAGATATGGCTGATAATATAATTGCAGACGAACAATGGTCACAGGAAAATCTCATACAAATAAATAGCACATTGAATTGTTTTCAAACACTAACCTATAAAGAACTACGTGAAATTATATTCTCTTTGGACAACAATAAGAATCGATCTGAAATTCTCAATGCTAGATTCTTGAAAGAAACATTCGAAACCTTTGGACATGTTATATATTACATAGACGCCCTAAAAAAGCTGGGCAGTCAGAACAGACTGACCTTAGCCTGGGTACCAGCACATACAGGTTATAGAGGCAATGAAGAGGCCGATACACTAGCCCGAGAAGGAGCAAGTAAGGCCCTGAATGGCCCAGAACCGTATTGCGGTATAGCAAAAGCTGTACTAAAAACAAACACCAAATCATGGATTCAGCAGAAGTCTCAAGATTGGTGGAACAATGCACCAGGAATGAGACAGGCCAAAGAGTTTATCAAACAACCGCTGCCAACATTCACAGACTATCTACTAGGCCAGAAGAGGAACACTACTAGAATAGTAGTAGGACTTCTCACAGGGCACTGTAGGCTCAATAAACATATGAGTACAATAGGCCTGGCAGAAGAAATGCTATGCAGGTTCTGTCAGGAAGAAGAGGAAACATCAGTACACATACTATGCCACTGCGAGGGCTTGTCAAGACAAAGGTTTCTAACGCTGGGAGAAGAAAAACCAAGAGCTCCCAAATTCATGGGAGTTCTAAGAACTAGCCTGTGGAGTCTCGTAAAGAAGACAGGGTTAGACAAAGAACTCTCAATGATCTCGAGGACAAACACAATAGATCTGTAAAGGTCGCGGTGTAAAGGCTCGTAGCACGAAAGTCCCTAATATATGATCTATCTAATCTATCTATATATTACATTTTATAAATTCTTCTCTTGAATATGGAATATTTCCAGATAGTTTCAAAATAAGCACCATTATACCAATACCGAAAATTTCAAATACTATAGAAGCAAATAATTTTAGACCAATAAATACATTTACAACTCTTGAGAAAGTAATTGAATTGGCAGTTCATGCACAGCTTATTAACTATTTGAATAATAATAATATCCTTAGTGATCACCAATCAGGATTCAGGAAGAGTTATTCATGTGAAACAGCTCTCCAATATACTTTATCGAATTGGAAAAAACAAATAGATGAAAATAAATATGTCATTGCAATTGATAGAGATATTTTATTACGTAAGCTGAGGTATTATGGAGTTGCTGGTTCTGTTTATTATTGGATGGAAAACTATCTGAACAACAGAAGTCAGAGAACAAAAATTGGTTCAAGTTGTTCCAATACATTAAGTAATAGCATTGGAGTACCTCAAGGCAGCGTTTTGGGCCCCCTTCTGTTCATTCTTTATATAAATGATATTCATCAAATTGCAGGGAACTGCTCTATTAGCTCATTTGCCGATGATACATTGGTGTATTGTGCAAATCACAATTCAGACCAAGCTATTATAGAAATTAACGACACATTGGCCAATATTGAAAGATATCTGAAGACAAATAAACTCAAACTAAATGTAGCTAAAACCAAATCAATGATTGTTACAACTAAATATAAATATGATAATATACTTGCTGATTCGATTGATATAGTGATTGAAAATACGTCTTTAGAAATTGTAGATGAATTCAAATATCTGGGATTTATGATCGATAATAATCTAACATTTAATAGTCATGGAGAATATATCATTGGAAAAATATCATCTAAGAAACTCTACTTTTTTTCTAGAATTTCGAAAGAGCTGTCCATGTTTGCCAGAGTTACCATTTATAATTCCATTATAAAACCTGACTTTGACTATTGTGCAACAATGATTTACTTGTTTAACCAAAACCGAATTTCTCAACTCCAAAAGCTACAAAATAGAGGAATGAGATTAATACTGAAGTGTAATAGATATACTCCAACTAAAGTGATGTTGAAAACACTGCAATGGTTTTCAGTTAGTTCTCGTTTATTTTACATGAGTATGACTTTTATTTATAAATTGAACAAAGGCCCACTACCTTCCTATCTCGACGAATTTTCAATAAGAAATTATGAAATTCATACCTATGACACAGGAATGAGGACTGACTTTCATATACACAGAACAAATACTAGTATGAGCATGAGATCGCTATTTTTCAAAGGGTTAAATGAATTCAATAAACTGCCAATGAATATAAAACAATCAGTTTCTTTATCGTCTTTCAAGTCATTATTATCAGCGTATATTAAAGCTCTATGATTGTTGGATATATACGCACGTTTGGTGTCGCAAGTGTTATTTGTTCATTATTTTAGTATTATTGTTTGAGTGTTATTATTATAGGTTTTCAAATCTGTTACTGTCATATCCTATGTAATCATCAATTGCTTGTAATTTTTTTTATATATGTGATGTAAACATTTTTTTAGGTGTAATCGAGATGTTTGTATATTAGGCTTGCCTATTTTAAAAGTACTACTACTACCACTACAAATCACCGAAATCGTCGAGGTGTATCCTAATGAATCCGATATGTATATTATTATTAATCCAACAATACGAAGCACCACGAGGTCCTACGGAATGGTCAGCCCGCTGGCCGGATTTGACACCTTTAGACTTTTTTATGGGGACATTTGATGCAGAAGGTGTACCAAACTGAACCTGCTTCAATATTGAATGTACGGCAGAGAATAATGAATATTTGTAGAAATATCGACGTTGCTGTGTTCGAAAATGTTTGACGTGAAATATTGGATAGGTTGTTCTTATGTCAAAACGTTTAAGCATCTTCTGAAGTAACCTCAGCTTATTTCCTCAAAGTAAAAAGTTTAACGTAGATGTATTCAGGCAATTATTGAATATTCCGCCATTTTGTAGTAGGTGAAGATATTGACTTCATATTCTAGGGTTGTAAAGTATTTGTCAAGAACTTCGAAATGATGTATTACAAGACCCCCTTCTCCATTTACACTTGCAATTCTTCGGCACTTCAATCAGTCTTAGTTCTGCAGAAACGGGCTATAAGGTATATGCGTAAACTAAAACCCCGTGATTCATGCAGAAATATTTTTGTTGAAGAAAAAATATTAACAGTAATCGCGTTATTCATTGTAGAATCAGTTTGCCTCATATACAAGAATGTGTCATTGTTCGAGGTTTCACGCAGTCATTACAACACCCGTTCTAATATGTTGAAATTGCCAATCCCCTCAACAAATTTGATCAGAGATTCGATTTATTATAATGGGGCTAAGATGTACAATCACCTTCCCTCAGACATAAGGGAGGCGAATATGAACGATATAAACTCTAGAAGAACTATCAAGAAGTTTCTGGCAGACAGGCCCTATTATAACTTGCAGGAGTATTACAATGATAAATTTGAATGACAAGATGCACATTCGGGTCTATGTAAGTTTCTGAGTGTTGCGTTACTAGTATGTACGTGTGTATGTGTGTATATGTATGTGTCTATATGTGCGTTTATAGGAATAAATATGTATATGTATGTTGTTTAAATAAGTGTGTGTGTACGTTTGTATATTTTTAACGACTCAGAGGAATTTTAACTGCGTTTTTGTGACTCTGAACGGTGTCGTTCCTATTACTTTATATGTTCATCTTTTATTTTAGATAGTTTTATGTTTTCTATATATATTTTATCAGCATTGTATATTTTCTATCTGCATTTTTACTGCTATTTACAAGCTTTGTCCACAAGATTTACTCTTAATGACAATAAAGTATATTTATTATTATTATTATTATTTATTATTATTGCACTAGAAATTTCAAACAATTTCAAAATATTCAACTCGTGACAAGTCTGTTATTAGTTTTCATGAACATTCAGGTGGTATTCATCCTTTCGATAACCAAACCAGCCATTGTTAGAATGAATATTTCCCCCATATATAGAATGTCCTATAAGAGCAATGCAATTATCAAAAACTTACAGCGGTAATTGCATTCTATCAAGTCACCATAACAACACATTTGAAACTGTATCGCTAGACGTCAGTAAACAACACAAATAAATGTCAGATAGACTTCAAAAATAGAAAAACATTTCGCGTTTTGGTAAGTGCTCCATACAATCTATAGAGGAAAGTATAAATGAACAAAAAATAACATTTCTTCGAGAATTTCTTTATTCGTGGAATATTCCAATGAATTACATTCGTGCATAAAAATGACCAGATAATTTTGCATTCAAGCGTGATATCTTATACAAATTGCATTCGGTTATTTTCATATTTTGTAAAAGAGCCCTCGTCCTTCGGGCTCTGGCGCTTTCGCCAAAATAAACTTGCAATTTTTAGATATCACGCTTTCCTGCAAAATTATCGGTCATTTTTATGCACTCGTGCAATTATAACCGATAATTGATTATAGTGTGAGAATGTGATCATTGCAGATATTTTAGTTTAGCGTCGGGGTAAATTTTATTTTATCCCAGTTGTTCGTGCATAAATCTGAAAATATCAAATACCATCTCTCGTAGGAAGCAATTTTGGAGAAAATGGGTAGACAGCTTTTTTTTGAGAATTTCCACGCTCTATAACTTCCGAGTTTTCCCGGAAATTTTCCTCACTTTTATAAGTCATTACCAATACCAAGCAACAAGGAACGAAAAAAACCACATTGAAATAAACAATAAGGAACTTCTCAACTTAATTAGGCAAAACAACTGTCAAAGAACTACACTTTAATCAGATCAGACGTGTAAATGATCGAAAGTGCGATTAAAAATAAAATGCCAAAATCACAAAAAATAACAATTAAAGAAATATAAAGAGGCTAATAAAGTATTCGAAAGAATCTTAAAAACCAAGCGTCAAGCTGATTGTACTCGCGACGTTTCGATCAATCGTAATCGAAATCATCTTCCAGTGCCGACTTTTCCTGTACTATAACGCATCGATAACCGTGCGAAAGGCGGCAAGTGAAATGTTTCAATAACCGAGTATTCGAATTCAGGCTGGAGATTAAATATAAAATGTGGGAATAACAAAAATATCACTTAAGGAAATATAAAGAGGCTAATAAAGTATTCGAAAGAATCTTAAAAACCAAGCGTCAAGCTGATTGTACTCGCGACGTTTCGATCTGTCGTATCCGAAATCATCTTCTAGTGCCCACTTTTCCTGTACTATAACGCATCGATAACCGTGCGAAAGGCGGCAAGTGAAATGTTTCAATAACCGAGTATTCGCATTCAGGCTGAAGATGCCTCCTGCAGCTTCAAAACTAGCAGCACTTTGTGATCGCAGGAACCGCGTCATGCGGGGAAACGAGACACGTCTCCCTTATTAGTACGGTGGCGTTGATTAAGCCGATGTGCAAAGTCGTAGCCGAGGCGACGACCGCAGCGCCTTCTTGGGAGTTGCGGGAGGTGTCTCGTTCCTGGGATTCTTGTTTCGGTTCGCGGTTGAGGTAGGAAGGGGGGTGAGAAGCAACAAAAGCCCACCCGAGTTTCCACGCACACATATTTTGGGGACAAATATTTGGCTGTTTTCTTTCTACGAATCGGAAAACTAGAAATCACAACGCTCATGAAAGAAGTGAAATAAAAAAAATACAAACACTTTCTACTGCTGAAAGGTACGTATATATCATACAGAGAGGTTCGATTCATTCAAAAAAAGAGAGCGTAGCAACATCGAAATGAATAAACTCAGACACGACCCAATAAAATCCATTGAACACAAAATATACAGAACATTACTGAAATACAAAGACACACTTTCAAAAACAAAACGCACACACCTCATTAATCATTATAGTAAATGACCCCATTTTTATGGCTTACCAAAAATACACACATCAAATCATCCTCTCAGACCCATCGTGAGTTCCATTGAATCTCCATGCCAAAAACTAGCAAGATACATACTTCAAATATTGAATCCGCTATCACGTAATGGTGATAGTTTCATTAACAATACCTCATATCTAATTGAAAATTTAGATCAAATTAGCATGCAAGCTGAAGACATGTTGGTGAATTTCGATGTAGAAGGTCTGTTCACCAATGTTCCTTTCAACAAAACCCCAATTCTTAGTAATATTTATATGTAGTAGTATTTTGAGGTCTCTTTCATAGAAAGTTATACAAATATTCCAAAGGTGTGGTGGAGACATGTTGAGGATATTTTTGATATATGGAGTCATGGTCAAAATGAACTTGACATATTTTTGGAACATATTAACAAACAAAAACCAACAATAAAGTTCACATTAGAAAGAGAAAACAACAATGAACTTCCATTTCTAGGTGTAATGATAAAGAAATCGACACGTCATGTAGACACAAGTGTATATCGAAATAAAACACTTACCAACAGATATCTCACTACACCTCTAACCACTACAAAAGTGTCAAGTGAAAAATGGCTTCATGATGGAACAAAAATCATATGTTGCTCACAAGGAAAAATCAATGAAGAGATAAACTTCATTAAATCAGCATTGAAAGAAAATGTATATCCAGAAAAATGTATAAAAAAAACTTCGACAGAAATTGATAATCCGAACAAATTCCACAATGACGACCTACAACCTAAACAAAATACACAACCTCTATCAAAAATTATACCTTGTGTCCCTCGTTTTTCTGAAAAGATAAAACAGATCGACAACAAGTATAATGTTAGAACAACATTCAAAACAACAAATACTTCACGGTCATTACTGACACATACCAAAACAAATAACACAACGGCAAACACAAAAAACTGTATTTATCAAATTCCTTGTTCGTGCGGTCAAAAATATATCGGTGAGACGTCTCGACCATTGGAAATGCGAAAGAGTGAACACAAGATGTACATCAGGAACAGACAGATAGGTGGTTCTAAATTATCAGAAGACATTCTTACTGCCGAGGGAGATCACACAGTAGAATGGAATGATACTAAAATTATGACGAAAGAGAGCAATGACAGGAAACGAAAATTGGAGGAATCTGCTTTCATCATGCTTTCTGGTGAATAATGTATATGTATGAGTTCGCTTGATATGAATCGCGGATGGCTGCCCCTCCTGAAGGACAAATGTCAACTACGAAGATTGCCAACAAGAGATATTTGCATTTGAACAGGAATTTGCATACAAGTTTCGAGAAAGGAAGCGGATTTAGTTTCCGAAACATTAACGATCAGCATTTTCATATATATATAAATGAGTTTTTAAAACGGAAACGGATTTAGTTTCCGAAACGTATATATATATATATATATATATATATATATATATATATATATATATTTATTTATTCATTTATTCATTTATATCCTAACAGACCGCGGGGGTCTTATCACAAGGATAAAAAAGGTAGCAAAAATGTAATATCACTAGATTGTGAAAGTATTAGGTGTATGTCAACATAAGTATACATTTATATCGGGGTTGAATTACACAGATAAACTTATGAGGTGATGCAAAACTGATGTGAAATATTTTTTGCGACACTGTCCAATCCAGCTCTATTAAGGCATTAAATTCATTAGCTAGTCACAACATGGCCACAAGTGGAGGTCTAGTAGTGAATATAGGAGGAATATTGAACATAGCAAATGATTGAGTTCTTCTTGGAGGTACGTTGAATCTTACTAATGCTAAAATTTCCGGTGCATTTATTCTGTTGTTGATAAATTTATGCAAGAAAGTTAACATTGTGAGAGTTCGCCTATTTTCTGGTGACATTATTTTAAATTCATTTCTCAATTGTTGTGTTCTTACAGTATTATTGTCAGCTCCTTTTTTATATTTCACGAAATAAATGGATCTCAAAAATTTGTTTCGTATTTTTTCCAACTCCCCTAATCTACTGCGGTGTTCTGCAAACCATATTTGTGTACCGAACTCTAGTTCGGGTCGTACTATACTATAGTAAAGAATTGTAATGGAGTGGATATTCGTGAATCTTTTGGATTGCCTGATTATGAATCCCAGCAACCTGTTGGCGGCTTTCAGTACATTTGTGATGTGATGGGAAAAGGAAAAGTTATTATCATAGGTAATACCGAGGTCTTTCACTTCTTTCACAGAGCCTCATCTCCGATCGTATATTCGAAAAGTACAGGGTCTTTTATTCTAGTAACAGTCAGTGTCAGACATTTTTTAACATTGAAATACAATTTATTTGTCAGACTCCATTCATAAACCCTATTGATATCCTTCTGTAACATAATACAATCACGTAGGGTATGTATTTTTTTGAATATTTTCAAATCATCCGCAAATAAAAGGCATTCTGAGGATTTCAGCAGTGTCGGCAAATCGTTAATGAAAATTAGAAATAAAAGAGGTCCCAGATTTGATCCTTGGGGGACACCAGAGTTGGCTTCAAATTTTCCCGATGCATTCCCGTTATGTTTCACTCTTGAATAAATATTTTCTAAATAACTTTTTATTGTCTTGAGAAAGTTACCCGACAGCCCAAACTTGTATAACTTTAACAACAATACATCATGATCTACTTTGTCAAACGCTTTACGGAAATCCGTATAGACTGTGTCTAGCTGGGATTTGTTTTCTAAAGTTTCGTACATACAGTTTCCAAAAACGGACAAGTTTGTAATAATTGATTTGTTGGCAACAAATCCATGTTGCTGGGATACAAAATACTTCTCAATATAGTTATATAGATGACAATAGAATATTTGCTCAAATAACTCAGCTGGTGCGCACATTATGGATATGGGTCTATAGTTAGTAATGCCCGTTTTGTCACCGGATTTGAATATTGGTATAATTATTGAAGTTTTCCAGTGCGAAGGAAAAGTACTAGATGAAATAATGAGATTATGAATGTGGAGCAGAGGCTCTTTCAACCATTCTCCACACCCTTTTAGCAAATAAGGTGGGATACCATTTTCTCCTGAGGCTTTTTTAGGTTTTAATTTCTTCAATACGTTGATATAATCTGAGACTGATATGACATTATATATATACATATACAGGGTGTATCTAAATAACACCGAAAAAATTAAAGGGGTGATTCTGTGATGAAAATTAATGTGAGTGTTTGGAATAAAATTTTTTGAAAAAACCCTCCCCGGAAAAGTTACACTCCTTCGGTGGCAGAAAATGACACTACACAATCCTAGTGTCAGTATTAATGTTTTTATGCAAAGCACAGGCCACTAGACTTGACGCAAAATACACTCGCGTTAGCTCATCTTTTTGAAAATGCATTGCATTAGATTTTTTTTCTCGTGAATGCTCAAGTTTTAGAAAAAACTTGTAGAGTTAAAAAAGTTAGTCAATGAATTGAGCTTTTCAGTCATACTTTTTTGAAGAAAAAATTTTCATCTAAAAAAAAGTTGTAAGAAAAAATATCTTAGGGGTTGAAATAATCAACCCCTTCTAAGCATACTTCAGGGTTGAAAAAATTTCAAAAAGTGTACTCTTATTGACAGATAATGTTTACCGAGTTTCGTGTCTTTAGCTTGATATACAGGGAAAATGAAAAAGAAAAACCAATTTTTTTTTTATTTTCGAAGGGGTGTAACTTTTCCGGGGAGGGTTTTTTCAAAAAATTTTATACCAAACACTCACATTAATTTTTATCACAGAATCACCCCTTTAATTTTCTCGGTGTTATTTAGATACACCCTGTATATATATATACATATATAGTTCCCATTATTTTTTCAATAGGCTGACTAATTCGACTTGTTCTAGCCAGAATGAACTGTTTTTCAGTAGACGCAGCAAATTTTTGGGGTAGAATCCCATATTATTTTTTTTCAATTAATTAATTAACACGCTTTTATTAGCTTGGGTTGTAACTATGTATGTAACGGAATCTTTGAGCATAATTTTCACCAATTTCCAGAAGTCTGATCAATTTGAAACTTTGCATACGTATCAAGGACCGATGACAATGCAATAATTTGATCATAGTTTTCCATCATCCTTATAAGGACCACCCGGATCAATAAATTATTTTATAGATCCTCTGTAGTGGAGTAAAAAAGATAGAGCTAGCGCGCGTTCTGCGCATGTCTGCAGTTTCGGACTTACTCTTTCGTTCTTTCGTTCGGGCACTCGGCACAGCACAACGGAGGCAGAAACGTTTTCAGGGTAGTTGCATTCTCACAATGTTCATTCCTTATCTTACATGCGTAGGTGTACATGAGTCTGATACATGCAAATTACTGTATATGATATTTATGTAACATATAATATGATAACCGTGATTTACAAAAGGCATCTAAATTATAACAAAATAATCAGAACACAAATTTCAATCTATTTATATTATGGAACAAAATTTGGTAAACAATAAAGCATCAAAATTTAATTAGTCCTTTGGAAAAATGGCTGATCGGGTCTTAATTGTGTTAGTATATTCCACGGTTACCTCTCTCTGTGCCAAGAATATCTCCCAATTACGGCCGTTCAAGGATTACGTCTGTTCAAGGACAATTTCTACACAGCTTTAGTTTCACAGTCGGTAAAAAAGGAATTAGTTATAGTTAAAACATATTCGATCATAAATTCTCACCATCCAAAATTAAGTTAACAAATTTCAATTCAGAATAACAAAGCTGATAGTTTAGATGACTATATACATGGGGAAAAGCCCGATGAAGTCTTAATCGTTTTGATATATTCGGTGGTTACTTCTTCATTTTGGGAGTGAATTATTTCAGCGCCCGCTGCCTTCCTTGGATGTGGTGTAGCGTTTTTCACTCTTTCTCTCCGAGAAATAAGTTCTTACCTCCGATTACTCCTGTTTCAAGGACGATTTCTGTATAGCTTTGATTTGACAGTCGATAAAGAAGGAATTGATTATGATTAAAACACATCTAATCATGAATTCTCACCGACTAAAATGAAGATAACACATTTTAATTCAGAAAAACAAGGCCGGAAATATAATTACCTATTCATACGCAAAAAAAGCCCGATCGGGTCTTAATCGTTTCGGTATAATCTGTAATTACCTCTTCGTTCCGGGACTGGGTAATTTGTGCGCCCGCTGCTTTCCTTGGATGGGATATCGTTTTCCAGGCTCCCTCCCCGAGAAATAAATTCTTCCCCCGATTGCCTCATTTATTTATACATAGCTTTTTTATACATAGCTTTTATTTGACAGTCGTTAAAGAAGGATTTTCAAAATTCAAAATCATTAATTGTGACCAATGAAGAGTGTTGCCAAAAACATTTTAGTAAATATGAGTTCATTTGATAAACTTGAAAACTTTTTGGAAAAAAATAAATTGAACTAAAAAATGAAAAATAAATAATAGTTTGAAAAACTAAAAAAACACGCTTTTAAAGCTAACCGAACTAATAATTTTTAGAAAAAAATAGAAAATAATTTTTGATTACAAAGAGTTTATATTACGGTAGTAGAAGGCTAAACAATCATTCATAGTCAATCAGCTCAAAATAAAATTATCAAAAAATTTAAGTAATAAACAGAATAAAGTAATTCAGAGTAAAAAGCGTGGGGTGCATTTTACTACATTTCATAAGGCCCGGTCTTTTCACCTCCAGATATCCTACAGATAAACTAACTGACGGTTAGAATATTCTTTTGTTTATCGTTAAGTGATAACAAAAGCATATTCTAACATTCAGTCAATCTATCCTTAGGATATCTGGAGGTGAAAAGACCGGGCCTTAGTCTCCTCTCAAAGATAATTACCGATAGAATGATTGTAACATATAATTTATCAAGCACCCCACGATTTCACTCTGAATTACTTTATTCTGTTAATTACTTAAATTTTATTATAATTTTATTTTGAGCTGATTAACTATGAATGATTGTTTAGCCTTCTACTACCGTAATATAAACTCTTTGTGATTAAAAATTATTTTCAGATTGTGGTAGGTTACGAACCCGAAAAACTACGGAACAAATAGAATTTTGTATCTGCAAATTATTATAAATCTGATAATCTTTTTATTTTCCCCGTAGGGATGAATTGAAACAAAATTTGATAAAAATCGTAAGTGTTGAAATGCTTGGTTGTTGTGGAAATGTACACGTTCTAGACCGGGCGGCAGTGACAGATTCTTTAGACCAGTTTTTTACAGTCTGCCTTTTGGAAAGGAAAGTAATTGAAGATGAAACGAATCGTTATCAGCAAAAAAATTCACGAGCTGCGTGGTACTTCATGTGAAACCCATAGTTTGCGTTAGTTGAGTTCAACAAAAATTTGGAAGGAAGCCTTTTTACAGAGTGCTTCACATTTGTTACACATGAAAACATCCATCATAGTACAAAAATCATGTAGATAAACTGCTTCAAATGATTAAGAGTGATTTACAAATTGCCCGAATGTATTAGAGAAAAACTTCAATGAGAACCACCTTTTTCCATCACACCTTTCACAACTGAAACTAGTCTTTTTGTGAGATCAGCGAAAAATTATGAGGCATACTCTTTGGAAGTACAGTGTGTTCCATCGAGAACAAATTCTGGATTCGCCATGAAGTATCACGTAGCGCGTAAGTTTTTTTACAGATTTTGATTCGTTTCAGATTCAAGTATTTCTTATTCCAAGAGCAAACTGTAGAAAATTGGTCCAAAAAATCTGTCACTGCCGCCTGGTCACTTCATAGTTATTATAGTTCGACAACTTATGAAATTTTCGACAGTTGTGTGGAAAAACATCGGTATATTTATATAATAGACAGTGAAAGCGACTCAGAAGTAATTACTCCTCCAGACACATATCAATCAGCAAAGTATTACTTTTGCTGCCTAGGCGGAAAAAGTAATACTTTGCTGATTGATATGTATCTGCAAAATTATAATTCTGTACTCGTCGAGTCTTTCGTGTAGATATTGCCAAGGGTGGAACGATTGATAACAATTTAGAAGAGCACCGACCGTGGAAATATCTATAGAAGAGAGACTAGTCTCCGACCCTTCTACGATGCTCCAATGAAGTGAGCTAGTCTGTGAGCGAAGAATCTCGAACAAGACGGATTGCCCTTCTCTGAATAGAATCGAGAAGCTTCATTGAATGTTTTGGTGCCGAATTTCATACATGAGAACTGTATTTCAAGACAGGTGGTATCTGAGCCTTGTAGATAATTAGAAGCTGACGAGAAGTTAAGTATTTCTTCGCACGAAATAAAAATCCAAGTTTCTGGGAATTATCTTCAGCGATCAATCTAACATGGTTTTACCATGAGAGATTATTACTGATCTTAATTCCTAACATCGAGATACTTGATTTTGTAGGAATAGTTACTACTAACATCTGAATACTAGATGATGATAGATCGGCTTTCTTTGAGAGGAGACATGCCTGGGTTTTCCTAGCAATGAATTCCATTGAGTTCATGCTACCCCATTTTATTATTTTTACCAAGTCGTCGTTAATTTTATTGACGTGAACGTTTCTTTGAACTTTTCTTTCTCGAGCTGGTATGGGGAATCTGAAAGATAAAGTAATATGAAAGGTACTGTCGTCCGCAAAACTATGTAATGAACAAGATGTTTTCTCGAGCAAATCATTTATATGAAGCAGAAACAAAGTAGGCTCCAGAACTAAACCCTGTGGAACACCCGCAATTATTGGGAGAATATCAGATGATACTCAATCAACAACTACATGGTCTCGGTAGTGTAGTGGTTAGCACATCTGCCTATCAAGCGGAAGGCCGGGGTTCGAATCCTCGCCGGGCCACCGTGCTGGGTACCTAATCGCACGTTAAAAGGTAAGGCCTCGTTAATCCATTGCTCGCACAAGTTTCGACTTCTGAGGGTTGACGTTCGTCAGCTGGTTAACGAAAACGAACAATTTTAGAACAATTTAGAACAATACAGGGACCTATCAGACAAGAAACTGTTCAACAAAGCACACAACTGAGGAGGCAAACCATAAGGCGGCAGTTTAGAAAGGAGACCCCGATGCCAAACTCGATCACCTACTTTTGAAATATCGAGTGCAACAGCTATTGTTTCTCCGAATTTTTCGATTGAATGTTGCCAAATATGAGAAACATAAGCCAATGGGTCACCGGTTGCTCTTTGATGGCGAAATCCGTATTTTCTATCATTATTCATTCACTGTTTAGGACGGAAAAAACGCACTCATAAAAAAATTGAATTATAGAAAACTTCCTTGGGATCAAATATCTTTCTCAAGCTCTCCGACGAACTGAAATGGTATTTGTGGATGATAATAATGCTAAAAATGGTTGTATTCGTATCCCATTCGCGGTCACGAACGAGAGGAAAAATTCCAGTTGGAGTATTTAGCAACAGGTGTCATTATCAAAAATGTCCCTGGATGAAACTCTTCAAGCTAATTTTAAAAGTATGTCCTCGATAGATTTTCAGGCAGGAATTCTCAAGCAAAGCTGTGAATTTTCTTCCACCCTACTGAAAGCACCAGTATATAGCCATCTTAGAACAGTCTTGAATCAAATTTCGTTTTGTTGTTTTGCTTTCTCTCTCACAGTATTGATATTGATATCGATTAATTGAATACAGATGATTGTTCACCAGCAATTCGAAGTTTATCCTTCCACTGACTTCTTCAATGGTAGTATAACGATTTTAATGAATTCACAATCCGAAGACACTTCCTTCGTAGCATGAATAATCTTCTTGAGTGAGAGTCTCCCTGTGTGGGGTATAATTAAGGGCAGACTTGTTGACGTGAATGGAAAAACTTTCGTTCTCTACCACTATAAATTTCACAGAAGTTGAATAATCACTCAGTCGAGGAATTTGCATCCAGTGAAAAACAACCCGCAGCTTAGGAGAAAAAAAATAATGTGTCGATCGGCACCAGCTCGATCAAGCGTGCTATCGACCAGTGAAAGTTTAGCAAAAACACGTCTATATAAAGCGGTGGTTTCGAAGGATCCCCCAACCAAACACAAATAGCTTTCAATTGACGTTCTGAACGTAATGACATCTATTTATAGATGGATGTCGTTCAGTTTATTAAAGAAGTTGGAGGATTTATGGCAAAAGTTTTGGATTTATGTCTCACCCTAAGCAGAAAGCAAACGATATGAATGGTGGTTGCTCCAACTTAATGACAATACGTTTTAGGAAAGCGGTAACAAAAATCATGAAGTCGAGAGGGATGTTAGTGAATTTATATATTGTATGGACTTGAATAAGTTATTGGTATTGATTAAAATGAGTGAAGTATTCGGAAGAATGAATAGAAATTATGAAACTGAAAAAAAAATGGGAAACAGACAAAACACTGAGAGATGATCTAATAGAACAATAGAATCTATGAAGTACCAAAACATAGGAAAAACAATGTTTTGGATTGAAATGAATTACCTGCTGGTATCAGGAATACCTACAATTGTCTAAGATAGAACAATTTTAGACACTAGAGATCAAGCTATGAGCGGAAATAATTTTAAATTTCATTTACTTTTCATACCAAGTAATTCCTTACTATTATTGATCTCACTAAATATATCGATCTTGGCTCCTGTTATTCTTTGACATTTGGTTGGCAGCACTCTCAATGTTGCCGCAATTCGTTTGGAGTCTGTGATTTATCAATTGACAATTGTCATTCAAAAGTAACAATTCTGTGTTTATTTCTTTTCAGATAGTTGTGATCGAAAACTGTGTATTTCAATGACCCTTCCCTTAACGGCTATTAAAGAGATGAATTGAATACAACGTAGTGAATTATATTTATAATCTACAGTCAGATATTCATTTTTATCGTGTTGCAGCAGATTTAAAGTCAAGTATGTATACTGTCAGTGCGATTTCTCAAAATATCAAAGATAACAAAGTTCACAAGCAACCTAGAGGCTCATGAATACTGCAGTACTGCATATAGGTGTAGTTCGTAACGATATTTATACTATGTAGGAGCGCAGTAAGTACTTGCAGTTAATAAACATGGAAAAATCTCGATTTTCTTCAAGAGTTCGGATGTAGCTATTCATAATATATAATTTAAACCTTCGGAAGAATATATAAAGGTGGATTCATGCAGCTTCAATTGTCAAGTAACAAAGAACAAGTAGCGATTATCAATTATCAAGTTGAAAGTAATGAAAAAGAAGGCATTCATGCACTTGAGTTCAACAATGATCAAAGCTTGTAGGAGTTCAACTTTAACGTTATAAAGAGAAACACAAATTATTTGAAAAAAAAATGATTATGATCATATAATCCGTCATAATCTGCACATTAGAGACACATATTTTACAATTGAAGTAAGAAAGTTAAAAGTTGGCCAACGTTTACTTGTTGCTTGGTAATTGATAGTTGATGATTTGGTTGAATGAATCTTCTACAGTAAATTAGGTTCATCATTGATAATTGTTACTTGCTACTTGTTAATTGTTTCTTCATAATTGGAGATGCATGACTCCAGCTTAACTCTGAGTTTACTATTGGAAAACTACAAAGGAAAGAACTTTTCCATAAATGAACTTTCATATCAATGAATAATACACGTACCTATTAACAGAGAATGTTTGCAAACGTGATTTGATTAATGTCAAATATCCATAATTCAATGACAATCTGGCTACAGTGTACATCAAAATGTAACCACGCCCATAATGACATGCAACAGTTTATTGATTGCATCAACTATATACATTTGCTTCCAATGGAAATTCGAATGAATTATACAGGTAATTACTCAGATTCGACTATAATAGGAAAAATGAAAAACATGACTTTTCTTGACAATTCCTGTATCCGTTATCTGTATTGGTGGAAGAAGGTTATTGCTCACTCACTCAGCCCTGAGTAGGATCATTGTCGTGAATAAATCAACTTATGATTTTATTATTTCAAATTGACAAAATACCATTATAATGTCGATTCCAGTCTGTGGGAGATTGAGGCACACAATATAGTAGATCATATTATTATTATTATATTTTTGAATCTCACTGTATATAGTCTGGTCCACATTTTGATAGGCAAGACACTATAGGCGTATTCGTCTATTCATCAAACCCTATAAAAGGTATGTTTCGTACGGTAAACAGATGGGTGAAGGTCGACCTCTATTCTGTTTCCTGGACTATAGGGGCATAGGCGCCGGAACTTCAAAATCACTATGGGGGCTCGGTCTCCAAAAATAAACATATAAGAATAATATATATATATATATATATATATATATATATATATATATCACAATAAAATAGGTAAAATAAAGCCAGTGTATTATAACATCATATATTCAGGTGATGTTCACATACATACAAAAAACACAAAGTGAATACTAATCCAAAACGACCCAAGTAAAACATGTTTGAAATGATAGAAATAATTTCCAAACCCTTCGGTGAAGTATAGAAAAAACAGAAAAAAACTGATAATCACAGCCAGTTTCAAACCTCAAATGCCAAATGACGAGTCTGAGTACTACAAAATTGTTGTTGTTGTTGTTTAAAATTGTTAAAGAAACATGAGCTATATGATATATATGTTACAAATAGGATTAAAATTATAATTTTACTCATGTTAGAAGGTCTGCCATCTTTGGTTATTCTTTAAAATGTTTAGTCTTTGCTGTGTCATCGTGGACCGTGAATACGTTTTTGATTTGATATATCAGATATCACATCTTTTTATTTTTTATTACAATATATACGGTATACGTACGCACCTTTGTTAATAGTGACTACGGCTTTGAGTAACTGCGGCGGTTTTGTCACTGACACTGTTGCTAGCGTGATAATAAAAATCTTTATAACCCGACACCAATGAGACCGATACATAATTTGTTCTGAACGAAACATTTTTGCTATGAGAGCATGGTAACAGTATCGCAAACCCGAACTTAAATATGGGGGCTCCGCCCCCATAGCCAATTCTCTATGGGGGCTCGAGCCCCCATTGCCCCATGGTTCCGAGGCCCCTGTATAGGGGGTTCGTCTCTGACCTATGACATTCCTTACCAATTGTAGTTTTAGTTTCAGTTTTTCTCTCGTTAATGAAAGAAGCCAAAAATGCGCATTAATTCAGAAAGAAACTTTCTTAGGTATCGCATTTCATTTATTTGTCAATGGTTATTTCAAAAGGAACTTCTTTTATTCGGACATTTCGTTGTGGGGTTATTTGAAGGTTATTTTTTTTCAAACAGCTCGAAACTATTCGGCTATCCCTGAATACATCGCTTCAGTATGCAAAACGTTCCGTGAATAGGGACCAACACAAAATCAACATTCAATCCTGTTCATCTGATGAATACGTAACAAACACAGTCGATTGATAATTGTCTGTATCGATTTTGGAGCTCATAGGCAGCCCTGAGGGGTAAAAGGGTAAAATTGTTCATAATATTCAATTTTATATCATAAGGAAAGGTGGTGGCTCGGGTGGTGGTTTATAAATTTCGAAAGGTATAAAAACTCAGCTGCAATAAATACACACAAGTTTGACTATGGTATTATTAAAAAATGAATGAACTCAATTCACAATTATGTTTTGCAAATATGATTTCAAACCAATTTGAACGTGATTTTTCACACTGTTACCATGGCAACGAGCGTATTTTTCGGAATATCTTTCCGCTAGGTAATCAGGGTGAAATTAGAGTGGGAATTATTTGACGTCAAACTTGGTCAAAGCCGTCTATGTTTTGTTGGTATTTTGTCAAGGCGGATATTGAGAAAAGCTTCATATAGTAACCTTTATATTTCTGTGAGAAATACTAAATGCGAATTTCATCAAATTCTGCTCTTTATTTTATGAAAATATTAATTTTGGGATATTTGCCTCACAAAATTCAGATGTTTCTTATAGTTTTCCATCACGAATTTCTTTTTAATGGCGAAGACTTGTTGAAAAAGCAATTTTGCACCACGTGTAGTAACCCAAACTGAATGCTTTATTTATATTTTTTTTTTTTGGATTGAGGTGGCCTTTACTTGATGGAAATCCATAGTTATTACGCTATAAGGTGGAACACGATTAAATTTCCACAAAATTTATTGTCTTTGCGACATGTTTCGATACACTGTATCTTTATCAAGCGAATGTATTGAAACACTTAAATACATTCGCTTGATAAAGATACAGTGTATCGAAACATGTCGCGAAGACAATAAATTTTGTGGAAATTTAATCGTGTTCTACCTTATAGCGTAATGAATGCTGTCAGAATATACCGTATCAAGTACTAAAATAGAAGTATGGTGTAACTACAATTGGTGGAAATACTGGAAATCATGTATTCATAAGTTATATTTTGAATGCACCAAATATGAACACAAACGGAAATTCAATTTCTATAATTTATTACAAAAAAAAACAGTTTCCACCACTTGTACCAACATGAACTCAATTGCATATGGAAAAGTATACTCTGTTAAATATTCAAACAGTATTTTGGTGTAACTACAAGTGGTGGAAACCAAGAATTTACATATTAGAATACCCTGAAATGCACCAAAGTTGAATTCCTATGAAAAATAAATTACTGAGTTTCTACCCCAAAAAACAATTTCCTCCAATTCAGTGAATCAAACTTGATGTGATATGAAAGGATATACTGTATCCAGGACTGAAACGGTATTTTGGGGTAACTACAATTGGTGAAAATCAAGAATATACTGTCTTCAATTCGCCGAAACACATCCAATCTGGAGACATTCACGAATTCAGTAAAAGTCATCTTTGTTTTGCTGATAATTCGTCAAAGCGAAAATATAAGATCATGACATTTTTAATTGTTTATTTTGAATGCAATTTGCTATGGAATTCCCTTTCCGGATACCGTTCGGGGTTAACGCATTTTCCTGAAAGTTTTCAACCTCTTGTGGTATTACTAGTGATAATTAATTTTTATGATTTCCTTGCTGGATAGTGTATTAGTGGAGTGGGCGGAAAATGTAGTGATTTTGTAGAAATGAAATGAAATTTGTCCTTTTCTAAGGAAAAATTACAATTTTTATTTCTCAGACATTTTTCGATTGAGGTGTTTGATTTTTTTATCTGCACACGAAAGGAAAGCCCTGTAAAGAATACCGTGTGAAACAAGGGATACGAGATACTAATTAACATTCACTTTGAGAATTTTTGAAATTTGTAAGTCCCAGGAAAAATCTCTTTCGGCAAGGAGTTCCAAAGCTCAGCTGTTCTATTGAAAAAATATCCCTGAGCAAGAAAGGTTCTACAGGTCTTCAAATTCCCAACAAAGGGGTGGGAATTTTGTACTCGCCGAGTCATCCGTGTAGATATTGCCAAGCGTGGAACGATTGATAACAATACAGAAGAGCACCGACTGTGAAAGTATCTATAGAAGAGAGACAAGTCTCCGATCCTTCTACGATGTTCCAATGAACTGAGCGAGTCTGTGAGGGGAGAATCACGAACAAGACAGATATCCTTTCTCTGAATAGAATCGAGAAGCCTCATTGAATGTTGTGGTGCCGAACTCCATACACGAGAACTATATTCCAAGGCATCCCATCTGAGCCGTGTAGATCATCAGAAGCTGACGAGCAGTGAAGTATTTCTTCACACAAAATAGAAATCCAAGTTTCTGGGAAGCACCTTCAGCTATCGATCTCACATGGTTTTCCCAAGAGATATTATTACCGATCGTGATTCCTAGCATCGAGATACTTGACTTTGTAGAAATAGTTACCCCTGCCATCTGAATATTGATATTTTCATCATATATTGAAGCACTCAGTTTTCTGATTCAAATGGAACTAACTCTCCATGAGGAATTTTACTCCCCTCTCAGTACGACTCTGACCAAAACAGGTGAGAATATTCCGGAATCGATTCTAGAATGAACACGTTACGTATTCAGCTGGATTCCAATCAGTAAAATGTTAGTTCGCAGCATATCTGCTTCAGAGTTCACAGAACTAACTGTACTCTGGAGAGCAGTTGGCTGTATTCTGAACGGATATGCATGAAACGCTGATCTGAGATGATTGGGCTTGGAATTGGAAAGTGTTTCGTAGGGGAAATCGGTTTATGAGCTGTAAAACTATCATGGAGACTATGGTGCATAGATATGTATTCTATTCCAGACACAGTATGATGCAAAAAGGTTTCATTGGAATTCGAATTCGAAGAAGTGAACGAATTCATCGAAGAATATTTTTATTGAAAGTCTGAGATATAAAGTTGAACATCCTATCTGCATCTGATGATGAATTATCAGCGGGGTTCTATATTTTTACGAACACTTCCAAGCATGAGCAAGGATACTGTATTGTTTGTTGCCCAGATATTTCACATTCTATACATTATATACATTCGATAAAACTAGGTCTGATGTATTGTACAATACCTTAGCTATTGCCGATAAATTTTCAGTTTTTCACAGAAACTTTGTCATTCAACAATAACAGCCAGCCAGCAGGACAAATCAGGCCGAAAGACGAATGTTTTTTATTTTGTTGTTGATTCGCGTATTGTCAACGTTAGTAATCAACGAGGTTCAAGTTGGAAAAATAGAAGTTTCCTGAGATATTTCAAGATGAACGAGTATTCATGAAATACTTGTGAATGCATATAATGATTCTGATGTCATTTTAATATCATTCATGCTAGAACAATTGAACAATGCAAGTCGAACCTTTTGGATCGAATTCCAAAGAGTACGCCAATGAATATCTCAAGTTTATTTCTCCATATTTCTCCATTATTTATGAGCTAATATTATTTATTACATTAATTTCGATAAGCCGTATCTGGAAAATGGAAACTCTTATGGTTCTGGAGATTCCATTGTTATTCATGCCAATGACGATTTTATCGTTGTCATTTGAATTGCCAAGTTTCTTACATCAATTGCGGAACAACATCATTGAAGCAATAGTAATCAGTGCAACAAGTGTGAGAAGAATGTGTTTATATCACGAGATATTGAATTGTTGACTTGGAGACATTTTTTTACGTTCATGTAAAAACCAAATCTTCATTGAACAGCGTTAGAGCTATTCATTTTTATCGTACAAGTGTGGAAAAATGGTTATTTTTGTATTAGGTGTGTAAACAGAGTTTTTTCTTAACAACAGCACATGAGAGTGTTAAATTTTGGCCGAGACCAAATTTTATACACGAAATACAAACAACATTTTTTGTACAATTGTAAATGTGAATTCAAATCGTATGAAATATATTGAAAATGAATACTTCCAGTGGTGTTTCTATGTAGTTATTTTAGAAACGGTTTAACTGTTTGACTGTGTTATGGTGTTTGCAAGATGAATAAAAACCCTGGTGCGTTGACCGATATGCTTTTGTTTAGCCAATTCCTCTCGACCTGAGAAGAGTAAACTTATATTTTTTGACGGTAGGTGGAGTTGAGGTGGTGATACAAATGCGATTTTCTAAGCGTACGTTTTCATTGAGGCGGCAGCTTAAGAGTAATTTTCGATACCGGCGGTTCCATTGGATAAACTCTTGCGGGATCTTTCGTTCACCAATAGAATTATCAGTATACAAAATACTTAAGGTCAAGTTCGTCTAATAAAAAGTTATTAATTTGTTTGAAATGTTTGACAGTTCGATTTGAATTTGAATGCATTTGAAAGTTCCTTTAATATTCAAAATCTTGTACCTATAGTTCATGTTTTTTCTCACGTTTTTCTTGTTTATATTCTTTTTAAGTGTTCATTGTTGCTGTTCTTGTATTTGTTCGATTTTATAGTGATAGTTAGATTTATTATGAACCGATTTACAAAGCTCGAAATAAAACGCTGGTGTAACGTGTGGGTATTACTTATCCCTCGTATCATCGGCTCGTAATCACATTAGAATTGCATTTTTCAACACTATGAAGAAAAAAGTACTTACCTATCTTCGGTTCCTCAGAAAGTAGAAAGATAAGATATACTATACAATACTTTCCAGTTTCACTCACAACTATTGTTTCAGAACATTTAAAATCACATCACAATCACTGAGTTTTTGATTTATTTTTCATCAAATTGAAAGCAAAAGGAATACCTAATATTCAGTCAAAATGTAATTACTACATAATCTCTAGCATTTCGCGGGAAAGCAAGAAATTGCATGACCATGAAATAAACATAACCTATACACCTACAAATAATCGAATGACCGTCGAGCAGACGGATATCATGGCATCACAGATTAAATTAAAATCACGTAAGGTGCGCCTCTGCTGGCGAACTCTCGAAGGCATCTCTTCAGTTAAAATTGATCAAAATCAAGATAGCGAAAAGTCGAGAAAATTTGTTTACAATCTATAAGGTATTAGTCAACACACCAGGGTGTTTTTATTCATCTTGGGTGTTTGCTAGTAGTTGCTTCAGGTTCGAGTTATTTTCAAGAGGATGGATGTTGATTATGATAGTGGTAGTGATAGCCCATCAGATAGCAAGAAAGAAAGCAAATGCAATAATATCTTATAAGTTACCGGACAAATCCAAGATAGTATATGAGAAAACATATGACCAATTTCGTGAATGGTGCGACAAAAAACATGTAAATGAGGTTTCTGGAAATGTGCTTATATGCTATTTTGAGGAAATATAAAAAAGTGTTTACTCAATGTTCAAAAGTACATTGAATGTTAAGGAAGATATTGATATAAGAAAGTTTTCAAAATTGGTCCCGGTAATTAAGAACAAAATAGTCGAATACCGGAGAAAAAAAGATGCTGAAAACGAAACAAATTTACTTTACTGGATGGTAATAATTTGGACTTGTCTATATCATCAACTCTATTGAAACCTGTTGCTGAGAACGGAAGGATAAAAATACAAATCGAGTAAAAAATATTAAATCAAGGAATAAATGAAAGAATAGAAAATAGGAGAAGGAGGTATCGAATGTGAAATACTAGTTAAAACATGAAGAAATATTGTCAGTAATCACCCGAAGACGATTGCGGATACCAGCAATCGAAACGTCGTGGGTACACTCAACTCGAAACTTGGTTTCAACATTTATTCATAGTATTTCATTTATTTCTTTATTTACATTTTTCGCCTATTTTTTCACATTCGATACCTCTTTCTTGCCAATATTATTTCATTTATTTCTTTATTGACTATTTTTTATTGATTTGTATTTTTATCCTTTCCCTCTTAGCAACAGGTATCAATAGATTCAATAATATAGACGATGGAAGTGGAAGAAATTTACTTTATAAGGTACAGATTATTCATAATTTATTATTATTAGTAATTTCAATATTTTGCATTTGTAGGTTGTCCTAATTCTCGGTATTAGCGGTGCTTGTCGCCGTATAGAATTATTACATATAACTTTTGATGCCATTGAAGATGCTGGATCTATCTTTCTATGAAATATCTGATACGGAGATCTATAGTGCAAGAACGTTCACTGTTTAAAGTTATGATTATATTGATATATACCGCATGTATAGAGGACAACGGCCGCCTCATACAAAAACTAACGGATTATTTCTGAACTATTCGAGAGGAAAATGTATAAATAAACATGTAGATATAAATAAAATTTGAGAAATCGCCAGACTGATTGCAAAATAGCTTGGAAAAAAAATTGTTATAAGATCTACACAGGTCACTGTTTCAGGAGAAGCTCTGTAACATTTCTGTCCAATGAAGGGGGAATATTACATCAATTAAACGATACGGTTGCTGAAAATCTATCTCCGTAGCAGAATCATATAAAGAAGATTGATTGAATTACAAAAATGAGACTTTTAACAAAATATTGGATTGTGAATTTTCTTCCGAACAGATTAAAATATCTGATGAAATTGGGAACAAACTCTTCAAGAAATATCCTAACTGATCAGCAGCAACATGGAACATCTTCTGGCATTTATGTTGAAATTAATTGTCCAAACTTCACTATCAATTATTGTTCTAATAATAGGAATTGTTTCATGATGAATAATCAATTAATAATCAACTCTGTTGAAAATAAATCCTCTATGAAGTAATATTTCTTGTGTATTATCTGAATGATTTTGGCAGTGAAAAAAGTTTTCACGGTGAGAAGTAAACATTGGCGCATCAATAGAGATGCAGAAATATCATTTTTTTTTGACAGTTGTACAAAAAACCAATTATTCCTCTGAATCTCAATGAGTTTTGCTGCATAGATATGGGAGAAAGGCATAAATTAATGTTTGCTGTAGATATGTATGAATCTGTTTTTCCAGAATCCGTCAAGGGACAGGTGAGTGACATTGAAAATCTTCTTCATACACAAACTGTGCTATACCAATTTCATTGAGATACATCGAAAAATGTTCACCACCGTTTTTCATGAGCCATGAATGGGATTCCACACGTCACCCTCTAGTCTACTCGTACTGTCTCTTCTTAATCTCCTAGACCCATTTGATAGAGTTTCCTAGACTATTCCCAACGGTTCAGAGGTATTACGTGATGGGAATCTGGAACTGGAAATCTACATCATATTGGAGTTGAGCTCCATGCCTCCATAGGCCAGTACAGGCAGTATGGTTAGTCCGGTAAAGTAGAACATAATAGTCCGGCCGTGCTTGCAGAAGGTAGAGTAATTCTAAATTTTTCATATGTTGTTAAGGCCTTAACCAATAATGAAGGAACAGATTTGCAAACTCCAGAGTAGGTACTGAGCCATCGACGGTGTACCCAAAAAAATTTTTGGACATTTTTCAGTTTCTGCTTGATCCATGAAGGAAGGTTCTGTGTACTTCAAATAAAGTTATTTGCTACAATTTGAGACTGAGACAAGCTCTGTACAGGCTCTAGTTTCCACGATACATGGAAACTCGTGGAAACTAGATGGGTAATTTTTTTAGAAATTAATATTTTTTTCGATGTCGTCGCTTATTTTGAGAAATATCTTCTAGAACACGCATCTCACATTCATATAAAATTCGATGTGGGATGCGTATTCTGAAAAAAAAATCACAAAATGAGTGACAATTTCGAAAAAAAAAAACATTTTTCAGAAACAATGCCCTATTTTCGGAGAGCTGTATCGTAGATACCAGAGCTTGTGAAGAGCTCGCCTCAGTCTCATATCGCAGTAAATAAAATATTTTTTATTAGTATATAGAGTTACTAAACCGGTCAGATCCTTCCTTCACGGAGATGCTGAGCTTAAATTGAAAAAAGTCACAAAATTCTATGTTTTTTTGGGTCCAAACGGTACAGGACAGGACAGAAAATATTGCATTTGTTCAAGTATAAACCACCCCCATTTCAAAACATATAGGATAATTTCATAGGGAAGAGTTGTTAACATATGGAAGTTTTACCCAATTATGAAGTCGAAGCGCAAAACTCGAAAACATTTTGTTTTGATCATCTCTGTACGTAAAATTAACATTCTGATTGGTTCAAAATAATTTTCATCGAATTGAAGCATATTCTTGAATGTATCACTACTTTTATTCGGGTTTGAAGGCCGTCGTTTTTTGGAATTTCTTCCTGACGTTTCGCTGGCTCGAGTGGCTAGCTTCTTCAGAGGTTCATTCATCTTGGAATTCACTCCGATGACTGGAGATTGTTTCTTCGCAAGTTGTATTTATGCCGATTCAGGTAGTTTGCGGTGCTAATTATTCCATTCGGATTCGGGGAATTGTCATTAATGTTGATTACCTTGTTTACTTCCTGTGGGTTCGGAGAATAATCATCATTAATATCTGAAGAACTACCTGCAGTTATTATCGATTTTCTTAAAATGGGATTCCATATTCGGTTGAGGTTGACAGCTTCTTCTTTTCTGTTGAAATTATCCGTGTGTTTGTGGATTTCTATTGCCTCCCGTACCAGTCGGCTATGGTATCCCTGGTTGGGTGCAATCAGTTTTGCATTTTCAAACAGAATCCTGTGGTTTCCCTCACTAAGTGCGTGTTCCGCCACAGCCGACTTGTCAATTTGCCCTAGTCTGCAGTTTCTCTCATGTTCCTTTAGCCTAGTTCCCATGGATCTTTTGGTGGTACCGATGTATACCTTCCCACAGGTGCACGGTATGCGATAAACCCCTGCTGCAGACAGTGGATCTCTTTTGTCTTTAGCCGATCTGAGGCTCTGTTGAATCTTCTTTGTGGGTTTAAATACAGTTTTTATGTTGTATTTACTCAGGAGTTTTCCAATTCTGTCTGTGACCCTCGGGATGTATGGCAAATATGCATGTGCAACTATCTGAACGTCCTCCTTGTTTCGAACAGTGGAATTCTTCAGTTTCATGGCCCTGTTGATCTCGGGTACACTGTATCCATTCGACCTCAAGGTCACTTGAAGATGTTCCAGTTCTTCCTCCAGATGTTCTGGTTCGCATATTCTTCGAGCACGTTCCGTTAGAGTAGAAATGACTCCTCTCTTTTGGCTGGGATGGTGATTCGATAGCGCGTGCAGGTACCTATCCGTGTGTGTGGGTTTTCGGTATACTTTGTGGGTTAGTCTAGCCCCACATCGTTCGATCAGAACATCCAGGAATGCTATTCGTTGGTCTTGTTCAGTCTCCATGGTGAACTTAATATTGGGGTGTTGAGCGTTCAAGTGGTCGAGAAAGAGTTTTAGAGCGTCCCTACCATGTTTCCAGATGACGAATGTGTCATCCACGTAGCGTAGCCACAAGGTCGGCTTCAATTCGAAGGCGTCGATTGCTTTCTCCTCAAACCGTTCCATGAAGAAGTTGGCTACTACTGGGCTAAGTGGACTTCCCATTGCCACGCCATCCAATTGCTCATAGAAGTTTTCCCTCCATTGAAACCCACACACACGGATAGGTACCTGCACGCGCTATCGAATCACCATCCCAGCCAAAAGAGAGGAGTCATTTCTACTCTAACGGAACGTGCTCGAAGAATATGCGAACCAGAACATCTGGAGGAAGAACTGGAACATCTTCAAGTGACCTTGAGGTCGAATGGATACAGTGTACCCGAGATCAACAGGGCCATGAAACTGAAGAATTCCACTGTTCGAAACAAGGAGGACGTTCAGATAGTTGCACATGCATATTTGCCATACATCCCGAGGGTCACAGACAGAATTGGAAAACTCCTGAGTAAATACAACATAAAAACTGTATTTAAACCCACAAAGAAGATTCAACAGAGCCTCAGATCGGCTAAAGACAAAAGAGATCCACTGTCTGCAGCAGGGGTTTATCGCATACCGTGCACCTGTGGGAAGGTATACATCGGTATCACCAAAAGATCCATGGGAACTAGGCTAAAGGAACATGAGAGAAACTGCAGACTAGGGCAAATTGACAAGTCGGCTGTGGCGGAACACGCACTTAGTGAGGGAAACCACAGGATTCTGTTTGAAAATGCAAAACTGATTGCACCCAACCAGGGATACCATAGCCGACTGGTACGGGAGGCAATAGAAATCCACAAACACACGGATAATTTCAACAGAAAAGAAGAAGCTGTCAACCTCAACCGAATATGGAATCCCATTTTAAGAAAATCGATAATAACTGCAGGTAGTTCTTCAGATATTAATGATGATTATTCTCCGAACCCACAGGAAGTAAACAAGGTAATCAACATTAATGACAATTCCCCGAATCCGAATGGAATAATTAGCACCGCAAACTACCTGAATCGGCATAAATACAACTTGCGAAGAAACAATCTCCAGTCATCGGAGTGAATTCCAAGATGAATGAACCTCTGAAGAAGCTAGCCACTCGAGCCAGCGAAACGTCAGGAAGAAATTCCAAAAAACGACGGCCTTCAAACCCGAATAAAAGTAGTGATACTGAAAACCTCGGCCGCGAAAGCCTAAACTATTTTGTCATATTCTTGAAATTCAAATGCTGTCTCTTCCATTCTTTTTTTTGTTAAACTCAAACTCAAGATGTATGAGCTTCTGAAGAAGCTAGCCACTTGCGCCAGAGAAACGTCAGGAAGAAATTCCAAAAAAGGACGGCCCTCAAACCTGAACAAAAGTAGTAATACTGAAAACCTCGGCCGCGAAAGCCTTAACCATTTTGTCATTTCTTCAAATTCCATTCTCTGCGAGAAAATGATCAAGTTCCTGACTACTTACTAATATTCAAATTCTACAATGAATCTATAAGTCTGTAATTCATGGAAACCCTATGCTTGGCTTCCATGCATGATCTATGAAATCAAATCAGTTTGACTATTTTGACAGATACTTCCTTAAACGACATCATCATGGCTTATTTTTTCATTCGGAAAAACTCCTCTCTCACACTTCGAGACTACGAATACCTGAATTGACTTATACAAAATCATAGCCATTGCATCTTGAGGAAAATGAAGTGACCCAAAAGAGCAACAAATCCAACACCAAAGAGTTTCAACTCGAAATATTGATGTTGAAACTAGGAACTTCAGGAATGAAGATATTGTCACTTTGTGTGCTCCTTCCAGATCCAGGCATCTTGGCTCTATCTTAGTCTGTTCCACAACACCACCTCAAAAGCCAGACCTACCCCGGTACGAACCATGATAATCACATATACTTCACCTCAGACAACGTTGGGAATGAAGTCGTGCCAACTACCACAGGGCGCAAACCACGTCATCCCGCGAGAACGCCCTATGCAGCATAATCTCGCCCTATCAATCAAATTGTAGTCCTGGATCTGACTCGACGTTTCATTAGATTACGCACAACAGTCAAGCAAGTACAAGCTGTGTAATTCAATTACCTGCTCGAAGTTAACAATGGACTGGCACAATGGGGGGTTTCCGTTCGAAAACGTTATGTATTTGTAATCAATCATGGGGAAAATGGGGGCGAGATGTCGACATGAGAATTTCCCGCATCCAGATTTTGTCGGGTTCGTTCGGATTAGATGGGCGGAAGTGATGAGGAAGAGGTGCGGTAGAAGAGACAGGAGCTCACAGTAGGCTAGGTTATATTTCTCGTGGTCAATCAATGTCAAAGAGCTCTTGAATAGAATAGAATAGAATAGAATAGTTCATTGGCTACGTGATACATTTTTACAAATATTTGTAGCAAGTCAGAACACAAAAGTTATAAAATATATCGTCATATATACAAATATAACAATAAATATCAAAATGTTCATTTAAAACGAACAATCACAATAATAAAAATAATTAAACAATAAAACATCAAGCAACCAATGTTAAAAATGAGAACAATCGTTACTCAATTGAAGTCACACGAATTATCTATGTTATAACATATATTCTTCTGTGGAATAAAAACAATGATTCAAAAAAAATGACTTCATTTTTTGCTTGAAACAGTACAAACTGAGTTGTCGTATGTGACATGGTAATTTGTTATAGAATTTCAAATTCAATGAATTCTTCTGTGAGGTACTTAGTCTGAATCTCTCAGCTCTTATCAGATTTCCTGATCTCGTTGGATATTCATGTTGTTGCGATTGTAAAATGTAGTTTGATCTATTTTTATGAATTTCAATCAATGTTTCATATATAAAAGCTGAAGGAAGCGGCATAATTTTGAGTTGAATAAAAAGTGGGCGACAATGATCTCTAAAGTTGACATTAGATATAAGACGAATAGCTTTTTTTTGCAAAACAAAAATTTTTCTGGAATGACAAGAATCCCCCCACAACACTATGCCATAATATACCATGTGAGTATGGAAGAGTCCGTAGTAAGAAGATTTAACTGCTCTGATACCGGCGAATTCTTTGATTCTACGAATCATAAATATTACACTAGATAATTTCTTGGCCAGTTTGTCAACGTGACATGACCAGTTCAATCTATCGTCTATATATATCCCAAGTAGCTTGACACTTTTACCAGAGATTAAATTAGTGTTTGTGGAGATCATAAGATTTTGATTTTCACCCTCATTAAGAAGAAGTCTATTTGAAGCAAACCAGTTACTAGCAGACTTCATGTTGACGTTGTTCTTGAGTACTGGACAGTAAAAACACGAATTTGATTCGTTGGTTTTCAAGGATAACTCATCATCCAGAAGCTGTCTCAATTACAGAAATCAGTTGGCCAAAATAATTGAAATAATCGCAAAATTTGTTCTATAAAAAAATACATTTTCCGCAAAACTCTAAGAAATTTCGACATTTCTGTCAATTTTTTTTTTGAAGAATAATCAAAATTTCCTCACTGTCAGGGAATGATATTTCCTTACAGTTGTTAGTGTTCTTCATAAATGATTGAAAACACATTGTTAATTTGCCATAATCCATAAAACGTACTTTTCTCTTGATTTATTTGCCAATAATTCTATTGAAGCCGTAGTCACTGCCTCAGCCAGCTTTGGAGGAGTCCCAGAAATGGAAATTTCATCATCACTCATCATTTTACTTTCGATAACACAAGCAATTGATTTTATAAATGTCAAGTTTCACAATTCAACCTTATAACGTTTCCATAGTAACCCAAGTTTATTACGAATTTTAAAACACCATTTATTTTGAATGAAATTTTTCGCAATTTCTCAAGACTAAGTGATATCTGTCAAATTTCAAACAATTCACAGAAAAATAGTATGCTCATCTCGTGAAAAAAAAAACAATATTCCTGGACTCTGTGTTGCTGAGTCTCAGCTTTCACCTTGCCCTAGCAATCGTCACAGTCGTCCAGGAATGTTAGGTTTTTCCTACCTGATGAACAATGTACGATTGTTTGTCTATGACACACTGATTTCTGATAATTCATTACACTGAAATAAATGTTAGGCAAATTGCTGAAAACAGATTTTAGAGTAATATTGTATTATGAAAGAATATAAATAAAATCATTATTCAGTTTCTTGCCTGGAATTTATTGACAAATTTGGAATCACAAAACTAAAAATTGATAAATTTTTTGAAGATTTACATCTGGAAGTACTGTTCGATCTTTGATTGGTACAGTCTGATGAAAAGTTATAGAATTCTTGGCTAGAAGGAATGGAACTAGAAAAATTAATATTCGTATTATGGAAATAGTTCAGAAACATTTGGAAAAAAATAAATGAGAACGATTGTGAATATTCTTGTGATCTATTATATATCAAAAAAAAAATACATTCTCCAATTGTATTTTCTATGAAATATCGAAAATTGCAATCATCAAAGCGATAGATGAATAGGAATGGTTCGAACTTCCACTGTCTATATTGGTTGTAGTTCACAACAAAAACATTCCAGGTACGGTTCGAAATAGTTGGACTGTGGAGGCGTGAAGGGTTTGTCGGAAATATATCAAGAATAATTGGGTAGGTGACTATTTTGAACTGTCCTAGATAAGTATTTATTGCGAACCCGAATACGGCTATTGGTAATTCTATTGAAACCTGCTGCTGAAAAAAAATTGAAAGGGGAAGAAACTTATGAAGTTACAAATCGAATGATGAAGTAATCAAATCCAAATAAAAAAGGTTGAAATGGATTTTGATCGAACAATGTAATTAAAGGTACGATTGATCAGATAGAGAGAGAGAGAGAGATTTATTTGACTACGTCACGTATAGTAGTTATACATTTGTAGCAAGTCCAGATATCATTATAATCATAAAATGATGTTGTGACAAAAAAACTGAGTTATCGAATATGACATAGCATAGTCAAATAATTTAAATGAAGAGATATGAAGTGATGTTAACAAATGTTGAATGCAAGTTTCAAGTTGAGTATACTCACGACGTTTCGATCGCTGGTATCCGCAATCATCTTCGGGTGATGAAGATAAGGTGGGTACCAATTCCGTTTCAGCGTCTTCTCCCACCATGAGAAGTGACTTCCGACTTGTGTTGGTTCCGACTGAGGATAATTCTAGAACAGTTCGAAGTAGTTCCAGAGATTATTACAATTTTCTCCAGCTCACAACTGTATTACTACTTGGAACCATTTTAGAACCGTTCTCAACGAAACCAAAATGAAGGTAATATAACTGATCGAAACTTCAAAGTTTCGGACAGATTCCATTGTTTTTTGTTTACCTATTAGTTGCATTTGCTGATTTTCTTATTATTCCAGTTGTTTCAGATTTTGTTTTGTGAACAACTGTTCATTTCAAATTGTGGACTTCAGCTTTCATTCGAGTTTCAATAGAGTAAACACAAATAAAATACCGAACCAATAGCATTCAGCAAGAAACCTTGTCAATCTGATTGAAAAAAAATCCCAACTCAGCTAATTGCGTGTCGAGTACGAGAGTTTTGAGATTGGTGCTACGGTAGTTGAGCTCTATTGAAAGTTCTCAAGTTTTCAAGGGAGGTGTCAAGGGTGCGTATTCCTTCGTCGAATTCTTCCTACGGCGAATTCTTCCTAGGGCGAATTCTTCCTACGTCGAATTATTCCTAGGGCGAATTCTTCCTACGTCGAATTCTTCCTACGGCGAATGTCATCCCCTCCACTGACGTCATCAAAACACGAACGTTTCCGATGATGATCCTTACACCCCATAGTGGAAAGTTCGCCGTAGGAAGAATTCGACGTAGGAAGAATTCGACGTAGGAAGAATTCGACGTAGCAAGAATTCGTCGTAAGAAGGATTCGTCGTAGGAAGAATTCGAGATTCCTCTGGAATGAACTTCGGTATTTTCGAAAATAATCAGTTCAAATTCAGCAAGTAGGTACAATCCATCAGGAAGTACAATACAAACTGATTCATTTCCCGAATAATTCACAGGGTCTTTCTTTTTTCAGTCAAGCCTTGTTCATCTCGTCAGATTTTTTTCCGCCATCACTGACATATGATACAGGAATAATCAGTGTTGTTTCATTCAACATCTTTTTTCCTCCTGAAGTTTTTCATTTCCTTGAACGGTTCCGGAGCTACAATGAAAATCTCAATGCGAACATTTTCCAGTAACGCATGTCATAAAGAAATTTGGGGAGCAAATATTCTTACAAACATTGACGGGTGATTCTTTGAAAGATTTCAAAACGAGAAGTTCATACAAACATATGTCCTAAAGAGCTTCATTTTCGAGATACAGGGTGATAAAAATACATTTTTTCAAGATTTTTTGGAGTCGAACTTCGTCATTTTCGACAATGATCGATCCAGAACAGTTCAAATTAGGCAAGTACAATCCATTCAATAGAACAAAGTGAATAATTTCTTTCTTAAAGTGTCATTGTTATCAATCGTTCAACCCTTGGCAATATCTACACGGATGACTCGACGAGTACAGGATTCCCACCCCTTTGTTGTGAATTTGAAGACCAGTCGAACCTCTCGTGCTCAGGGATCTTTCTTCAACAGAACAGCTGAGCTTTGGAACTCCTTGTCGAAAGAAGTTTCTCCTGAGGCTCACAAACTTCAGATATTCAATGTGAATGTTAATTCGTATCTCCTGTCCCTTGATTCACGCAGTGTTCTTTGAACGTTACAGAGCTTCCCTTTCATGTGATTTTGCATATGAAAAAATTATTCATTTCATTGTTTGCTCTAGGTATCCTATGAAGAATGTATAAGCTTCCGCGGATACCGAATAAGTAGTCTTGCATGGAAGATTTCAAATCGAATACTCTCAGACTAACCTCTATGTCAAACAATGAAAAAAATATTTTTTAATTTTCAGTGAATTTGTATAAAAGCTTGTCTCTTCATATTTTATTTTCATTCATCGTAGAATTTTCTGAAAATTCTGAAATGACTTCTTACAATTCGAAATAATTGAGAAGTTTTCATTTTCAACTTTTCTTATGTTATGAGACACTGGAAAAGTTTGCATTAATAATTTCATTATAGCTCCTGAACCGTAAAAGTAAATGAAAAACTTCAACAAGTTGTTAAAACAACATTGATTATAAACAATGAGTTTTGGAACCTTTGGTGTAAAAGTTGAAACTTTTCCTAGAGATCAATTACCCTAACACCAAACTGATACTTTTGCACTCGACGCGCGTTTCGCTAACAAGGTTAGCATCTTCAGGAGAAGAAAATTGGCATCAAAACGCGCGTCGAGTGCAAAAGTATCAGTTTGGTGTTAGGGTAATTGATCTCTAGGAAAAGTTTCAACATCGATTATATTATTATTCCTGTCTCATTATATGTCAGTGACGGCGGACAAAAAATTACGAAGGGTTGAACAAGGCTCGCTCTGAAAAAAGGAGGACCATGTGAATTATTTGAGGAATGTTTCAGTAAGTCTCGTGCGTACTATTCAATGGATTGCACTTACCTAATTTGAACTGATTGTTTTCGAAAATGTCGAAATTCACCCAAAAAAAAATTAAGAAATGTATTTTAATCACCCTGTATCTCGAAAAAGTATCTCCTCTCGAAGTTTGTAAACGTATTGTTTGAACGTCATTTTTTTGTGGTGGATCAATATTTGATCCGTAGTTTTTTGGGTTTGTAACCTACCACAATCTGAAAAAATTAGAATTAATATTGGAATCTATACAAGTGTAGAAGGGCAGATTTTAGATTAAAAAACAGTTCATTCTGGATAAAACAAGTCCAATTAGTTCGCAACTTCTCGTATAACTCAAATTTTGCCTATCAAAAATCAGGTGAATGCTGTGATTTTGCAGATTCTATATTACTTCATCATTTGTGCAGTTGTTAAATATTAATTAACAATTCGAAGAAAATTAATTCATATATTCCTGATCAGTGAATGAACTGAGGTGTAAAAAACCTCAAGGTTCAACCGTAAAAAGGTATAAATACATTTGAAAACAAAAGTTCAGGACCGGCATCAACGAAATTTTCGAGTCAAGATGGATTGCATGGTATGCAATAAAGGTGCAGTAGAAGATAAATCAACCTTCAGGTGCGATGGTTGTAAAAGACTTCTTCATATTATCATATGTGCGAAAGTTGCAGCAACGGAAGTTAAATGCTTACAACTTTCGTCCAGAACAATGAAATTTTTTTGCGAAGAGTGTGAACAAGTTTTCCTGCAAATTCCCGTATTGAAAAAGTTGATTGAAGATCTCCAAGCACAAGTAGGTAGCCTAGAAAATCTTTATAAAAAGGGTCTCAAAGAGAAAGATATCCAGATTGAAACACTCAAAACGGAGGTGGAAAACCTAAAGCAGCAAGGAGGATTAAATATGAACATGGAACAGATGATTGAGGAGGTGAATGAGCGACTCCAGAGGTCCAAAAATTTTATGATCTACAATGTCCCGGAATCAACCTCTACAAATATTAGCGAGAGAATTGAAAATGATAAATTCAAAGTTGCAGAAATCTTGCAGATATTCAATTTGAATAACTTAGGCGATAAAGTGTCGAAGGTTCTTCGGGTAGGACGCTCAATTGAGTCTAAGTCTCGCCCGATAAAAGTTGTGATGACTGATAGCTGCTCAGTTATGGAGATACTAAGGTCGAAAAAAAAGCTTCAAGGAACTTCTTTCAACATAAGCAGTGATCAGACTAAGATGCAACAAGAACTCTTTAAAAAAGTCCGGAGCGAGTTGAAGACGAGGCAAGATAATGGTGAAGAGAATATTGGAATCAGGTACCGAAGAGGCATTCCCAAAGTTGAAATAATAAAGGAGACTCGAAAAAACCAATAAACTCCCCATTACAAATCTATTGTCAAAATGTAGGTGGCTTGTGAACAAAATTGCAGGATCTAATAATCTCAATCTCATGCTCAAACTATGATATCATAATATTAGTGGAAAGTTGGTTATCTAGTGATAAAGAGGATGCAGAGTTGAATATTCCATCCTTCAATGTGTATAGATGCGACCGTAGTTGTAATAATAGTAGTAAGTCTAAGGGCGGAGGGGTGCTTATTATGATCGAAAATTCAGTTAAGGTTAGTAAACTCAAACTGCTTCATGATACAGTTGAACAACTATTTCTGTCTTGTTCAGTTGGAAAAGTAAAATTCATTGTGGGAGGTGTTTATATTCCACCTCAATCACCAGAAGAGAAGTATCAGCATCACTGTCAAACAGTCGAATATTTAATGCAAACTTATGACAACCATAAAATATATGTATTTGGCGACTTCAATCTCCCGGAAGCTACCTGGAGTAGTGATGATCTGGGAGTAACAGTGAATTGTCCTCAGAATTCACATGCTTTATTAGTTGCACAATGCTATGCATTTTTGAGTTCTTTTCAGGTTATCACTATTCCAAATAGTAGAAATGTATATTTGGACTTGATGTTTTCAAATGAATCTCGTACCATCAGTACAATACCTAGTGATCCTCTTTTTCCAGATAGTGTACACCATTCAGCCTACAGCTTTGATGTTTTCTTGAGTGCAAATGAAGGGAATAGATAAGAGTATAAAGAGTTTTACTATGACTCCAGAAATGCAGATTATGCCGGTATTAATAATTATTTGTTAGGTATTCATTGGGATCGCATTCTTAACCCAGTCGACATAAATGTGGCAACATCAGAGTTTCATGATATTTTGAATATGGTCATTGCACTTTTTGTCCCTCTTAAACAGTATAGAACGTCCTCTTTTCCTAAATGGTTTTCATCGGAACTTAGACATCTTGTTAAACAGAAGAAATATGCACACAAGCAATATTCAAGTTCAAAAAATGTTTAGGATCACGCCCACTTCTCTAACTTGAGAGCTACATGTAAAACTGTTTCGAGAGTTTGTTATGAAAACTATATGAAAAAAGTGAGTGATAATCTGCAAACAAACCCGAAATTTTTTTGGCAATACCTGAAGAGTAAAAAATCAAGCTATGATTTACCGGAAAATATGTACTTAGATAACAATGTCGCTCGTAATGGTGAGCAAATGGCTGAGTTTTTTGCAAAATATTTTTCGACAGTATACACTGAACCATCTTCGGCAGGAACCAATGACTTTACGGATTTCGGAAACTTAAACATTTACTGTCCGAAAATATTCCTTGAAATGATCTTTGACAAAATTTCGAAAATACCAAATAGATATAGTACTGGTCCAGATGGAATTCCTAATATATTCCTCAAAAACTGTGTTTATGCAATTTCTACACCAATATTCATCTTGTTTCAACTCTCATTGAAAACAGGTGTGTTTCCAGATCTCTGGAAAGACAGTTTTGTAATTCCCATCTATAAATCAGGCGACAGAGATAACATAAAAAATTATCGTAGTGTCTGTAACCAATCCTCAATCCCAAAATTACTCGATAGTTTGGTATCAGATCACCTGAATTATTTCTGTAAGGAACAGCTCACTAACAATCAGCACGGTTTTTCCAGAAGTAAGTCGACAGTTACGAATCTACTGGTTTATGAACATCAAATTTTGAAGGCCTTGGAAAATAAACATCAGGTAGATGCAGTGTATACAGATTTTTCCAAGGCCTTCGATAGAGTCGACCATAACTTACTACTGAAAAAATTACAGGGTCTCGGTTTTTCGTGTCAATTGTTGAGATGGGTGCAAAGCTTCTTAACAGGACGTACGCAGCGTGTGAAAGTAGGGTCATTTGAGTCAACAGAAATACACGTCTCGTCAGGTGTCCCTCAAGGATCTCACTGTGCCCCTATTCTATTTAATATCTTTGTTAATGACATAGTAAACTCCTTTGAACACTGTCAGAGCTTATTATTCGCAGATGATTTGAAACTATTCCGGATAGTGAATTGCTTACATGATCAAACACTCTTGCAGGGTGATCTCGACAATCTGGAAAACTGGTGTGAAGAAAATAACTTGTATTTGAATGTGGACAAATGTCAGCACATCAGTTTTTTCAAAGGTGCCAAAAAGTTTGATTCACACTACAGAATAAACAACAACTCATTGAAGTATGTCTCATCTGTCAAAGATTTGGGAGTCATATTCGATGAACAGTTGAAATTTGTTGAACACATTCGAACTATTTCAGTGAAGTCATCTAAAACTTTAGGGATCATACTCAGAAACTGCTCTGAACTGTCTCCCGAATGCATAAAAAGAGTATATCAAGCCTTGGTTCTATCTCCTTTAGAATATGCTGCTATTATATGGTCTCCACAATACCAGATACACATAAATACTTTGGAAAGAGTGCAAAATAAGTTTTTGAGATACTATGCTTTCAAAATGAGCTTTAGAATACTGGATCACGACTATTCGCCGATATTGAAGTTGATCAATCTATTTCCTCTTCATAAAAGGAGAGTCCACTCTGATATAATCTTAATTTTTGAGTTATTGAATGGTTTTATTGTTTGTCCTGAACTTCTCGAGCTTATTAACTTCAATGTTCCAAATAGGGTGCTAAGAAGGCAGAATCTGTTTTACATAGAATTTCATGCCACAAATTATGCTCAACATGCTCCTATTGGGAGAGCCTTACGGCTAATAAATGATTGTAATATTGATATATTTGGATCTTCATTATTAACTTTCAAAAGAACAGTAAGGAGCAAAATTTGATGTTGTTTTAATTGGTAATTTCCGTATTTTTAGTATTATTAGTGAATATCTAATTATAAGTTGTTTTTACAATGAAAAAGTTAAGTGTACTTGTGTATCTATTTTTGTAATGGGGTTTAACCCGTTTATCAAATGAATAAATAAATAAATAAGAACTGATATATATGAAAATACTCATCTGTTAACGTTTCGGAAACTAAATCTGTTTCCGTTTTTAAAACTTCTAGCGAATTCCGTTTCAAGTGCAAATACCTGGTAAAGATGGTTTTCGTGATTGACATTTGTCAAAGCATTTCAAATTTGACATAACATTTTGTTCTTCAAGAGGGGCAGCCATCCGCGATCCATATCAAGCGAACTCATAGATATGCATTCTTCACCAGACAGCTTGATGAAAGCACATTCCTTTAATTTTCGTTTCTTGTCATTGCTTTCTTTCGTTATGATTTTAGTGTCGTTCCATTCTACTGTAAGAATGTGTTCTAATAATTTAGAACCACCTATCTGTCTGTTCCTGATGTACATCTTGTGTTCACTCTTTCGCACTTCCAATGGTCGAGACGTTTCACCGATATATTTTTGACCGCACGAACAAGGAATTTGATAAATACAATTTTTTTTGTTTTCTGTTGTGTTATTCGGTTTGGTATGTGTATTGATCTTGAAGTATTCGTTGTTTTGAATGTTGTTCTAATATTATACCTGTTGCCGATCCGTTTCATCTTTCCAGACAAACGAGGGACATAAGGTATAATGTTTGATACAGGTTGTGTATTTTGTGTAGGTTGTATGTCTTCATTGTGGACTGTGTTCGAATTTTCAATTTCTGTCAAAGTTTTTTCTATGAATTTTTCTGGATATCCATTTTCTTTCAATACTGATTTAATGAAGTTTATCTCATCGTTGATTTTTTCTTGTGAGTTATATACAATTTTTGTTCTATCATGAAGACATTTTACTATACCTTTCTTGACACATTTGTAAACGTACTTTATCAACACCCTGTATATTATTGAAGCCGAAAATAATAGTGAGCAGCTTCTCGAACGCATCTCAGTTATCAGAATCCAATTACTTCCCGAAGTGGATCGCTCCCAGTAGGCTGGCATTGAGGTGGTTAGTTTTGATTGAGTTCGTGATATATAGAGAGGATTGCGATCCAATTATGGTCGGAGAATCCGTTTGTGATATGGGGACACGGAACGTGTTGATGTCGTTGATGAATTATTCGGCGTTTTAGCCCTTTGATCGCCGAATACAAATTGTTAGTGTCGGTGTCAATTTGTAGGTCGGTCGTACAAACTGTGGTTGGGCGGGAGAGTCATTTGGGTCCATGTGTTTTACATTGATTTCAATTGATTAGTTCTGAATAAACGATGAGATTGACAAAATGGTCAAGGCTTTCGCGGCCGAGGTTTCCAGTATTACTACTTTTCTTCGGGATTGAAGGCCGTAGTTCTTTGGAATTTCTTTCCGACGTTTCTCCAGCGCGAGTGGCTAGCTTCTTTAGAGGCTTCATCTTGACTATTATTATTATTATGAGTTTAGTCCTCGGAATAATAGTCAAGAAGAAACCTCTGAAGAAGCTAGTCACTCGCGCTAGCGAAACGTCAGGAAGAAATTTCGAAGAACGACGGCCTTCAATCCCGAAGAAGAGTAGTAATACTTGAAACGATGAGTTCGGAACCTTTGGTGTGAAATTCGAAACTTTTCTCAGAGATAAATCACCCTAATACCAAAATGATATTTCTGCACTCGACGCGCGTTTCGCTAACAAGGTTAGCATCTTCAGGAGAGTAAAATTGATACTGAATCTAAAGACTGAGGTTAGTTGTTCATACACCTAGTTTTCCGGTCCGATATGTACTTTTTTGGATGGCTGCACTGCGATTCCTTGTCCAAAGGTTGATAACTTTTCCTTTGAAAACAAAATAAATATGACAATGAAAGGAGAGTGATTAGGTACGTAGCTGAAGTGAACGGTTTCAACCCCGAGATAGTTGATAAGATAATCAGAAAATATAATTCTTTGTCTTTTTAAAAAGATGACAGGAATGAAAAGTTTATAGTAATCCCATACGATCCTCAATACACTAGAGGACTTCAACAGATATTTGATAAAGCGGATATGGAACTTGCATATGAAAATTTACGAAATCAGTTGTCTAGATTGCAACAACAAATACATCGGCCAGAGCCGACGAGCTATCAAAACCAGTTTCACGGAGCATTGTGCACACATGAACTACGGAAGGGTAGAAAAATCCAGTGTCACCCAACACGTTGTAGGCAATGACCACAAAAATGGTGAAAGCAATATTAAACTGATCGAGCATGTGCATGACACAAGACTAATCGATGCATGTGAGAGTCTAGAAATGACAAAATGTAAAAACAGCATAAATGGTGACAAGGGACCTATCCCTTTCAGCCCACTTCTCAATCTATTGTTGAGAAAGTAATCAGAATAATCAATAATTACAGATGACGGACCAAAAAACTTTGCAGGTAGTGACTGCACTAGTTCATTATCAAGAAATTAATTAGAATACGTAGCAGTAACAAACAAAGTCCATATTGGACTGGAAAACTTCAGGTATATAAACAACTAACCCTAGTCTTTAGATTCAGTATCTAACCTTGCTAGCGAAACGCGCGTCGAGTGCAAAATTATCGGTTTGGTGTTGGAGTTATTGATCTCTAGGAAAAGTTGCATTATTTTTGGTTCGTTCCATTCAATTGACACTGGAGTCCATTCACGTGGACAATTAGTCTTCCCGTTTGTATTGGCTGGCTTTTAGGGTAATTTCCGATGAAACTTGAGTTGTTACAAAAATTGATTTCGAGCAAATCTATAAAAACTGATACTATAGCGGGTGTTTCAAGAGTTGAGTCATTCATTTCAACAGCTTGTAGAACTTGTTAAAATAAGTTGATAAACCATAAATCACCTACATAAAAGTTGCATCACAAGAAAGTTAGTCTTCGATTTGAACAATTATTGAAATCATCATTATCATGTTGAATTGATACCGTTTCTACCAATAGTGTTGTACCCAAGTATTTGATCTATTTTTCGACCTGCTCGCGCCCCAGATTTAACGCCTCGCGATTTTTTTTGTAGGACTAGTTGGTAGAGTTGGGGTATTATAAATGATTGAATGACATGAAACTTACTTATCATGATGAAGCAGTTAATACTCTGAAAGAAATTCAACGGTGTATTGAAAAAGTTTCTGATTCCATGCATGGACACCAGGATTTTATTTTCGAAGCTTGTGAAGAGTCGTGGATTCGCCGAGCAAGATTATGCGTCAATGGAACAAATGGGAAAAATTTTGATCATTTTTTGTGGAAACGGTATCTATTCAACATAATAATGATGTTTTTTCAAGGATTGTTGATAATGTAAACTAGCTTTTCTTCATGGTTTTATGGATTTCTAACCTACCACAATCTGAAAAAAGTAGGTATTAATATTGGAATCTATGCAAGTGTAGAGGGGTAGTTTCCGAAACGTTAACGATAAGTATTTTCATGAATTTATTAGTTTCTACATTTTTTTGATAGTCAAAATTCAGTTATACGAGAATTTGTCGACGAACTGACTTTTTCTATCCAAAAGGAACTGTTTTTAATTTTACGCAGCAACTTCTCGAAGTAGATAGAAGCAACCCTTTTACAATTGTATATATTTCAACATGAATACCTATTTTTTCAGATTTTGGTGGGTTAGAAACCCAAAAAAATACATAGACGGTATATTCACCACAAAATAATTACCTTTGAACGATAAACTAGCTCTCTTTTTATGCAACTTTTATATAGGTGATGTATCGACTTCTTTTGATAAGTTTCTACAAGTTCTTATAATGAAATACTCAACAATAAAAACACCCTATAAGGTACTGTTGGGTAATAAGGCCTGGTTAAGGAAAAACTCAATTTATTTCGTAAACTATACGTATATCTGAACTTTGGCTTATACGAATAAGTAACTAAACTTATACTCTATAGTATTATAATAATATAGGAACTTCAAAATAAACGTTCTCACTCAACAGGAACAAAAAGAAAAAGAGTTGAAGTTGGCCTTATTACCAGCACGGTCAGGTTATAAGGCCAAGAGTAAATAATCAAGGCAGGTAATAAGGCCCCACAGTCGAAATAGTTCATGGCATGCATTCTGGGCAAGTAAAGTCTTCTGTGTCATCTTTTGAGAGACCAACACATTCCTCATGCACCCAGGTACCACATGATACACAGGATCTCATATCGGCCACATAATCAATGTCGCAAACTGAACACATCCAGACTTCTGTAGCGCCAATTTTGCTAGTGGTCGGCAAATCAGCTAACTTCTTATTCTTCTTTGAAGAAGAAGGAATTTTCTTAGAGCTGTCGTCCTTGATTACATCTCTTTTTTTTTTCTTGGGCTCGATAATGCAATGCCTTCTTACGTACGGTAGTTTTGGTAGGCTGCATGTCCGGGGTAAGCACAATTTCTGAAAAAGAATTGTTATTTTTGTTGTGGGCTTCTTTATCAATTAACCGTACTAGTGGGATTTCATCCTCTGAATTCCAGACTTCTGTAGCCCAGTTTTGCTAGTGGTCGGCAAATCAGCTGACTTATTCTTCTTTGACGAAGTCGAGATTTTCTTAGAGCTGTCGTCCTTGAATACATCTCTCTTTATTTCTTGGGCTCGATAATTCAATGCCTTTTTACGTACGGTAGTTTCAGTAGGCTGCATGTCCGAGGTAAGCAGAATTTCCGAAAAAGAATTGTTATTTTTGTTGTGGGCTTCTTTATCAATTAACCGTGCTAGTGGGATTTCATCCTCTGAATTCCACTGATATTCCATATCATAAGCATTTCACAAAATTTGTAAACACTTCTACGAAGTACCCTAGGAGTAAGCGGAAATCCTTTTTGTGCGAATTTAATTATTTTTTCCACCAAGTCATTTTCTTGTTCTTTGGTTAGGATTGATTTTGCACCTAATACTCGTTTTTTCGAGCCAGTCTTTAGGTGATTTCTCAATGTCCGACGAGGGATACCACTTTGCTGCGACACATATTCTTGGGAATGGCCTAGCCTTAACAGTTGTAAGGCTTCTTCCATCATGTCTTCTGACCACTTAGCCCTGATTCCTTGATTTTTCTTACCCATATCAGAAAATTAAAAAAAAATATTAATTTTTAGGATAGGTCTTAGTACCAGATATAAGTAATTACTTATGCCGGGTAATAAGGCCGGGCCTTAATACTTGTCTAGGCAGGTAATAAGGCCCAAGCCTTATTACACGTCCAACATGTTTTCACTTTTTGAGGTTATCAGAAAGTAACAATCAACAAATATCTTAAAATAATAGCACACATCAATTGTTAATATCAACATGAACATACGTACCCAAATATAGACAACTATTTTGTGTAATAATCAAAATATCAGTCACTTCTTTGTAGCTAATTTTATAAATCGATTAATAAAAATCTGAGAAATCGGTTGACAACGTGCAGCCAGCTAACGGAAACGCTACTGCGCCTAATCCATGTTTCATTCAGGTCATTCGGAAGCTTTCTTCATGCAGATGGCCCTAGGAGCATAGAATAATAACTCTGTTGTGACTTTGAACGATATGGCCTTACAACCTGTCTGGCCTTATTACCCAACGGTACCTTATAGAGAATCGAAATTTCACATTCATGCTAGAGAGATGATGTTATAATAGTAGGCGAAGTTTAGATGATAAAAAGAAAAAATGTTATATAATGTATATCTTTTCATCGGTGGGGAGAGCGACTAAAGATTTTCAAATACGTAAAAAAAACTATTGCATGGACATACTCGAGTGCGCCAGATATTGATATCATCTATGTCCTACATATTTTTAAAAATGTACGTATGTTAATCTGATTGTTTTCATGATGGGGACGGTCGTACGTAAGGGTTGAAAATGAAAAAAAAATTTCTCGAGTGCGTCAGATTTTCTGACGGTTTTGATGCGGTTTGGATGTGATGCAGACTCGCGGCCGTTATTAGAATGTGAAAAAAAAAATCGTCATTTTGAAATACACAAGCGCGTCAGATTAAGATATATTTGGTTCATATTTTCGGCCTAGAAGTTGCAGTCTCATAATCTAACGATTATCTGGAGGGATTCGCCTATTCCGTCAATTTGATTTTTTTTTTCAAATCATTGAACTCAAATAATTGAAAAGCTCAGGAAAAAACATGCCAATAGAAAATTGTATATTTTTTAGTAGAATACTTGTATTTATAAGAAAATAATTATGAGCAATTGAATTTTTTAAATTTTTTAACGTTGGATATTCGTTGTCAACAATATGTCATGGCGTCATGGCAATAGAAACCAAAGTGGGGACGGAGCGAGAGAGCAATAGATAAAGAAAGATTGAGAAAGAAATGGAAACGCGGAGAGGGGAATATAGGCATCACGTATCTGCACGCATTAAACTTCATCGATGAATTTTTATTATTTAGGCTTGTAGAAATTGTCAGATTATATATTTTTTGAATCCTTGAACTATTCCCTCCAAACAATAAAAATAGCCCCGCTCAAGAATGTCGAGATAACGTTTTATTTACAACTTTGTAGCCCTCCTCCTTCTTTTGGTCACTCAGATTAGTGGAATATACACGTTTCAGGATATAACTAACTCACACTACCTTAATCTGACGCGCTCGAGATTTTCAGATGATCATTTCTTTCACCAATCTGATCCTTTATCCTAGGAGGACGGCCATATATAGGGAGCTCATATATGGTGGAAGTACTTCCGGGTACAAGGTATCCCCCAGTGCCCAGTGTATTAATCTGCTGCGCTTTAGTAAATCCCGAAATCCCCGCTTGGGCTCTCCTATTATAAGGACGAGCCTGAATTGGTTTCCAACCAGTTTGGTGAAATCAATATCAGATTATTGAAAGCTCTTCCACCCTGCCATAATTCAATTTCTTCACCCATTCAAGTAATTACACGAGACTATGCACGTTCCTTACATAAGTCGGAGACGAAGTTCCATGTAGAACATTCACGGGATTTCCCTAAGGCGGTTCCAAAAATAACATCTCGCCATTCTCGTTTATGATCGAATCCACCTGCGAAATAACGAATCCGGAAATAGATTCCGAATTCTAAATAAGTAACTAGTTCGTGACTGTCCCGGTCGATGAAGAACGGGGAAGTTCCAGGAAAGAGTCATTTAGAATTCACAAATAACGACACAATTAGAATATGGTGGAGTAGAGATAGCAGAGTTGGACCGAGTTGTGGATTCAATTAATCTATGTATATGGAAGAATCCCTTCAAAATTCGGGTATGCAGTCAACAAGGAGATGGAAATAAAATCTTTATTCTGTTCAAGCTTCAGAGTCTTTATTAGCTCTTCATTGGGAACTGAAAATGAGATTAATAGTCCTTTTAACTGGTAATAAAACATTATATAAAATTTTAATAAAAAACTATGGATTAACTCACAATTTAAAACGAGGAATGAAGATGTGGGAGAAGTTGCTTTTCCTAACGGACATTGGAAACCATATCGTAAAAATTCACATTACGGTTTCCAATATTCAATTTTCAAGTGAAAAAGACAACTAACCTCATTTTCAGTTCCTATATAGCTATTAAAGACTCGAAAGCTTGAACAGAATAAAAAGTTTATTTCCATCTTCATGTTGACTGCATACTCGAATTATAAAAAAATACTCCTTCTTTAGTCGCTCAGAAGGAAATTGGTATCAATTGCTAACCATGTTAGCGAAACGCGCGTCGAGTGCAAAAATATCAGTTTGATGTTAGGGTAATTGATCTCTAGGAAATGTTTCAACAATCTGACCAATCAACCTCCTTACGTATTGCTATTAACCACCACACCTGGATGGGAAGTAAGACGAGGGATCTGAATAAGTAATTTTCTCCTTTTATTTTCAGGGGTAATATAATAAGTGGTATGATTATGACTGATAATTTTTTGGAATATTAATGAATTGCAATCCCAAAGCTGAAAATATTTTCTTGCATTGGGATTGCCAATGAATTGATATTCCAAAAAATTATAGGTTATTAATCATACCACTAATTATATTTAGGACGACAATATAACCCCCGTTTGAGCAAAAATTGTTGAATTGCCTGGTAATTGATTCTTTATTTCTGGCCGTATTCAAGGGAATACTCTTTTCCACTGCTTCATCTATGATACCAATCGCCATTTGTCCCCAACGATCGCTCATATTGATTAAGAAATATAATTAATCAAAACACATAGATTTGACGTTTATAATTTAAATCATTATTTTCACTTGACAGCTAGTAAAACAAAAACAAAGCAGGTTTATCACCGTGAAAATACAGCGATAAGCTATATTTTCACTGTTATTCGGATTCTATTGGCTGAATTTCAAAATTTGAAATAGACTGATTGGTTGTTAAGCAAGGAGATATATTGTCAAAATAATACTTCCAGTAGACGGATGCCTATATACAGGTGTATATAATTGATAAAATACTGAAAAATTGTACTAATTGCTAAATAAAGTGCTGAACAAGTAGGACACAATATGGTTGGGAAAGGACAATGAAAATGATATTGTGAGTCAGGTACAGCTACCTGAAATGTTATATTAGATCGTGATACAGATCGTGGTTGGTACGTTGTAATCGATCAGAGATAGTAAAGAGGACGAATCAATATGGTAATGAATAATTTTTTATGAGTCGGTCAACTCTCGCTGCTTTTGATGAAACTGAATTGAATTGTCGTCTTACCTATGAAACTGTAAGTTTTATGAACAGTCGGACCAAATAATGGAAAGAGAAATAAATATTCTAGTAGTAAATTCGAAAGGGTAACATGCAATCGAAGCTCGTATTGTGGTTTGGTTTGTCAATTCGTGAAGGGATGTCTATGGTAGTAGAAACGTCGTACAGTTGAACATTTTGCACTTGGAATAATTTCCGAAAGAAATTTTTTCTATATTCCAATAGCCATGAAAAAAATTTCAGCAATAGATTTTGTTGTTGGGTTTTATTCCATTCTACTCTCCTCATTTCATATGCTCAAATTGTATCAAGACCACGTGAATGCCATCGTTTGGAGGTGGCACAAATTTGTTAATACCTGGCCGGTTTAATAAGAGTTGTTTTTTGTATGAAATATACTACTTCCAATTTTGGTTCTTTTTTGTATCTGTCATATTTCCAGTTATAACACCGTCTTCAAAATTAAGAAAAACACATCACAATATTATATGTTACATTATCGTAATATGTTACTTTAACATGTATTATATAGGGATGTTTTAGTGAAATTACATAACAATGTTACAATATTAAAAATGATATGTTGATGCAATGTCACTGCAACGTAACAGATTCATGATTCATATAGTATATAATTGTTGTGCTATAACATTATCGAAACATTTACCAACAACGTATATGTTCACACAATAAAATGCTTTTTTCACATAACAGTCATAGCTCATTTGATAACTGAGTTATATTCATCTGTGATGTATAGATAACATTAAGTGGTTATGTTTTTTGGCACAATCACGCCATAGTTTCACGTATGGGTCTGAAATATATATGGATAAACATGAGAGAATTTATATTGAAATAATAAACGAATATAACAAAAATGAATATATAGGAATTCTAGAGACGAAAAATGAAATTATTACTCGAAGAGAAGCCTAGAGATTGATGTTGCATAATTTTCCATCAGTTTTCTTCTCTGCTCAGAAAACCTCTGCCACTGTTTCGTGAAAGGTTCTTCCGGTGAGGTCCGGAAAACAGTTATTACCTGCATCTAAAAATCATTAATAAAAAAAGATATGAGGTATCACATGCTTTATTTTTCAGCGTATAACACATATCTCAACTCGAAACGCGAGGTTCTCCTTTCTTTCGGAATTTGTGGGCGATTCACAGTTCACATAACCTATAGAGTTCCGCTTCCGCCGTGGTAGTGAGCAGACGTGTCTGCTCACATAGATGGTACGAGGATGCCGCGTGGAGTCGGGACTCCATTTTGTGTTTGTGATAGTCGTGTTTTTGACCTAATTGTTTCAACTTAATTATACACCCTCTTCTCTTCACGCGAGTAACCAGGCTCGATGCCACCGGATGTGGCGGAGGGAGGGTGGAGTGTGCACAGTCTATTTTTTTTGTAATTATTTATACTTGCCAAGCAATAACGGGAGCGAGCATGGGACATCCCAGACGCGCTTAGTTAGCGCACTCGTTCCTATCTTATATAATCATTACGTGACGTTGGGTATATGTCCAAGGACGCACCCATTAACGCAATAACCAAACCAATCATAACCTATATATTCCACCTACTTTTTTGTACATACTACGACTCAGAATAAATAACTTCTATACAGAAGTGAAAGGGTAACCTAACCTTTAATTAGGTCAAAAATATTCAGCCATGATCATTGCATATATGAGTAGTTGTTTCATAACACAAACGTTGATACTCACCTGTATGATAATATTGCATGTTATGAAGTGAGAAAACTATTTTTTTGTTGTTACAGGGTATCACATTACATACAGCTTATCCAATTCATCTTGACAAAGATCTAATGGCTTCAAAGCCCAGCAATCTCTGTGAAAGAAAGTGACGATAAAAAACACCTATTATATGTGTTCACTGTGTTGAAATTCATTCCTAGTAGGTGTTCTTTCTTTCTTCATGGTCTGCACTCAGTGTGCAACTGGAAAAATAGCTGAGTTTGTGCTAGGATGGATTGGATAAGCTATACATATATTGAAATAATATTCCATATATATAACATATACGTAACAACGTAAATATTGCAATGTGATCCGAAAAAAATGTTTTTCAATATATGTTATTGTAATTTTTCAAGTTTATGTATATTCCGAATTTTCAAGCACATCCTTTTTTCCATTCATCCATGTTCTGTCCGCGTTGACCCCACCATCACATAAAGAACAGAAAAAAAATCCTGTTCAAAATTTCAAACATTTTTCTTGCATTCATTCTTATTCGGGTAATACATTTTTCCATTGTATTCCTTATATCATCCGAGCTCGAGACAAAAAATATTTCTTTGTTCTGTCAACTGCTCTGGGCGATATTTATGATAGCGCCTGCGACGCGATAAAGAGGGATGAAACGCAATCCCCTAACATGAAAGATTGTGGGGTTATTCTTATTGCGGGCGTGATAGAAGATATCACGAGTACGCTTCATTTCCGTTGTTCTGGGAATATTTCACCGAATTTGAGTTGTGAAGGTGATAATGATTCAGAGCATACATGTCTTGGGTTTAGATTTGAGGAGAGAGTAAATTTCAGGAATGGACTAGATTGAAGTTCCGAAAATTTTCCGTTCAAAACTACTGAAATCTGCTTATGAATCAGTATTTACTCTCAGAGAGAAAAAAATCGCAAACTCTTCTTCGATTGAAAATGAGATGGAGTACTGATAATTTCGACGAGAATGGTATTATGGAACGATTACGACGTTGATGACACACAAATTGAATTATTCAATTATTATAGTAGGTAATCGAGATGAGAACTGGGTTTTCGCTGATTTCCTTTGCTTGCGTTTTTGCTAATTTCGCTATATTTCCAACATTTATTTTTTTATTTTTTCATTTTTCATAGAATTCAATTCAATTAGGAGTTGAAGGCATTTTTTCTTCGCAGTTTTCTGGGTTTCTAACATACCACAAATACCACAATATAAAAAAATAAGTATCAATAAGATCATTCACGTTTTTGAGATTATTTTAATGCGTAAACTTTCATTTCCATCATAAACTTATATCTGACAGGCAGGGGTCTGCAGATATTTTTGCCTTCAGAGTAGGAAACTTTGTCGTACGTTGTCAAGTAAACGGAAGTATAGACATTATACTGTAGGTGGCGTAACAAAAACGCTTCAAATCCTTTTCCACAGGCATTGACTAACTATATCTCTAACAATGGTGTAACTTCTTAGGTACATGTTACAAATCTTGTGTTACTGACAGACATAAAAGTAAACTTTTGATCGTTTTCACAATTCATTGAATGATCGATACAACATGATCTTGGAGAGCGCAAAAATTGTTCAAGAGTCTGCAATTATTTTTATGTTCTGCTAGTCTGGATTTCAAGATTTGCCTTGTTTGGCCGATATATTTCTTGACACATGCATTGCTGGTATTTTGTCTTTCACTTTGGTATATATCTCATATAATGGTAGTGGGATGGTCTGAGCTATCTTGATATTTGTTCCTTATTTGAAAACGTTGATGATTTTTCGATATGTGTGTTATTTTAGTTACTAGAATTTGGTGTTCTCAATTCTACATTTCATGTAAGCCAAGAAGAATTGGAAGTATTTTTTTTGTGATTTTTCTGGATATGAGTTCAATATTATTCTGAATGATTTTCCATTATTCTTATTCAATAGGGAGGAATAAACGATTTTTTTATTCTATCTTTCATACCTAGACTGAAGTTCACTTTGGTTTCATGTGGATGGTGGGAAAATGATTCATATATTTTTTAAAATTACTTGGTTTGATAAACCAATCTCGCATAATAATATTTCTACTTGCTCTTATGAAAGGGGTATCTGAAAATGGAACTCTGTTGTTGATTTTCTCTTCTTTAGTGTATTCTACATTGATGATGGCCTCTTCCAGCATTGTTTTTTCGAAACGATGGGATATGTAACATTTGACCTTTGATCTCATGACTACATTCAATGGCCCAAAAAACAAATTTCGTTCGAAATTCTTTGCAAAATTGAATTAAAAATGATATTTTTAGGAAATTCATTATTCAATATATTGTGGATTGGTATCAAGTTATATTCATGAAGCAAGCATTTCTTCGACTACTTGCTGTCATCCAGTGTCTCGTTGATCATTGGAAATTAGGGATAATGAAGACAATTTTTCTACACCAGCACAAGCATGGTAGGAGTAAAAAAAGTACAGTACGCAACTCGCTCATGCGTAATAGGCTACTTATCCTCCTCGTTACATAATATACTATCTTCTATTTCCTCTATACTGCGGTCCTAAGCCTAAAGGGCGTAGGTCAATATTGACTAGTTTTGAGATTTTCTGTCAACAAAATTTTTTTTTGGCATTTAAGTCTTCAAAGAGTGAAGACATTTGAAGTTTATTAGATTCAATGAATATTTTGATATGCAGTTGAAAAACTGAGATAAGCCTATTCCGCAAAGGATTTTGATGCAACTAAAGTGAGATACGCCGAAAAACGAAAAATTATTAGAAACAAAATTAATTTTTCAATTTCACAGAACGGACATTACCACAAACTTTACGTTATTCGTCTACAGGGACAAAACTCTACTTCAAACTTATAAACAGAACGGCTAACATTCACAGCCATGTAATTCGGATGTTTATGCAGAAGGTAAAATATCCTAGCAAATAAGACGTATGTCACGCAGATACGTTCATTTCGCTTTCCACGACTGAGCTACGTCTAAATAGCTTGGTATTTCCGGTGAATTTGGATATACGTCTATTTTTACTAATGTTTTCGAAGGCTTAGCAAGATGGAATTTGGCCAAATATCTTATTGAAATCAATAGGTAGTTTAAAAAGAGTCTAAGCAATCAAAATGTAAAATTCGTAAAACAGATAATAATAATAATAGCCTTTATTACCCAACAGTTAAAAACAGTGGCGGATCCACGGGGGGGGTTTCGGGTCTGGACCCCCCCCCCATTGGGAAAATAAAGGATTATTTTTTCAATTTTTATCGGCTCCTAATTTCCAAATTTTGTCAGGGGACGAAAAAATGTCACATGTGCAAGACAAAAAAATGAAATAGAATAAATTTTTTTGCTTTAAAATTGAAGAACTTTAATAATTATTATTACATTCCATTGAAAACTAAAGAGCAGGCTACAATTGAACATTAGTGAATTTTCATTTTTCAACAACCAATTTCATCAAATTATTCAATTCAATAATCTTCCATTTCCTAAAAAAAATAATTCTCAAGAATTAAAAATAGTACAAACAAGATCTGGATTGAAAGTTACCCAAACAAACAGATTTCGCTTGAAATTTTTGGACTCACCGATTGTTCTTTTTTCCTTTTTTTTTCCTGGTTCAGTCGGTTCAGACGCTGGATCGAGCCGAGTAAAATATGAAAATAGAGTTCTCTTCATGTTGTAGGCTCAAAATAAAATGCTTTTTTTAACTATCAAATTGCAATTTTTCTCGATGACACTTTAAAGAAAATTGACACTTGTCAGGCTTATCGAGGAAGAGTTCGAGAAATTTCTGACAGTGCTGCCATTGGATCTTTTTGGCGCAGTAGGTATTTGAAAAATTAGACTTGTTACATTTGTGATGAGTATTGTGTATGCCGGTAACGATTTGAATATACTATGTATGAGTAGAATATGCTGTTGATTAGGTTAAATCAACTTGATTCGATTTAAAAAAAAATAATTTTTGCACCTACTTTACCTCCCGGCTACACATTCAAATTTTGCTCATGTCAATCTCTTTCACCTGTTTTTTGGATCTTGACTAGTTTTTGCTATACGGTAGCTCATCATTTTCTGTTTTATATATATATATATATATATATATATATATATATATATATATATATATATATATATATATATATATATATATATATATATATATATATATATATATATATATATATATATAACTAACGACCATTTCATAGAAGTGCTGAAAACACAAACCGTTAGTCCGAACGATATCCTTGTCAGCTTCGATGTAACGTCCTTATTCACCCAGGTACCCATCAGAGAGGCACTAGAAGTAATCAAAAAGAAATACAAACCAGAAGAACATATCATTGACTTGGCTGAACATTGCATAAAAAACACATATTTCATCTATAACGATCAAAGATACAGGCAAATTGAGGGGGCACCAATGGGCTCACCACTGTCACCCATTATTGCTAATCTCTTCATGGAAGAGATCGAAACCAAAGCAATAGCAATGTCAGACGTGAAACCAAAACTCTGGCTGAGATATGTTGATGACATTTTCGTGATTTGGTCACACGGACATCAGGAACTCGAAAGGTTTTTCAATCACTTGAATGAACTCCACCCACGGATCAAGTTCACCAAAGAAATTGAAGAAGACAACAAGCTCGCTTTTCTCGATGTTCTAATCATGAAAAAGCCCGACGGTACGCTAGGCCACACGGTATATCGCAAAGCAACACATACCAACAGATACCTGAACGCAGATTCACATCACCACCCAAAACAGATTCACGCTGTGGCAAAAACACTAATTACACGTTCAATCAGATTGGCAGACAACGAACATCAAAAACAAGAGCGGAACACGATCGAGGAAACTCTTCGAATGAATAGCTACTCGGAGAGAATTATAAAAACGGCTTCCAGGAACAAGCCGAAACAGCAAAAAAACCCCGAAACACCGGTCATAACAACCAGACTACCATACATAAAAGGAACCACAGATAAAATCAGCAGAATTCTCCGCAAACACGACATAGCTACTTCGTTCGTACCAGAAGGTACAATAAGATCGATACTCCGTAATCCGAAGGACCAGATACCACTGGAGTCCCAGGGAGTTTACAAAGTACCATGTCGAGACTGCAACAAGTCCTACATCGGCCAGACCAACAGACGGATCAACGTACGCAAGGATGAACATGAGCTATCAGTGAAAGGAAAAGTTACCACATCTTCCATCTTCAATCACGTATTGGAGACAGGACATACCATCAATTTCAAAAACACAAAAACATTAGCAAGCGATGAAAACTTCTACTCTCGAACAATCAGAGAGGCTATCGAAATTGAGAAACGACCGAGTAGCATGAACAAGAGAGACGACGCCCAAAGATTACCTAGAACGTGGAAATCCATTATATCACTAAACAAAGACAAGCCGATTACACCAGAGGAACAATATCGGACCTTACCACGTAATTACCCAGACACGATGACAAATGCAGGCGGACCAACGAAGAAAGTGGGAGGGGCCCAGATCAAAGATACCATCAATGATCACCCCTATATATTGAGAAGTAGAACTCGAATTAATTAGTCGAGTTCGGAGATCGAAACTCAAGACATCACCTAGAAGATGGCAAATGAGACTTTGCCGAAACGTTGTGAGAATTATCCTTCAGAGGATCAAAACCACAGAACACGGAATGAAACCCGAAAAAACAACGCATCATATATATATATATATATATATATATATATATATATATATATATATATATATATATATATATATGAATTGTGAGTTATAGACCCCCCCTTGACCTGATCCTGGATCCGCCACTGGTTAAAAACCATTTACAGGGTTAATTACATCTGTTAAAAAGTAATAAATGCTTATAACTAATTTGTGAAAATGATGAACCGAATAGATATGAAAAAGGAGCAATGGAAAAGAAGAACACATAAACCTATAAAATAATACTACACCAAGATCAAGAATTCTCCATAAAAAACGGAGATGCAAATTTTACAATATATTCTAGGGAATTGAAATTGATATCACACAGATTTCATATTGAACTGAAATTATTGCAAATACTAAAGATAGGTGACTTGAGGTACAAATTAGTTTTGGCCAGTTGGCAATAAAAAGTTTTTGTACTTCTTGTTCTAAACTGAAGCACACAGAAATTTATGAGAGATAAAACATCTGAAGCATCCACGTTGATTCCAGCAAGTTTTCTGCGTAACTCAAGACTTTCTATATATAATGATGCGTTGAGAAATTCATATGGAATATCCCTCCCAGGATAGATACCAAAAGATTTGAAGTAAATAAACTTTAGGAAATGACGTTGAACTTTTTCAATTAACGTTTTATAGCAATTATAAAAAGGAGACCATACGACAGAGCCATATTCTGATTTTGACCTCACGTAAGCTACATAAAGAGAATTTAGAGCAGATATGTTTGAGAAAGATTTACAGATACGCCCTTTCGGCTTACGACGGCAGTATATTGAACCGCTCATTACGTATTCGACAGCTGTTAGGTATTGGCTCATTCAGAATACACGTGTATTTTAAATCCATGGCGGCTGCATCCGAATTTTTTTTTCAAAATTTTTCAAAATTTTTTTTTGAAATCTCTCATGTGGGTCAATTATACTCATCAGATATCATGAATCTACAAGACTTCTTCTCGACATCTGGCAACGAACTGAAGCGAAAGCAGACTCATCCAAGAATGATCAACATTGCTTGAAATTCACTCAACGACACCGAATGTTTACCTGCCTTGCCGAAAATACAAACCATTCACGCGGCAAATCATTCAAGAACGATTCTCGTTGTTCGTTGCTCTCTCATGCGCGTATCCAGTGATTTTCATCCATTAAAACTCCCCGATCCCATCGCTCTGACTGATAATGAACCAATTAACTCCACGACTAAAAACTGCTAATTTGCAAATTGAATTTCGACTGAGCAATTCCAATCAGCAGAATTTAATGATCGCGAAAAAGCGACTAACGACGTTAGGAGTTATGACTGGAGAAAAAAAAGAGCATTTCTCGCGAATTATGGAAGATGTAGCACGAAAACGTGAGAGATTCGAAGGTTTTTCTGTTTTCTCTGAACTTTTATTCGTGATCAATATTGCCACTAGGGGGTGTGTTCAAATAAAGTTGCCTTGAAATCCAGGTGTTGGAACTCATTCCTGTAGTAGTTTGGCGCAAAGAATACCCCAACTAACGAGAGAAGAAAAAGAACATTTTTCGGGATGTAAATTTTTAGTGCGCATGCGCAAAACAAGTGGTATTTCTGTTAATGTCAATCTAGGTATACTTCCTGTCTCTGTTAATGACAGATTTAAATCTGTCAATATGCCATTGACAGATGTTAATCCGTTAAAGACAGGTTTTAATCTGTCAATACGTTATAATCTGTCATTAACAGATTTGATATTTTGTTTACCAATTGATAATTGTAGCCATTTCGATCAAGTTCATAGCACTTCTGATGTGGTTTCAGGAAAACTGATCAAAAGAATTCATAACTTTGAAGAGACTCTAGGTTCGATAAATTGCAGTAACTCAGAAATGTATTGAATAATATTTTTACTCTTTTCGGTTACACAGTCTTACAGCAAATATATACCTAATTAATGAATGTCCTAACTCGTTACTGAACGTTTTCTGGGGTTTGGGTATGTATAATTTCGAAATAAGGCAGGTACAGACTCACGTGTCCCTCGGTGCGAGCTCGATTACTGCTTCCTGCTTCCTGGATCTCAGCTACTGTGCACAGTTTTACACCTTCCAGCAATTAACACAATCTCAACGTCTGGTAATTCGTTAGCACTCTCATCTAACGCAAAAATGCAACATATAAATGGCCTCACCCAAGCCACGCTACTTTTCTAACCTAACGCCGGTCAAGCCTGCCCGCCATTCTGTCGTCTTGTCTCATAGTCCACGTTCAGTTGTCTCACCCCACTCCGCGCACTCTGTCTTTAAACATAGGCGTGCTACATATTTATTATATCGGGCTATACCTCTTCATTACCCCCCATTAAAATTATGCAGTTATTTAGTAATTTTAATTACCCAATTTCAAACATTAAATAAACTAAACAACTTCTATATAGCTAACAACTACAAGAACCATCCAGACTTCTGACTAATAACAATTAACCTCTAATCTAATCTACGTATTCTGTTTACAAGAGCTCGAGATTTTGTTTGAACTGCTTGAGGTTGATTATGTTTTGGCATCCCAAGACATTTCCCTCAAGATCACCTATCAAATACGCGTTCGGGCCTCTAATACTCAAGATTTTATACGGCCCTTCATAAAGTAGGAAGAATTTCTTGATTTCGGATTTTTCCGCAGACGATAAAGGATGTGTTCTTACTAGTACTAAGTCTCCTTCTTTGAAAGAAATTCCTGAAACTTCGCATTTATTTCTTTTCTTCTCCCGTTTAGTAATCATTTTCTCGTATGACAATTCCCATACCCTTTTCATATCATTGGAATCCTGAAATTCTTGGACTGGGAATTCTAAAATATCACGAATATTATTTTTTTCAAATTTACCAAATTGTAGAAAACACGGAGGATAACCCGTAACTGAGTGTACCACTCCATTCAAGCAATGCTCTACTTCTTTTATATGATACGCCCAAGCTGTGTGTTTTTGATAGCAAAAAGTTCTTAACAACCTACCAATTTCCCGGTTAACCCTTTCTGTCATATTTCCTTGTGGAAAATATAATGAAGTATGTTTTACCGTAACACCCAATTTATCTAATTTATCCAAATAAACCTGAGCATGGAATTGCGTACCATTATCGCTCAAAATCGCGTCAGGCTTACCTACTGTTATAAAATAATCTTTAGTGATTCGATTCAATATGGCTGAGGCGCTAGCTTTTTTCAGAGCATACAATTTTGTAAATCGTAGAAAATGAATCTATTACCACCAGTAGTTGAGTTGCACCTAAAACGAGACGATGGTAACGGTCCCATCAGGTCTATACAAACAAATTTTCCTGGTTTGTCCGTAATTACCGTGTTGATGGTGCCCACAACCCTCTTACATATTTTCGTTTTCTGACACAACTCAGATGTACTTACGACCTTGTTTATTTGATTTTTCATTTTACACCAGAAGAACTCCCTTTTCATGTGTTGATATGTTTTTCTTCCCCCAAAATGTCCAATATCGCTATGTTGCTGCATAATCGTACTAAACACGCGACATCTAGTTACACATACTTTATAGCCTGGATTATTCTGATCACCCCTTTTGAACAGGATAATTTTGTACAATATAAACCATTTGTGATTCTTTTTGCCCTTTTCGCTAAGTGGCCCCCCTTTTTCTAGACTTTCTCTAATTTTTCCGAAATAGTCGTCTCCTTTTTGATCCTCCTTTAATCCCTTCAATTCTTCCTTCAATTTATCGAACTCAACAGTATTTTTTAACATAAAAATATCAATTTCTCCTACATGTGGTTCGACTTTTATTTGTTGTAGAGGATTTCGCGATAAAAAGTCCGCCGTAACATTTTCCGTTCCTTTACAATATTGAATCAAAGAATTGTACTCTTGCATGAACAGTGTCCATCTTGACAGCCTGGCCGAACCCAATTTACACTGCATGAAAAACTATAACGCTTTATGGTCAGTTATAACAATTACCTCCCGTCCAAGAACTAGAGTACGCCACTGTCGCAGCGCGAGAATAATCGCAAGTGCCTCTTTCTCTGTCACTGTATAGTTCAGCTCAGACCCTTTTAATGTTCTACTCGTATACCCTATCACTTTCCTTTGATCCGTTTCGTCTTTCTGAAACAGACATGCCCCAATACCAAATCCCGAACTATCTGCCTGCACATAAAACGTTTTCTCCAATTCCGGATGCCACATCATTGTTTACATATATATACAATTCTTTTATTTTTTCGAATGCAACCTGTTCCACATCACTCCAATTCCAAGTTACTCCCTTTTTTAATAGACGGATGAGCGGTACCGTTAAATTTGCAAATCCCTCACAGAAACGTCGATCATAATTGACAAACCCTAGAAAACTTTTCAATTCTCGGACATTCCTGGGACGTTGTAATTTTTTAATAGCTTGAATCCTACTCGGATCGACTTCAATACCGTCCGCCGATATAATGTGTCCAAAAAATACTACCTGTTTCCTACCAAACTTTGACTTTCTCAATTTCAAGGTGAGATTACATCCTTTGAGTTTTTCAAAAACTTGTCGTAAATGCTCTAAATGTTGTTTTACATCTTCTGAAAAGATACACAAATCATCAACGTATATTAACGTGAAACTATCGAACTCCGTCCCCAATACTTTACGTATACATTTACAAAACGACGATATAGATGTTGATAACCCGAACGGTAAAACTCTGAAACAATATGTATTATTTTCGAAACTAAAACCCGTAAATTTCTGATCCTTTTTCGCAATCGGAACCTGCCAATACCCTGCTGTCAGATCTACAGTACTGATAATTTGTCCTTTCTTGAATCTAACTAAAAGTTCCTCCGGTGTTGGTGGCATAGTATGCTCCATTACCATTCTCGAATTTAAAAACCTAGCATCTAAGCAGATTCGAACCGAGTGGTCTTTTTTAACGACAGTTACAAGAGGAGACACATATTCCGTTGAACACTCTCTTATTATCCCTAGTTCAATCATTTCATAAATTTGTTTCCGCACTTCCTCTCTATATGCTATAGGGAACTGGGTATGATCTTTTGAAAAAAGGTGTTTCGTCGCGCATTTTAAATTCGTGTTAATATATATTTGTTCTATCCGGATCTTCAGAAAAAAACATGTAATAATTATCGAGTAACTCCAATAAAATATCTTTCTCCCGTTCATTGAACGTTTCTGCCAAATCGGCCGCCTGCCTCCGTTCCGCTTCCGTATATTCATGGCGTTTCCTTGTCTCCATTCCTCCCAATAAATTTACGGAGATACTCTCATCTGTAACCGCCCTCGCTTCTACTTTAAATACAACTGCACCCCCCGGTAAACGTAGTTCCATATTATCAAAGTTCAACATAACTTTATTTTTCATCTGCCAGTCGCACCCTAGAATCACATCTCTATTCAATCCGGGTACTACTATACATATAACTTCGAAAATTAACCCCCCAAAATCGATTGATAAATACACTTGCTCGTTAACTTTCACTCTCTTTCTGCCTACTGCCACTGTAATACCTACATTACATACTGGTAGTGATAATAGTTTTTCGTCGACTCCTCTATGTGAGTTTACTACGACAGTCGTAGTAAACTCACATAGAGGAGTCCCCCCCCCTCCAACTAAGACCACGCCGCTGAAGATCAGGCTGCCGCAGATGTAGCCGAAAGCTCCGGAAGTAAAAAATCTCCACTACACACCCCCTTTGCCCTTAAGCCCGAAAAACCAGGAACCCCCCCCCCCCCCCCCGGCCCCCCCCCCCCCCCCAGATGTATTAACACTGGCCGTGAAACGCCTACATTCTCTAATTATTATTCAGTTGTTGATTTGACTGAACTCGCTCGTTTTCATCAGACATTCGTTCATTTACCGTATTTCAGGGGCTTTGGGATGCCAACAACGCGTCCCTCAAAGCAGTTTCATTCTCTTTCACTGATATAGTTAATTGCGCAATATTTTTTTGCATCTCAATCATTCCTTGTGATAATAACTGAATCAATCCACTAACATGTGTTTCCTTCGACATTTCTTGCGATTCTAAATTACTATTACTAGTATCTAGCCCTTGTTTTTCAGCTTTATTTTTCGGTTTTCCGACCATTCTTATTTCTAACCAAATATTTTTTTCGTTACTACAATTCGCCCCACGTTGGGCACCAAATGAAGAGACTCTAGGTTCGATAAATTGTAGTAACTCAGATATGTATTGAATAATATTTACTCTTGTCGGTTACACAGGATTACAGAAAATATATACCTAATTATTGAATGTCCTAACTCGTTGCTGAACGTTTTCTGGGGTTTGGGTATGTATAAATTCGAAATAAGGCAGGTACAGACTCACGTGTCCCTCGGTGCGGGCTCGATTACTGCTTCCTGCTTCCTGGATCTCAGCTACTGTGCACAGTTTTACACCTTCCAGCAATAAACACAATCTCAACGCCTGGTAATTCGTTAGCACTCTCATCTAACGCAAAAATGCCACATATAAATGGCTTCACCCAAGCCACGCTACCTTTCTAACCTAACGCCGGTCAAGCCTGCCCGCCAATTCTGTCGTCTGTCTCCTTGTCCCCGTTCCGTTGTCTCACCCCACTCCGCGCACTCTGTCTTTACACATAGGCGTGCTCCATATTAATTATATCGGGCTATACCTCTTCACAATTCAGTCAACGACTATTCATTGGAAAAAATAGTATGGTGAATGAAAGTTTTGCTCACCGCAGGTTATTCACGAAGTGTGTGGTTGATCATAGAGGGGGTAGTTGCCCTCTTATCATTCTTTCGTTCATTTCATTCAACGCCTATTCATTGAAGAAAATCGTACACTGAATGAAATTTCTGCTCACCGCAGGTTAATCATGAAGGGTGTGGATGCCCTCTTATCATTCCATCGTTGAATTCAGTAAACGCAAATTCTTTGAAAAAAATCGTATGCTGAATAAAATGTCTGCTCACCGCAGGTTAATGACGGAGTGTGTGGGGTTGCCCACATATCATTCCTTCGTTTAATTCAGTCAACGCATATTCATTGAAAAAAATCGTATACTAAATGAAATTTCTGCTCACCGCAGGTTAATCATGAAGGGTGTGGATGCCCTCTTATCATTCCTTCGTTTAATTCAGTTAATGCATATTCTTTGAAAAAAATCGTATGCTGAATAAAATTTCTGCTCACCGCAGGTTGATCATGAGATTGTAGTTGCCCTCTTATCATTCCTTCGTTTAACTCAGTCAACGCATGATCATGGGAAAGAATCGTATGTTGAATAAAATTTCTGTTCACCGCAGGTTAATCACGAAGTGCGTGGTTGCACTCTTGTCATTCCTTCGTTCAATTCAGTCAACGCCTATTATTGTGAAAAATAGTATGATGGATAACATATTTGCTCAACACAGGTAAATGATGAAGGGTGTAGTTGCCCTCTTATCATTCCTTGGTTCGATTCAGTCAAGGTCAATTCATTGTAAAAAATGGTATGCTAAATAAAATTTCCGCTCAGCGCAGGTTAGTCACGAGGTGTGTGGTTGCCTCTCATCATCTCTCCGTTAAAATCACTCAACGCCTATTAATTGGAAAAAATCGTATGCTGACTAAAATTTCTGCTCACCGCAGGTTACTCATGAAGTGTGTGGTTGCCCTCTTATCATTCTTTCGTTGAATTCAGTCAAAGCCTAATTATTGAAAAAGAAATCGTATGCTGAATAAAATTTCTGCTCACCGCAGGTTGATCATGAAGATTGTAGTTTCCCTCATATCATTCCTCCGTTTAACTCAGTCAACGCATATTCATTGGCAACAATCGTATATTGAATAAAATTCCTGCTCGTCGTAGGTTAATCACGGAGTGTGTGGGGTTGCCCTCTCATCATTCCTTCGAATAATTCAGTCAACGCCTATTCATTGGAGAAAATCGTATACTGAATGAAATTTCTGCTCACCGCAGGTAAATCATGAAGGGTGTGGTTACCCTCTTATCATTCCTTCGTTTAATTCAGTAAACGCCTATTCTTTGAAAAAAATCGTATGCTGAATTAAATTTATGCTCACCGCAGGTTGATCATAGAGGGGGTAGTTGCCCTCTTGTCATTCTTTCGTTCAATTCATTCAACGCCTATTCATTAACAAAAATCGTACACTGAATGAAATTTCTGTTCACCGCAGGTTAATCATGAAGGGTGTGGATGCCCTCTTATCATTCCTTCGTTTAATTCAGTATACGCATATTCTTTGAAAAAAATCGTATGCTGAATAAAATTTCTGCTCACCGCAGGTTGATCATGAGATTGTAGTTGCCCTCATATCATTCCTTCGTTTAACTCAGTCAACGCATAATCATTGGAAAAAATCGTATGTTGAATACAATTTTTGCTCACCGCAGGTTAATCACGAAGTGGGTGGTTGCACTCTTTCCATTCCTTCGTTCAAAGCAGTCAACGACTATTCATTGAAAAAATAGTATGGTGAATGAAAGTTTTGCTCACCGCAGGTTAATCACGAAGTGTGTGGTTGCACTCTTATCATTCCTTCGTTCAATTCAGTCAACGCCTATTATTGGGAAAAATTGTATGCTGGATAACATTTTTGCTCGACATAGGTAAATGATGAAGGGTGTAGTTGCGCTCTTATCATTCCTTGGTTCAATTCAGTCAGATTCAGTTCATTAAAAAAATGGTGTGCTAAATAAAATTTCTGCTCACCGTTGGTTAATCACGAAGTGTGTGGTTGCCCTTCCATCATTCCTTCGTTAAATTCAGTCAACACCTACTCATTTGAAAAAGCGTTTGCTGAATAACATTTCTGCTCACCACAGGTAAATCATGAAGTGTGTGGTTGCCTCTTTATCATTCCTTCTTTGAATTAAGTCAACGCCTATTCATTGGAAAAAGTGGATTGGTGAATTAAATTTTTGCTCACCGCATGTAGATGAGGAAGAGTTTAGTTGCCCTCTTATCATTCCTGTGTTCAAATCACTCAAAGTCAATTCATTGTAAAAAATGGTATGCTGAATAAAATTTCCACTCACCGTAGGTTGATCACGAAATGTGTGGTTGCCCTCTCATCATTCCTTCGTTAAAATCAGTCAACGCCTATTCATTGAAAAAGAAATCGTAGGCTGAATAGAATTTCTACCCACTGCAGGTTAATCATTAAGGATGTAGAAACCCTCTCATCATTCCTTCGTTTGTTTCAGTCAACGTATATTCATTTGAAAAATCGTATGCTGAATAAAATTTCTACTCACCGCAGTTTAATCATGAACGATTCAGTTGTCCTCTTATCATCCCTTCGTCTGATTCAGTCAAGGCATATTCACTAAAAAAAATGGTATGCTAAATGAAATTTCTGCTCAACGCAGGTTGATCACGAAGTGTGTGGTTGCCCCTTGATCATTCCTTCGTTAAAGTCAGTCAACGCCTATTCATTGGAAAAAATGGTATGCTGGATAGAATTTCTGCTCACCGCAGCGTAATCACGAAGGGTGTGCTTGCCCTCTTATCATTCCTTCGTTCAATTCAGTTAGCTTCTATTCATTGAAAAAGAAATCGTATGCTGCATAAAATCTCTGCTCACCGCAGGTTAATCATGAAGTGTGTGGTTGCCCCTTGATCATTTCTTCGTTAAACTCAGTCAACGTCTATTCATTGGAAAAAAATGGTAAGCTGGATGAAATTTCTGCTCACCACAGGGGAATGATCGAGGGTGTAGTTGCCCTCTTATCATTCCTTCCATGAATTGGGTCAACGCCTATTCATTGGAGAAAATGTTATGGTGAATAAATTTCTGCTCACCGCAGGTTACTATTTAAGGGTGTGGTTGCCCTCTTATCATTCCTTCGTTTAATTCAGTCAACGCCTATTGTTTGTAAAAAATCGTATGCTGAATGAAATTTCTGCTCACCGCAGGTTGATCATGAAGATTGTAGTTGCCCTCTTATCATTCCTTCGTTTAATTCAGTAAACGCATATTCATTGGAAAACATCGTATGTTGAATAAAATTTCTGCTCACCGCAGGTTAATCACGTAGTAAACGCCTATTCTTTGAAAAAAATCGTAGACTGAATAAAATTTCTGCTCACCGCAGATTGATCATGAAGATTGTAGTTGCTCTCATATCATTCCTTCGTTTAACTCAGTCAACGCATATTCATTGGCAAACATCGTATGTTGAATAAAATTTCTGCTCATCGCAGGTTAATCACGGAGTGTGTGGGGTTGCCCTCTTATCATTCCTTCGTTTAATTCAGTCAACGCCTATTCATTGGAAGAAATCGTATGATGAATGAAATTTCTGCTCACCGCAGGTTGATCATGAAGATTGTAGTTGCCCTCTTATCGTTCCTTCGTTTAATTCAGTAAACGCATATTCATTGGAAAACATCGTATGTTGAATAAAATTTCTGCTCACCGCAGGTTAATCACGTAGTAAACGCCTATTCTTTGAAAAGAATCGTAGACTAAATGAAATTTCTGCTCACCGCAGATTGATCATGAAGATTGTAGTTGCTCTCATATCATTCCTTCGTTTAACTCAGTCAACGCATATTCATTGGCAAACATCGTATGTTGAATAAAATTTCTGCTCATCGCAGGTTAATCACGGAGTGTGTGGGGTTGCCCTCTTATCATTCCTTCGTTTAATTCAGTCAACGCCTATTCATTGAAAAAAATCGTATACTGAATGAAATTTCTGCTCAACGCAGGTTAATCATGAAGGGTGTGGATGCCCTCTTATCATTCCTTCGTTTAATTCAGTTAACGCATATTCATTGGCAAAAATCGTATGTCGAATAAAATTTCTGTTCATCGCAGAATGTGTGGAGTGGCCCTCTTATCATTCCTTCGTTTAATTCACTAAACGACCATTCTTTGGAAAAAATCGTATGCTGAATAAAATTTCTGCTCACCGCAGGTTGATCATGAAGATTGTAGTTGCCCTCTTATCATTCCTTCGTTTAATTCAGTAAACGCATATTTATTGGAAAACATCGTATGTTGAATAAAATTTCTGCTCACCGCAGGTTAATCACGTAGTAAACGCCTATTCTTTGAAAAGAATCGTAGACTAAATGAAATTTCTGCTCACCGCAGATTGATCATGAAGATTGTAGTTGCTCTCATATCATTCCTTCGTTTAACTCAGTCAACGCATATTCATTGGCAAACATCGTATGTTGAATAAAATTTCTGCTCATCGCAGGTTAATCACGGAGTGTGTGGGGTTGCCCTCTTATCATTCCTTCGTTTAATTCAGTCAACGCCTATTCATTGAAAAAAATCGTATACTGAATGAAATTTCTGCTCACCGCAGGTTAATCATGAAGGGTGTGGATGCCCTCTTATCATTCCTTCGTTTAATTCAGTTAACGCATATTCATTGGCAAAAATCGTATGTCGAATAAAATTTCTGTTCATCGCAGAATGTGTGGAGTCGCCCTCTTATCATTCCTTCGTTTAATTCACTAAACGACCATTCTTTGGAAAAAATCGTATGCTGAATAAAATTTCTGCTCACCGCAGGTTGATCATGAAGATTGTAGTTGCCCTCTTATCATTCCTTCGTTTAATTCAGTAAACGCATATTCATTGGAAAACATCGTATGTTGAATAAAATTTCTGCTCACCGCAGGTTAATCACGTAGTAAACGCCTATTCTTTGAAAAAAATCGTAGACTAAATGAAATTTCTGCTCACCGCAGATTGATCATGAAGATTGTAGTTGCTCTCATATCATTCCTTCGTTTAACTCAGTCAACGCATATTCATTGACAAACATCGTATGTTGAATAAAATTTCTGCTCATCGCAGGTTAATCACGGAGTGTGTGGGGTTGCCCTCTTATCATTCCTTCGTTTAATTCAGTCAACGCCTATTCATTGAAAAAAATCGTATACTGAATGAAATTTCTGCTCACCGCAGGTTAATCATGAAGGGTGTGGATGCCCTCTTATCATTCCTTCGTTTAATTCAGTTAACGCATATTCATTGGCAAAAATCGTATGTCGAATAAAATTTCTGTTCATCGCAGAATGTGTGGAGTTGCCCTCTTATCATTCCTTCGTTTAATTCAGTCAACGCCTATTCATTGGAAAAAATCGTGTACTGAATGAAATTTCTGCTCACCGTAGGTAAATCATGAAGGGTGTGGTTGCTCTCCTTTCAATCCTTCGTTCAATTCAGTAAACGCATATTCTTTGAAAAAAATCGTATGCTGAATTAAATTTTTGCTCACCGCAGGTTGGTCAAAGAGGGGGTAGTTGCCCTCTTATCATTCTTTCGCTCAATTCATTCCACGCCCATTCATTGAAAACAATCGTATACTGAATGACATTTCTGCTCGCCGCAGGTTGATCATCAATCTTGTAGTTGCCCTCTTATCATTCCTTCGTTTAACTCAGCCAACGCATATCCATTGGAAAAAATCGTATGTTGAATAAAAGTTCTGCTCACCGCAGGTTAATCACGGAGTGTGTGGGGTTGCCCTCTTATCATTCCTTCGTTTAATTCAGTCAACGCCTATTCATTGGAAAAAATCATATGCTGAATAAAATTTCTGCTCACCGCAGGTTAATCACGGGGTGTGTGGGGTTGCCCTCTTATCATTTCTTCGTTCAATTCAGTCAACGTATATTCATTGGAAAAAATCGTTTGCTGGATAAAATTTCTGCTCACCGCAGGTTGATCGTGAAGGAAGTGGTTGCTCTCTTATCATTCCTTCGTTTTATTCAGTAAACGCCTATTCTTGGAAAAAAATCCTATGCTGAATTAAATTTCTGCTCACCACAGGTTAAGCACGGAGTGTGTGGTTGCACTCTTATCATTCCTTCGTTCAATTCAGTCAACGCCTATTCATCGGAAAAAATGGTATGCTGGATAAAATCTCCGCTCACCGCAGGTTGATCATAGATGGGTAGTTGCCCTCTCATCATTCTTTCGTTTGATTCAGTAAACGCCTAATCATTGAAAAAAATCATATGGTGAATAAAATTTCTGCTCAACGCAGGTCAATCACGGTGTGTGTGTTTAATTCAGTCAACTCCTATTCATTGGAAAAAATGGTAAGCTGAATAAAATTTCTGCACATCGCAGGTTAATCATAGAGGGGGTAGTTGCTTTCTTATAATTTCTTCGTTTAATTCAGTCAACGCCTATTCATTGGAAAAAATGGTATGCTGAATAAAATGTCTGCACACCGCAGGTTAATCATAGAGGGGGTAGTTGCCTCCTTATCATTCCTCCATTCAATTCAGTCATCGCCCATTCTTGAACAAAATCGTATGCTGAATGAAATTTCTGATCGCAGGTTAACCACGAAGTGTGTGGTTTCCCTCTTATCATTCCTTCGTTTAATTCAGTCAACGCCTATTCATTTGGAAAAATCGTATGCTGAATAAAATTTCTGCTCACCGCCGGTTAATCATGAAGGGTGTGGTTGCCCTCTTATCATTCCTTCGCTTAATTCAGTCAACGCATATTCATTGGAGAAAATGGTATGTTGGATAAAATTCCTGCTCACCGCAGGTTAATCACGGAGTGTGTGGGGTTCCCCTCTTATCATCCCTTCATTTTATTCAGTCAACGCCTATTCATTGGAAAAAATCGTATGCTGAATAAAATTTCTGCTCATCGCAGGTTAATCACGAATTGTGTGGTTACCCCCTTATCGTTCCTTCGTTCAATTCAGTCAACGCCTATTCATTGGAAGAAATTGTAAGCTGAATAAAATTTCTGCTCACCGCAGATTTATCATGAAGTGTATAATTGACCCTTTTTCGAGTATAGCGCAAATCTTATGTATATTGGATTTTTGCTAGAATGTAGAAAAAGGTTCAGGTCTCCAATTCGATATGCTTGTGGCCAAATCGTCACGTTCCATGGATAGATTCCCCAGGAATTTTGTACGTCAGTCCCCAAAATGAAACAATGATTTATATTCTCGTTCACATTCAGACACAATCAATCAAATTCGTTGGGATAGGTTTTCCAGTATTTTGTTGGCGATTTCCCTGAGAGAAACAAAGATGTTTTCATTACTTTCATTGTTATCGTCTAGAGAAAGTGACGGAAAAAAACAAAAAATGTATCGATAATCAGAATCCTTTTTTTTATCAATTGTCTTTTATTAGGACATCGAACTCCAAACATATTCCGAGTGTGCTCCTTCAACGATACGTCGTGTGAAATCGAATTTTGAAATAAGTGTTCTCTCGGAAGAAGTATCCATCGATGAAACGCCGATGTGCTGTCATAGGGGATACCTGGAAACATCGCTCATTTTTTTTTCTCTTCACGTTATCACTGAGGGCAAAAAATTCCCCAACCGTCTCGAATTTTCATTGGTTTTCCACTTTTCTTTCCTGTTCAAATGAATTTCTCTGCATTCGTCACCGTGTGTTGAAAACCGAGCCTGGTCCAATCAAAACTGTTTGCACACACTCCTGATACCCATTCTTGTTGAAAATGATGTTGTCTCTTTTGAAAAGAAATAGTTATATCGGGCGACTTGAGAATATTCGAATTCTAAGTATGAGATTTTTTTCCCAAAAATTGAAATATTTCTTCGTAATCTCACTGTACGGTTGACTAGTGGAAAGTACGCTATAAATTGTTGATTTTGAACTTAACATTCTTTTGATAATATCATACCCTTAAATTTGAAAGGCAGAGGTGCAAAGCCGTATTCAAACGTTAAAGGCATTTAACGAAACGTTAGACGCGCTTAACGAAAAGACATGTAACGAAACGTTAGACGCATTTAACGAAGCGTTAGTCGTTTTTAACGAAGCATTAGACACAACAAACAAACAAAACTTAACAAAGCGTTAGAGGCATTTAAAGAAGCGTTAGACGCATTCAACGAAACTTCAGACGCATTTAACTAAAACCTTAGTCGTTTTTAACGAAGCGTTAGAAACATTTAACGAAGCGTTAGGGGCATTTAACGAAGTGTTAGACGCATTTAACGAAATGTTAGACGCGTCTAAAGAAACGTTAGTCGTTTTCAAAGAAGCGCTAGACGCATTTAACGAAGCGTTAAAAGCTTTTAACGAAACGTTAGACGCATTTAACGATCCGATAGGCGCTTTTGCCGGCGCCATATTTTTTCTATAAGCATGAGACATGATTCTCCCTAAACGTCGGCACCATATTCCAATTAATCAATTCTATAATTATAATTTTCTTCTTTTCGCTCGAATAATTTGTTAACACTGAGCGCTGCAGTTTTTTTACCAATAACACGTTAGCTCAATGAATCTCGGGAGTATCGATTCAACGCCCGTGTCTGTGTCATGTTCTGCCTCGTAAAGTTACTGGCGGATACATCTTTTTATTCCTTATGGACCGTATGAATAAGGAGCAAACGTGAAAAAACCACAGACACAGTAGCGCTAGCGATCACACGCACTGTCATGTTCTCGAGGTGTGACGTCATAGGTAACGAATGACTCGACAACTGGGTGTGACTCTCCCCCAGGCCTAAAGGACAGCCCAGGGCTCCGGAGACTCCCTTAAAACCATCAGAGGCCCCACCTTCGCACCTCCAAGCAGCTGTAGATAGTTCTTTCGAACTTGATGAGTGCGGACCTGTGACGTAGGTCACGTCATGGAAAAGTGGAGGGGTTGGTCTCAAGTGTTCCAACACCTGCTTATCAGGTTTTCATAATTTTTGTGGGGTTGATTTAATGTTTGTTATATTGATGAATAAGCTATGGCCGGTCTATTTTAGCCTAACTAATATTAATAACCCTTCTGGCACTAAAAATTCATCAGTTTCGAAATGCCAATTGTGGCTTCCAATTGATATTTTTTCTAAACCCCTTCTATCTTCAGTATCACATCCTTTGTTACATCAGGGTATAGCAGGATGTCGTTCGTCAGACCTTTTTTTTTTCGGGTGATCTCTTTCATATCAATTGATCCTCTTGTATTCTAATTCATTTTCGAGTGAAATATCCTGAGATATATCACAAATCATTATTTTAATTCGCATATCCTGGTAAATGTAGCCTGCCATGTTTTTTACCCTGCCCTGGTTGTCATTTCCGTAACCTAGGCGAGGTACTGCAGTTTGGTTATTTTGTTTTCCAGAATATGTTTCTCTATTTTCATCAAAGAATCGAACAAGTTTCTCATAGTTGGCTTTTCATAGTAGAAATTCTTTGTCACCAAGATAGTAGTTCCACCTCCCATTCCCTTCAGGGTAACTAGTCCACCTGCTTTCTGATTTTGCTGTTGCAGTTCGTAAACATGGCCACATTCTTCCTTAGAAGTGATAGCTATGCCTTCTTTCTTTTTGATATCTGAGTAAAAACAGTGGGCCAAAGCAAAATCTTCTGGAAAGCTGAATAGGTCTTGGCGCCTCCCGTCGATGTCGGCTCTCATGATGAGGTTTTTCACATTCTCCTTTCCATTGAAGCTCTGATACATTCCTTTCGGGTGTTTTCATAGAATTTCCATGTTACTTGGCGCCTCTTTGGGTTCATTCATTTTGATTTCTGTCTTGTTGACGTTTGTGTGCATTATTTTCTAGATTTTTATGTTTTCGAGATATCCTTTTTTATAAGCATCGTATAGTTGCATCTTGTTTAAGGATTTATTTCATATCAGATTTGGGTAGTCTTTTTTTGTAAAGCATAGAACACATTATTCCTGTAGAAAATTTCTGTTTGAATTTTGGTTCAATTTTTGTATTGATATTAATTGCAGTTTATATCTGCGTTGGGAGAAATGGAGTATTCTCATTCAGATTGATGATTGCTTTATATTTTTGTAGAAAGTCCATTCCAAGTATCAGCTGATATAGTGTAGGATATAAATTACCATGGCTGGGCAGGTTGTATCGAAATTTGCAGTAAAAATCTTATTATTCTCAATAGTGGTATCTTTTTCCCTATTCCTGCAGAAGAATGTATCAGTTTATCAATGTGTGAAAAAAATTGTAGGAAATTTTTTAGTATAATATTGCTTTGGGACCCGGTATCTATTACAGTCCAGGCTATTTTCCATTCATTTTAACAGGACAACTCACAGAGGCTTTTCGATTCCTGGAAACCATTACTATCCCATCGACCATCTACATCAGGTCCGACCACATGTTCAACATCGTCGGACTCTAGCTATGAATACCATTCCTCCATCCTCAAAACCACAGTCTTCACTTTGTCAAGATGAGAGTTAGGGGGTCAAGGAGAGTTAGACTTCGGCATCAAGTTGCGAGGAAGTCTTGATAATGGCTCCAAAGTGGGAGCCGAAACGTCGACAAAAGAACGATTCCAGACGCGGTGCAACCGAAAGTTCCAGTAATCACATATCCGACCGCGGAAACATATTCGAGCACACACAGGTTATCCTAGAATTTTCTGAACAGCGATATCTCCCCTACTGAAAAGGTTAGAAAAGTAATAAAATAATCATTTTTTTGAACATCGAAAATTTTTATATCCCTAATAATACGCCTCCACCCCCATTTTTCTAATGACAACATCCATTTTTTTTCGCAGAAATATAATCTTAACATCATTGTTCGGATGGCGACAAACTCATTTTAAACAATTAATACTCGCCTTTTGTTCCTATTGAATCAGGATTAGTTGGTTTGTAGAAAAATTGCTTCTTGTCGTTGTTGTTGTTCTTGTTGATATTCCTCATGATTCACTCAACATTTTACAGATCATTTTGAGTGCGTTTCATAGAAGACAATTCGATGTTTGAAATGATGAGTATATATATATATATATATATATATATATATATATATATATATATATATATATATATATTGTTGTTGAGTTCGGGTTGAACCGCGTCTGGAGTTTTGTTCTCGACGTTTCGGCTCCGATTTTGGAGCCATTTTCAAGAGGTAAATGTGACTTCACGCTGAGGTCTCAATCTGCCTACTCCTCAGGTGTTGTCACAGGGGGCAAGGGTTTGTGACTTGACGCCGGGGCCTCAATCTGCCTACTCCCCAGGTCTCGTCACGAGTTCTTTCTAAGGTCTCAATCTGCCTACTCCTTAGATCGAACTGAGGTATCGAGGGATGTTGGGTAGTATTTATAGCAGCGGGTGCTACTAAAGGACCGTCGGATGTCTTGGTGGGGACTGGGCATCTGGAAATTAGGGGTTTCCATGCAGTTGGAAGTCTCTGGCCGTCGTCACGTTTATTTAAACAGGAAGGTCGCTTCTCGATTTCGATGGCCTCGCGAATTATACGAGCTTGTAGTGTTTTTGCTGTGGCGATGGTCTTAGTGTTCGCAAAGTCTATGTTGTGTCCTGTCTCTTGATGATGTTCGGACAGAGCTGAAGATGGGTCTGATTTTCGGACAGCAAGTTGATGTTCGTATACTCTACTTGTCACACGTCTGTTGGTCTGGCCTACAAATGTTCTATGGCAATCAGAACATGGTATTTCATATATACCCTGTGATTCGTTGACAATTTTGTCCTTGGGGGAACGGAGGAATGTGTAGATTTTATTGCTGGCTGTGAATATCGTTTTTATGTCCTGTTTTTTGAGAATTCGGCTGATTTTGTCAGTAACACCTTTAATGTAGGGAAGAAAAGCTTTGTGGGGAACGTTGTTGTCTGTTGGGTCTTTGGGAATGGAATGAGAAGTTTGATGGCGGCGGATAGATCTGTCAATTTGATGGTCTGTGAATCCATTTTGAAGAAGGGCTGATTTGAGTTGGGCTAGTTCCTGTGGTTTGTTGTGGAGGTCTGTGAGGTTGATGGATCTGTGGATGAGGGAATTCACAACGGAATTGGTTTGTGCCGGATGATGGTGGGAGTTTGCGTTAAGGTATCGGTTTGTGTGTGTTGGTTTCCTGTAGACCGTGTGGGTGAAGGAGTCGTTGGTTTTTGTGATGAGGACATCTAAGAATGGAAGGGAGGGGAAGGAAAGGATGTCCTCCTTGAAAATGGCTCCAAAATCGGAGCCGAAACGTCGAGAACAAAACTCCAGACGCGGTTCAACCCGAACTCAACAACAACACACAACTGACCGCGGAAACCTATCCGAACACATATATATATATATATATATATATATATATATATATATATATATGTGTATATATATATATATATATATATATGTATATATATATATATATATATATATATATATATATATATATATATATATATATATATATATATATATATATATGCAGATAAAACAGATAAAAACAGAATATATCGAAAACTATTGCCACGGCCAAAACCCTCCAGACCAGAATTTCCCGCGAAGCCATCGTAATTGAAAAACGTCCCAATACCTGGAAACCACTTCCCTCCCGTCATACCTCTAAAATCCATGACCCGAGTACTTATCCGACCGTCGATGGTCCGACCCCTGACTCCCTTCCATAAATAAACACACAAATCCCAATAATTTTCAGTCCTCAATCGCTTGTAGCGATTCGCTACTGATAAGTCACAGGTACTAAGGAAACTTAGACCTCGACGCCAAATCACTTCTTCTTGAAAATGGTCCGAAATGGGAGCCGAAACGTTTCTATGGAAATTATTAGCTCGTGTTCGAAAGGAAAAAGCGATTATCTAACGTTGAATTCCTACACACACAATCCAGGAGATGATTGGTGGTTATTCATGTAAAGCACATAACCAGCTGGCTCGCGAGAGCCAACGAAGCGGTGAAAAGCCAAGTAGATTCTATACAGCGAGAAATTTGAACCAGACCTCTCCCCGCAATAATCGCAGTTTCCACATGGTAGAGCAGGATATTTCTTTTGATTGCACGTAGTGATAATGAATGAAAATACCCAACTGACAGCAACCAGCATTATTCAGAAATTTCCAATCATCACCGGTTCAGTAGACTCACCAATTAGTGTAACCCGAATCATTTATTATCTCGGGTACTGATGAGAACTGGTAGGTAATGTACTTACGAAGTACCCTAACATAACACTTACCAGTTGATACGAACTGATTTATCCAATCCCTCAAATGTTGGCTAGAATGGGGCGGCCGTATTGATAATGGGCATGCTGCCCACCATAAGATAACATGCTCTAAATAATTTCCAACCTCCTTCCATAAAACCTGTTCGTAGTATTCCAGCACTCTTGATCGAAATTCATTGTTGATTCTCATTATACCTTTGAATAAAATGGACAATATTCAATGGCAAAAAAAACGATCTTGTAGCAGTATATGTCATGCTTTGTGGAGAGATGAGGTCCAGCTAATAATTACTTACCTGAATATCTCAACTTTCTCATGCCATCATTCCCAATCAATGAAGGAGCAACTCTCAAGGTAACTGCCAGTAAATCTAACACATTCTACTCTTCATAAGATATCAATTCCTCCAAATTTGCAAAACTATTATTATCGTTGTTAATTTTATATGTGTATTTCATGGCAGGTATATCAGGGAGAGACATATGCTTCGTTAGAGTTCTGGAAAAAAGACAATTGAAATAAAATGAAAAATATAACCGTGAGACATTCATTCATGAATAATAAACTCACAGATAAATTTCCAAACTAGAGTTATCTGAACCATAATCTTCATCGGCACTGTCATACGGTTTGTAAGTTTCTAACAAGCAGTCAATTAGTTTATGACAACTGAGTTCTGCTTGATTGCAAGCTATTATGTTCAGAAGTCGTGTCGCTGACATTTTTCTCATGGAAAACATTAGATAAGGGCACGTATTGATGCAGATCCTTGTGTAATTCATCGAATCATACTTCTTGTCCAAATCAATTAAAGCGTTATAACACATCGATAATCTGAAAGGAGTAGAAATAATCACAAAATTTACAGAAAACTTAACATGCAGATGATTCAAAAATCAATTCAAGTGTATGTTTTTTGGCATTATAATATGATTCTCCTGCTGAATCGAATATCATCTTGACTCAATTCAGTACAATATTTCCCGTCGGAGGTCAACTGATGAGTTCGAAATCCCCATATCGGTAATGTAGTTTACACACTCAACCACTCGTGAGTTCATTGTATGAAATTCCATTTCTCATTCAATCAAGTTCTTAAACGTATCAAAACTTTGAAATCATTTTCCAAAACAGATAATTTCGATTTCGTTTTACTCAATTCGAATAGAAGTGTTTTCAGAGTTTCGAATGTATAACGAATTTTTTCTACACCCGTACTCTAATAATACACTTATATGGCCACAACCCGTTTTATAATGAAATCCATTACGATACAGATTTTCATGACGATACAGATTTTCAACCAATAGAAATCCATTATTTTTCAATCAAGCATGATGTGCAAGCTTTGCCGTTTGACGTTTGTCAAGTCAAAATCAGTAGGTATTGAAATTTTTAAGAATTTAGTCAATTTTCGATAATCGAATGAAAATGTCTTTTAGCAGTGATATAGAAGAATTACCAGCGACTCCTCCACAGATGTCTCAGACAAGAGAAAAATACAATCAAAAGGATTATATTTGACATATGCAACACATATGTTTTTATTTTCGCCCCCTTCAAATGAGCTATCATGACCGAGTGGTCAATGGCGAGGGCAATTATCAGGAACGTCCGGGTTCAAATCCTGACCTCGGCAGAGGGGAATTTTTTTTTCTTTTCATTTCTCATTGTTGTATTTCCCGTGGTTATACCATCAATTTTAATTCTGTAGTACTTTTCAAAGAAATACGATTGATTACCTGCTATTATTAGAGTTCAATATAACTACCTAATAAAATAATATTTTTAGTTCTTCATTATTTATTGGGTGTAGATAAAAGAGCGTATGCAACTCTCATGTAATGGTTATTAATACACTCGCATAAACCATACGAAACTCACCTTCGGCTCGTTTCGTATCCCGGTTTATGATCATGTATTAATAACCATCATTACACGATCGTTGCATAATATACTATTATGAATTTTCAGAGAATTTTCTTTCCAACGAAACTCTGAGGTTTGGAACCATTTCGATATATTTGTTTTGTATCTAGTCGAAAGATTTCATTTTTTATGTATTGAAACATCTACCTGTTTATGAGCAATCGCTAGTAATCAATATGTCATAGCGCAACCTGATCTGCCAGATTCCTAGGCACCTACCCGTGCCGAAGGGGCTGGACACATGCCCTTCACGAATGTGAGTTTTTGGATAACGATTGTAAAAATACGTGTGAGTGAAATTTTCGATCGAGTGTGTCGCAAAATGGACACGGCAGTTAACTTTGCATTGAGTCTTGTGGTCGATCCGAAAGTGTTCATAAAAAAGGTTAGGACAATACTTCATAGCGCGAAACAAAACAGATGAAAATATTAGGGGTGCAGTTCTACTATACAGTGTATCCGAAGAAGCCTATCAACTGCTAGTTGATCTGTCGATACCGGAAAATAGTGGTTATGATGTTATCCTGAAACACCTTCACGACTACTATAATAAATCACGGGTTGGGTGGGAAGAGAGAGCTAAGTATTACTCAGCATATAAACTGGAATATGAATCGGTGCAATAGTAGGCAGTACTATTGCACTATTAAAATAATTGGCCATCAACTTTCAATTTGGAACACAAACACAAAACTAACAGATATATTTACAACAAGATATAATGAATATAAAGTGAAAAATACCTCATTGGGGTTGAAAGTCGATGCAAAGCTGCAATATTGGCAACAATTCGAGAAGTGACATTGGCAAAATGTAAGAACCACTAGGTCAGAAAATCAAAGCCGTTATTCTTCATGGGGACAACCGACACCATATCAAGGAGGAAGTGGCGCGAATACTAATACTAGTTAAAAGGCAAAAGTGAAGTGTTTTCGTTGTGGGAGAGGACATTTTTCAAATTCGTGCCCTTACAAGGACTATATCTGTTCTGTTTGTAATAGTAGGGGACACATCAGAGCGGTATGTAAAAACACAAATAGAAATTTGAGATTCTTAGAAATTGAAATGTCAGGAGATGAGTCACCTGTTCGTTGTTCAGAAGGCGATAGAGATGTACCTAGTTATATAGAAATTGATATGGAAAATGAGATATTTGAATTAGAATTGGATTCAGGGGCGGCCGTTTCAGTCCTACCATTCAATAGGTATTCTGGGGATAAAATTCAATCGAGGGAAAGAAATGAATTTGGAGGTTAAGTTTTACAATAAAGTCAAACTTTCAGAATTTTATGTGATGGATAATGATCACCCAGCCTTGCAAGGGGGAAATTCTATCAGAAATTCCAATATGGATTTCGAAGAAATCAATTATGTCCAAGACAACACACTTGAAAACTTGCAAAAATATTCGTCTGTATTTTCTGATCGTTAATAAGTTCAAATTGAAATTCAACATTTCCGCTGACGCTCCAGCAAAATTTCATAAGCCTAGACCACAACCATTTTCCTTGAGAGGAGAAGTGGAAACAGAATTACAAAAATTAATAAATGAGAGTATCATCTCACCAATAGAATTTTCAGATTGGGTTGCACCGATAGTCCCAGTGCAGAAAAAAGGATGGCAATGTCCGAATTTGCTGCGATTATGAAATAACTATTAATCCACACATTCAAGAGGATAAATATCATCTTACGAAGATTGATGATCTTCTCTGTGAATCACAAGGTGGAAAACAATTTTCTAAGATCGACTTCAGTCAGGTCTCTCAACAGATGTTGCTAGACCCAATTTCACAGAAAAATACTGTGATTAGTACCCATAAAGGCCTTTTATGTACCATAGGCTTCCATACGGTGTTTCGTCTTACAAGATGTAGGCCTCACCTTGAATAAAATGAATGCGCATTTTTTCCGATTCTGTGGCCTATCTAGGTTATATTATTGACAGGAATGGTTACATAAATGTCCCGAAAAGATTAAAGCTATAGAACTCATATCAGAACGTACTAACGTTACCCAATTGAAATCTTCTCTCGGGACTATAAGTTATTATAACAGATTTATTCATAACACACCAGAAGTTCTGTACCCCTAATAGGCATTTAAAAATAATAATCTACCTGAAATTGGACTAAGGCTTGTAGTGAAACGTTTTGTAAAATGAAAAGTATTCTGGCATCTGACTCCGTATTAACACATTTTGATCCAAATTTGAATATTAATTTAACAGTGGACAGTTCAGATTACGGCATTGGGACAATTATTTCTCACATTTATGAGAACGGTGTGGAGAGATCAATCTGTTTCGCGAGTAGAACGTTAGCCAAGGCAGAAATGGGATATTCGCATAAAGAAGCCACCGCGATAGTATGGGGTATTAAGCGATCTTATCAGTACTTGAACGGAAAAAAATTCACTCTCATAAGTAACAATAGAACTTAAGTCTCTATTTTCGAGCAAAAAAAAGGAATACCTATCCTAGCTGCTAAGAGACTGAAACGTTATGCAGTTTTCTTGGGTGATTTAGATTTGGGTATTGAATATATCCATACTAGTAGAAATATTGCAGATTTTCTCAGTCGGCTACCGATAGCAAATGAAACAAATAATAAAAATATTGAAGCAGAGTTTTCAAGTATATATCACATCAGTGAAAATTCGGAAATCCTCATAGATGTAGATCATGTTAGACAGGAGACAAGGTAGGCCCCTATATTATCCCAAATATTGGAATACGTGAGAACAGATTGGCCGGAAAATATCAATTTTGATTCAAAACTTTTCTTCAACATGAGACTAGAACTCAATATTGAGAAGGAAGTGCTATTCGGGGGTCAGAGGATTATTATACCATTTTCCTTAAAACATTCAATGTTGAATGGGCTGCATAGTGCATATTTTGGTATAGTTAAAATGGCGTCCCTTACTGAATGAGGGGATTGAAAAAGTATTATGTGATGATTGCCAGAAAGTACAGACGAATCCTCCTGAGGCTCCATTGCAAGGGTGGGCTGTCCCAGATGGGTATGGTTCAGAATTTATATCGACTTTCCTGGAACGAAAAAAAAACTTTTTTCTTGATTATATTAGATGCTTTCTCAAAATGGATTGAGGATTTTCCTATGGCCTCGCTAACCCCAACTGCCACTATAGCTAAATTACGGGGAGTATTTGCTAGATATGTTAGTGATAATGGTCCGCAGCTGTGTTCAGTCGAACAAATGAAATAGAACACATGACCAGTCCGCCATTCTCCCTCACACTGTAACGGGACGGGTGTGAAGTTAGCCACAACCACAACATACACTGAGAAAAATTTATTCGATTATTTGCTACCGTGTTATTAAGTTGTTTCACGCATAATTCTATGCAGATTTCAATTCCATAGTTAGTGGATATTGAAGAGTATGTGACTATCTGTCGCCTCGTCGAGGGGGAAAAATAAGGGGATATAGTGATGTAAAAAACCAAGAAACTCAATAACATTTTCAAAAGGCTCTGTCGAGGAATTTTGAATGCAGATTCAGATTTAGGGTGACAATTTACATATGAAATAATATATGTGATCATTTGTCGGTGCGTCAGTGAGGTGGAGTGGTGTTGAAAGACTAAAAAATTTCATAACTTTTTCAAAAGACTCTGTCGAGGAATTTTGAATGCTGATTCGGATTTAGGGTGACAATTTACATATTGAACGAAATATGGGATCATTTGTCGGTGCGTCAGTGAGGGTGGAGTGGGGTTGAAAGATTGAAAAAATTTATGACTTTCTCAAAAGACTCTGTCGAGGAATTTTGAATGCAGATTCGGATTAAGAGTGACAATTTAAATATGAAACGGAATATGTGATCATTTGTCGGTGCGTCAGTGAGGGTGGAGTGGGGTTGAAAGATTAAAAAAAATCATAACTTTTTCAAAAGACTCTGTCGAGGAATTTTGAATGCAGATTCGGATTTAGGGTGACAATTTACATATTGAACGAAATATGGGATCATTTGTCGGTACGTCAGTGAGGGTGGAGTGGGGTTGAAAGATTGAAAAAATGTATGACTTTCTCAAAAGACTCTGTCGAGGAATTTCGAATGCAGATTCGGATTCAGGGTGACAATATAGATATGAAATGAAATATGTGATCATTTGTCGGTGCGTCAGTGAGGGTGGAGTGGGGTTGAAAGATTTAAAAAAATCATAACTTTTTCAAAAGATTCTGTCGAGGAATTTTGAATGCAGATTCGGATTTAGGGTGAAAAATAACACATGAAATGAGATATGTGATCATTTGTCGGTGGGTCAGTGAGGGTGGAGTGGGGTTGAAAGATTAAAAAAAATCATAACATTTTCAAACGGCTCTGTCGAGGAATTTTGAATGTTGATTCGGATTTAGGGTGACAATTCACATTTGAAATCAGATATGAATCATTTTGAATTATTAACTGAAATGATTTGGAACGCAATTTCATAATTTTTCAAGTTTTAGTCCCAGTAGAGTGAGTCGTCTATAGCACCTTATTTTAACGAACGAATATTCATATCAAAATCCTCATATAGTGATATGTATTACGATATCCTAGTTCGGAAACAAATATTGCATGAATTAATTGTAGGGCTTTCACAATTATTACGAAACAATTCCTTACAAATATTATCAACCCTATTCTAACACATCATATATATTCATCTGATTCTATCAGATCTTTTCACTAGGTGTGTTCCAATATATTTTTGTTAAATAGTTGTTATTAAATTACTGCGATATTGTGTTTGACCTAGAAACTGTTGAAAATGGAATAACCCCACACTTTGATTCATCTTCTGTTTAATACATATTCTTTACCCTTTACTCATTGAACATTTTCGCTAGTGCTTCCAGAAGGTAAAGCCTATGCGGGCAACGAACAGCCATAGTTCTTTGCTACCTCAACTAAAACGAGTTATATTTCTTGAAAAACCTTACAAAAGCGTGTCAATTGAAAAAAAACAAATATTTCAGATTTGTGACATAATTAAAGATTCTAGATGTTGGAAAAACTGAAAAGCTCAATGAGCCATAATCATCCACTACCTTCCACTTAGGTACTCATTTCCGTCTCGACAAGCAACGTTCACGTTCGTCCGGGAATGTAAAGATCTCCTGCATATGCGATTCTCTATTTTATCAAATCTTTCGAAATATTTTTGAGAGAAAACGTCAAAATGTCCACATATGCAGTGGAATCATAGAGTGGAAGCTAGTGTTCGCCAAGCAATGAGGAATCACTGTTATGAAATTGTCCAGGAAACTTTTCTGTACAGTAGAGAAAACAAGGTGAGATAAAGCAAGAATGTAAAGTGAATAATTCGCAGAAAAATCATATGTATACCGCAAAAGCAATATCACACTGCCGAACTGAGTGTCTTGCGCCTTTATAAGCAATCTTCTCGGTCGTCCGGATATGTGAGACATCATCATAATAGGTATACAGTCTACCATTCCATTCCCCAGGCAAAGATGAAAGCTTCACTACTGATGAACGGTTTTTTGGTGTTGTTGATTATAGTGCAATGCAAATATTTTTTCTTAGTCATCAACAGTGTAATACTAATTGAGCCTTCAAACAACCAAACCAAAAATACAAAATAAAAATCCCAAAAATATATTTTACGGCCATAAATCAACCTGATTGAAATTATGAATATCATATTCCCATTATTATATTTCACATTTGATATTTGTGAATATTCAAACTTCAATAAATTTACTGTAACAAAATCGCCAAGTTCCAAATTGGTAAATTCAGGCTGGTTAGATTCCGAGAAATATGAGAAATCGGGACTTAATTACTAAAATATTTTAATGCTATTGGTCGAAATATTAGGCTTAACATTCTTGGGATATCGAAGGGCTTACAAAATTATCTCTCTGGATATCACACATGTATGCATTGAGTGAATACCCTTGTTAAAACTATAGTTTCCACGAGCGTATATCGTTGTTGAGTGAAAACTATCGTTAATATTCAAGTTACTTGATTGAAATAACTGAGGAAGTTTAGTTTTTTGACAAATAGTTGTGAATTTAAAGGGGTAAGAAATTGCATTTCAAGTTGTAGGTGTTTTTCATTATTTCGTCATGGTCTTCAATATAACCGCGACTGAAAGCGAAACTTATAGAATTTTTCTCACTATTTCACCGCTCCGACAAACTTTGTGTAACCGTTTTTGAAACGGTAGCTCACCGAAAAATCATATAAGCTTCTATCGGCATGCAAAAGATTAGTTGTGTCTAACACCAGTTGAAGTGAAAACAATATTGATAGGTACTATTATCAGATGTGAGCAAGATATTACACTTTTTAATACAATAGTCCTGGACATATTTGGAAAAACTAATCTTTCGGAAATATATCCTCGACGAATGATATATCAATGTTAAGGAAGTTCATTCGACTGTTAATAGATCAATTTTGAGAATTTTAGAATCACATTGCGAATATTAGACATAAGCTGTAGTATGAAGGGCTTCAAAGATTCTGTAAAGATTTTTATGATGCATTCTTGAAACCAAATAATCCTTTTTTTGTGACAAATTTAAGGCTCTATCATCTCACATATGATCGAATGAATTACATTCTCATATACGAATGAAGTTTTCAAATCTTCTGGTGATTCAATTACTAATGAAAGTGCCAAGAATCAGTTTTTTTTTTTCAATAGGTACTGTTTCTGATTTTCTGACTTCGCATCAGACCGTTGTAGTTTTCATGTGAATATGCCTACCAGCGTGAAATGTATTCGCAAAAAGTAGCTTACTGAAAAATATTATTATCATTCATCTCAAATCAAACTGGCAAAAAATTTCAACAGAATAATTCATTTGGAACCTGGGGTTTGGTATCAGATTATGACTAACAATCAATGCCGATTGAACAGTTAATCTGATCATAGCGAATTCGACCTAATTGTTTCAGACTGCAATCAATAAAAATCAATTTCTTGCCTCTGAAAAAATTTATGATTATATCTATTATATTTTCAAAGCGTTACATACTATAGTGACTTTTATTTAATGCCCCCCCTATTATTTTTTGAATGGGTAAACTCAAAAAATTGAAACTTAGTATAATGGAATTAATGCATAAATAGTATATTCTGGAGTGAAATTAATAGATGAAAATTTCAAGATGGCGACTAGGCGCCACCTGGAAAAAAATTAAATGGAAAGAGGCGACTTGTGATACATCATTTTGAAGCTCCCGACGAATACTTACAAAACTAGAATATAAAGTCGATATCTTCACCTACTACAAAATGGCGGAACTTTCAATAATAACTTGAATACAAACACATTAATATCGATGTTTCTAAAAATATTCGTTATTCTCTACCATAAGGCAATTCCAACAATCCGACAAGGTTTAATAGGTTATTTTCTGTTCACAAAAAAAGACAAAAATGTCAGTACGACAAGGACATCACTTTTCAGTTCAAATATTTTATAAGTAGATAAGTAGCATATAAACAAACTCCAAAATGGTTAATTGAACAAAATGTAACAGGAAAACTGTGTTTTAATATCCAACCCCAATTCAACCCCACTCCACCATCATTGACGCACCGACAAATGATCACATATATCATTTCATGTGTTATTTGTCACCCTTAATCCGAATCTGCATTCAAAATTCCTCGACAGAGCCTTTTGAAAATGTTATGAATTTTTTAATCTTTCAACCCCACTCCACCCTCACTGACGCACCGACAAATGATCACATATCTCATTTCATGTGTTATTTGTCACCCTAAATCCGAATCTGCATTCAAAATTCCTCGACAGAGTCTTTTGAAAAAGTTATGAATTTTTTTAGTCTTTCAACCCCACTCCACCCTCACTGACGCACCGACAAATGATCACATATCTCATTTCATGTGTTATTTGTCACCCTAAATCCGAATCTGCATTCGAAATTCCTCGACAGAGTCTTTTGAAAAAATTATGATTTTTTTTAAACTTTCAACCCCACTCCACCCTCACTGACGCTCCGACAAATGATCACATATCTCATTTCATATGTTATTTGTCACCCTGAATCCGAATCTGCATTCAAAATTCCTCGACAGAGTCTTTTGAAAAAGTTATGAATTTTTTTAGACTTTCAACCCCACTCCACCCTCACTGACGCAGCGACAAATGATCACATATCTCATTTCATGTGTTATTTGTCACCCTTAATCCGAATCTGCATTCAAAATTCCTCGACAGAGTTTTGAAAAAATTATGATTTTTTTTAAACTTTCAACCCCACTCCACCCTCACTGACGCACCGACAAATGATCACATATCTCATTTCATGTGTTATTTGTCACCCTGAATCCGAATCTGCATTCAAAATTCCTCGACAGAGTATTTTGAAAAAGTTATGAATTTTTTTAGTCTTTACCCCACTCCACCCTCACTGCCGCACCGACAAATGATCACATATCTCGTTTCATATGTAAATTGTCACCCTAAATCTGAATCTGCATTCAAAATTCCTTGACAGAGCCTTTTGAAAATGTTATTTATTAAGTTTCTTGGTTTTTTACATCACTATATCCCCTTATTTTCCCCCCTCGACGAGGCGACAGATAGTCACATACTCTTCAATATCCACTAACTATGGAATTGAAATCTGCATAGAATTATGCGTAAAACAACTTAATAACACGGTAGCAAATAATCGAGTAAATTTTTCTCAGTGTATGTTGTGGATGTGGATAACTTCACACCCGTTGTCAGGGAACAGCAAAAAACTGTGAAAAACTATTCGAAAAAAATAAATATCCAATGAGAACATCAATTCATCATTATCCAAATTTTCGTTAACATATCGCAATACTGTTCATTGTTCGTTATAGACCAAGAGCCCGTGTCACTATTTTTGGTAGTGATAAGTTCACGCCCATCGACCACTGAAACGTGTATTATCGATGTCGACGATGCTACAGAGATTCTCGCCATACATGATTTCCGGGGCAAAGTTGGGGTAGGGGGCTGATCGATCTGTATAAAAAAGTGAGCAAAATTTGTCGTAAGTTTCGCAGGCCAGCCTTATTCAATGGGGCGGAAGGGCGCTGGGCCCACCTGTTTCGGAAGAATTTCTAAGTTATTTTTTATAATAAGCTCACGACTGATTCCTTCACAATAATGTTCAATTTCAACTGTCCAATTGAAAAATGCAATCAGCAGTCATCAAACAAGGGGTGCAAATATTGCCGTTCGTATAAACGAGTTCCTGGAATAGCGCTCTATAAAGCTTGGCTACATTTTTATCAAAAAAATCATATGTTTGTGACTGACAATCAAACATTTAGGTACAACGTAAGTACGTGAATATGAAAACACCTTTCTCAGCTGTTTATTGCATGGATAAAGCTCACTTGGTAGCTAAACTGACAAGTTTCTTGCATTTGCGAAGTGCAGGTATAATATGACAATTATTTGAAACATCGGCCCTAAATTTTTCAATACAGTAATTTGACAACTGACACTTCGAAACATACCTGAAGTGGACTCTGCTGGATCGATCAATTCCCGTGTCAGTCATCTCATGTATCGGTGGAATGTTGTCAGTCAACAAATGCAGCGTCGCGCGAAGCACCCTGATCTGCATATTCAGAGATTACTTGCAATTTCCGAATGTCCGTACCCTCTATGCTGTGATTTTTATTTTTTGACTATGCATTTCAAGAATAAATATAGGTATTTCAGTTCATGATTCGTTTTTTTTCCAAACGAAATTGAAACTCCAGTACGATCCTGTTGCCGACATCTGAGTTTACCGTCACAAAATAATAACTATCTGTATCACTGTACTTGATTCTTCACATTAAATTTCCACAGAAATTCAATCGTGTTTTACCATATAGTATCATAACATATAGAAATGGCAGATTCCTCACTTCAAAATATAACAATTTGACCCAACTTGCTCATATAAAATGTTGCTAATGAGGGAGATAAAGTTCAAATTTTGAGTTTTTTTTAATTTTCAACGGTTTTGGATATTTTTTTTGCCACGTGGTACGTGACTGACGGTAATAGATTCTCGATTTATGTATAATAGATTACTTGCCCCTAAATTTTGAAATGTAAACTTATCATAAAAAAATACTTAAAAATTCTTCCGAAACAGGTGGGCCCAGCGCCCTTCCGCCCCATGGAATAAGGCTGGCCTGCGAAATTTGTGTCATTAAAATGCTAATGGTAAGATCTGCCCCACTCTCAGTTGTAAACTGGTTTTTCTTTGTTGTTGTTTTTTTTATACATATTTCGAGGGTTGTAGCGGGTGAACGCCACGATGTAGGCGACTGACAATAAGCGAGCGTCGGATTATTTTCCTGAAATCTTTGCTTTCCCAATGTTCTCAGTCGTAAACTTACGACAAATTTTGCCCACTTTTTTTTTACAGATCGGTCAGCCCCCTGCCCCAACTTCGCCCCGGAAATCATGTATGGCGAGAATCTCTGTAGCATCGTCGACATCGATAATACAAGTTTCAGTGGTCGATGGGCGTAAACTTATCACTACCAAAAATAGTGACACGGGCTCTTGGTCTATTAGGAGAAACGCCCGCTAAAATATTTTTGGGTCGAGTTTTCAGAACACGTCTTGATTTTTATCAAACCATCGATATTGCAAAATAATGAAGGACGCCCGGTTGATGGAAAAAAGTAAGAAATAATTTGTACGGAGCTCAACCAAGAAACAAAAAATATTATAGAGGGAGAAGAAGTCTTTTCAAATGAAGACAACGTTTCCCACTGACAATCAACTAACAGATTTTCATGACTTTGATAACGTGAGTTTCTCTCCAGAATATTTATCTGTCAAAAATAGGAATAACAATGAGGATGAGGAAAGTCTATATGAAAACGATATTTCTGACTGAGGAAACAGAAGCAAGTAACGATAACAAGCAGCTACCAGTCATTTACAAGCCCTTCGTGTACACGTCTTGTGAGAAACCGAAAGGAACCAGATATATTCAGATATTAATACTAGCAGGTAATTGTTATACCTAATTATGTTTTGTTCTTGGTGTGAGGTGGTATAATGTATCGAAACATCACCCTGTTTATGAGCAATCGCTAGTGATCAATATGTCATAGCGCAACCCGATCTGCCAGATTCCTAGGCACCTGCACGTGCCGAAGGGGCTGGAGGAGAGTCGTCGACACATGCCCTACACGAATGGGAGTTTTTGGGTAACGATTGTGAAATTATGTGTGAGTGAAATTTTCGAACAATAGAGAGTTATTGCACATCATCTGGAGTATACGGTATGCCTTACAATGACATGTACGCATGCGCATTCGTACGTTATAACGTCGTACGTACATCGCTATATAGCGCTAAGGTATAACGTATACGGTATACATTGTGCAAGTTTGCAATTACTTTCTAATATGTATATGTACTAAATGATAAAGTTGTATCATTTGTGGAAATTCAGGAATATTACCTCATTTAATTCGAAGTAATTGGCATGTATCTAGTTTTAGGTACTATTGCATTCGTTATTGGTAGGGCCGTAGCCCGAAAAATGTTTCGAGAAAAGGTTTTTTTCGGATATATTTTATTTACTTTTGTTGATTTGTTCACACATTAATCGTTGGCTCATTGATCTGAGAAAACATTTTCGCATGGAATGGAAAACATTAATATAGGAATATACTACAAAATTATATCTAGTCTGTCGGCCTTTTTGATAGAAAAATATCTATAATCTACTGATTATTGATTTTTGGCGACGTTCCAGACTAGCAACACGGTATTTTAGTATTCACAATGATGCATCGATTCAGACCCGATTTCTGATATTTTCGTTATGCTTTCCGCTTGATAATTGCATCTGCATGCTTCATGGACGAGATTAACTCAGACAACGCATTATGCTTGGTGTTTGTTCAGTGTATGCATGCATTCAGGGGGACTTTCTGATGGTGGATCCATGCAGCAATCGTAGCTCGGAAGTCGGTAATCGGAACTCGGATATCGTAAGTCTCAATTCGTAACTAATTGTTACGACATTTCCTTGAGTTCGTTTATTAAAACTCCAAACAACACTTCACTACGTTTATTACAACTCTTTATCACAAAACAATACAATACAATCACTCAAATTGCTCCGCTATCCAACGCTCTAAACTAAAACTCTCTGTGAAAGAAATTCTGCCGTAGCGATGAATCGCTTCCGTATATACAGTTGCTCACACCTATGGAGAATCTTCCAGTCAAATCTCGATGATCGAATTCTCCACGCGAGACGAGATCGCAGGTAAACAATTGCCCCTCATATTATTTTGCATTTACGAACGACAGAGCCGGCGCTATGAGATTCCCTCTCTCAATTTTGATCGCCCCGATCAAAAAATAAGTCATTATCCCCATTGTAACATTTGAGTCTTTCTAGGTGAACGACCTTCATTTTTGTTCTGGGGCTACTTTGAACCCTGTACACCTCGTCATTTATTCTCTTGACTATTGTATAGGGTCCTTCCCAGCATGGTGTTAGTTTGGGAAAAATTCCTTTTCTACGACGAGGGTTGTACGGCCACACTCGATCTCCTTCTTTGAATCCACCAGAATTTAATTTGAAATCGTATCGAGCCTTCATGCTGTCACTAGTAGTCTTTAAACCTCTTCTCGCAATTTCGTGAATCCTCATCAAGCTGTCTTGCAGTTCGTCTGCATAATCCTGTACCTCGTTTTCCTCAGTTTTTGGTTATCCGAACACTGAATTACAGGGCTCACGAAGATCTCTTCCGAAGATGATACTGACTGGGGTGAGCTTTGTGGAATCGTGCACAGCTGCCCGGTAGGCCATCACGAATAGTTGAATATGTCGATCCCAGTTTTTTTATGCTCTTCTACTACTTTGGAAAGATGTTCTTTCATAGTCCTGTTGAACCCCTCGACCATGCCATCAGACTGTGGGTGGGGGGCATTTGTTCTGGTCTTGCTAATTCCCACTAATTCACAAACTTTTTCTGAATAAATTCAATTCGAAATACATTCCTTGATCGGAATGTAGCTCCATTGGTACCATTTGTCATCGGGAACGGTCCAGCTACATTGATGGCGATCCGTTCGAGGGGGAAACCAACATTGTATTGTTTCATTTCGCCCCTTGATCTTGTTCTAGGACCTTTGCTTTACTCATATTATGGGCATCTTCGGCACCATCTTTCGACATCTTTTCGACATTGGACTCAGTAAAACTTTTGCCGTATTTTATCCAAGGTGTTGTTAACTCCTAGATGTCCACCTGATTTACCACCATGAATCTCTTCCAATACATCCTCCATTCTCGACCTAGGCACAACCAGTTGGGAACTTACTTTCTTGCCATCAGCTGGTACCCAAGCCCTCTGCAGTAGGCGATTCTCAACAACCAAAAAATTCCATTGCGCCCAAAATGCCTTGAACATTGGTGATCGATCGGAGATATCCTTCCAGGTGGGTCTTTCCGCTCCATTCTCTTTCCATTTCAAAAATTGTGCTACGTTTGGATCGCTCTCTCGGTCTTGTCTAATTTTTGCTGTGGTCCTATTGTCATCAATATCACTTGGTTGATTTCTTCGCGACGTTCAATTCGCTCACAGTGCTTACAACTATCCTAACAAAGTCTAGACAAGGCATCTGCGTTGTTATGCAGTCGTCCTGCTCGATGTTTTATTTCGAAGTGATACTGGTTCAACTTCTCAACCTTTCCAATTGTCCTTGATCAGTGCTATAGAACCCAATTACTTTTTCCTGACCATCTTGCTCTTGTGATAGTACGGCTCCGATATCATTATTACTGGCGCAGGCCTAGTTGGCGTGAGAAACTTAAAATGGGACCGGAACATAGAGCAACTTTCACTTTCCCAAATGCTCGTTCACTTTCGTAGGACTAGACTAATTTGACTCGATCTTCTGTCAACTTATGAAGGGGTGCCGCAATATCAGCAAATCCCTCCATGAACCGACGGTGGTAGGTGCAGAGACCTAGGAAGCTCACTTCGTGTTTGTCATTTGGTCTCGGCCAGTCTCTTATTGCCTGTATCTATTTTTGTCTTTTCGGATACCGTCTGATGACACTCTATGCCCCAAAATATCTACCTCTTTCTGGAACAATGAGCATTTCTGGAAATTGAGTTCGAGATTGGCATTCCTGAATCGATGAAAGACTTCTCGTAAATTGCGCAGTCGTTCTTCAAATGTCCTTCCATGACGAAAACGTCGTCAAGATATACAAGACAAGTCTCCCAAGTGAGCCCAGCTCCATTAGTCTCTCAAATGTTGCTGGAGCATTGCACAATCCAAACGGAATAACAGTTGACTGGTAAAGTCCACTCCCAGTCGAGAATGCGGTATTCTCTTCTAACGTTGAGAACCAACGGGAACCTGCCAAAGTTGTTTTATGTGTCATCTATTATTGGTAGAGGGTAGCTGTCCTTCTCAATGACATCATTCAATTTCCTGTAATCGCCACAGAGTCTCGTAGGTCCATCCTTCTTGGAAACTAACACAACAGGTGCAGACCAAGGGCTCGATGTTTGCTTAAAAGTGGTTGACAATGTTCCTTGCTGAATGGTAATGGTTCGGACTTCCATTGTCTATATTTTCAACTCTATTGAAACCTGTTGCTAGGAACGGAAAAGACTAAAATACAAATCAAGTGAGAAAATCAAACCAAAATCAAATTTTTTTTTTGGTCAATGATGAAATTAGGGATTGATGTCACAAGAAATCGAGATTTCGAATATGACATATAAATTTGATTTTGATTTGATTTTCTCACTTGATTTGTATCTTAGTCTTTTCCGTTCCTAGCAACAGGTTTCAATAGAGTTAAAAATATAGACAATGGAAGTCCGAACCATTACCATTCAAGGGCTCGATGATTCCTCGATCACACCGTCCTACATCATCTTGTCGATAAGCTCTTCCACTTCCTCTTGCTTGGCGAATGGAATTCCTCTTAGTGGTTGCCGAATCGGATGAGCAAGGTCAGTATCGATTCTGTGTTCGTCCAAGTTAGTTCCTCCTGTAGTTGTCGAATCAAATATGTCACTTTCACTCCTGATGGAATTCTTAGCAGCTCTCATCAGTTTCTCTGTTGATAAGTGTTGAAATGATTTTTCAAGAGTTGTTATAACACTCTCAGAGTCTGCCTTCATTGTTACGGGTAAGGTTTGTGAAATCAAGAAAAAGGACACAGTTATGGTTCCTACTCACTTAACTTTATTATGCGACTACTACTTTCTATAGAATATTTATATTCATAGTGAGGATGAGCTGCTATTTCTAGGTTTAATACTTACCATAGACAAATCCAGCGAAGTGTGTGAGTTCGTCGTCAGGTAGATTGATCTGCTTAGATATTATATCTGGTAGATATTATAAGGATGAATTTCCAGCAATTATTTTGTTATTTGAAAATTCATAATAAAATAACAGAACCTCACTTTCATTTGTCATCTGAAGGTTCATTAGAACTACCAGGTCACCTCAGCATCAAAATCAGGGTTCTCAAACTAAAATAAAAAGAGAGACACTAAGGGATAGATGTCCCAACACGTCCTGGAGAGTCCCGTAGAATAATAATAATAATAAGTTTATTCACAGTAAAATGTTTACAATAATGTTTACAAGAATGAGATAAAAACTGTGGGTGTCATTTGCAAATAAATCGAAGAAAACCCAGTAATTATTGGACCAAATGGTTGCGTCATGGGTCGTTACCTCTCGTCTGTAGTAAAAAATGTTTCCCGAAGGACTCAAGTCACATTAAAAACAATAATTTGAAGATTTAAAACTATTATAAGCCACCATTTAAAAGTAGGTTTTTACAAACACGTACAAAGTAACACATATAATTACAGTAAAAGTAGTACAGCCGTATTCAATTTTCGACAAGTTGAGTGTATTTTATAACGATCTGTCGCATGTAAGTAGCCTTTCATTATCTTCGTTACGTTAGTTCGAGGGAGCCTACTCTACGGTGGATATAGAATTTCATATATATCTGGTCAATTCGACTCGTACTTTCACTTAACACCAAGGTAAGGATCGTATGTATCTTTGTCCTATTTATTTTCTGGCGAGTATTTGAATCTTCGCAACTTCCCCTGATCCTAATGCGAGTATTCTTAGGTAATCTTCGATCTTCTATGGCAGTATTTGTAGATGTTTTTGTAGGTATAGACTATCACACCGTAATAGTGTGCGCCCGTTGTAAGTCGAATGACCTTTGTATTGCTTCCAACAATTCGTTGGAAAAAGTATGTATATACCTTAGGACGTCATTTATTTTAAGAATTCTTTTTTGTAGGACATCTTAATTTTGGTTCATGTTTTGATTCTTGCTGCAGTGCCCCAAGACCAGCTGTCGAACGTCAAACGATGCTTTGGTGGCAGCTGTCATTCTCATTCATTTGGCATCCGCTGACAGAACAATCGGCCAGTTCCAACAGAATATAATTGACATTTGCATTTGGGGAAATTTTTCCATCGTTTTAGAAAAAAATTCAAATCATCTTTTATTCTATTTGTGGAGGTGAGAATACTTGGGTTATTTTCGGATCTTACTGATACGCGTTAATACGCAGTTGTTGTTTTTTATTTTTGGTTGTTGTTGCAGCTTTAAGCTTTATTAGCTTTGGAGAAAAAAATGAGCAGCACTCTCGTAATTTTTACAATAATCTAGTTTGTGGAAAATAAAAGGAAACTTTCGACAGTTGACTGAGAGTTTTTTACCGGTGTAGTCTCAGCAACTAAGGTTCGAAAGGGCCCTTCCATCAGCTTCTATGTCCCAGCACGTCCTGGAGAGTCCCGTAGAAGAGTCCAGAGATTCTTCGTTCACCAAACAACAAGAACACCGGAGTGTACCCGTGCACCACACACAAAATTTGAGAAAATAGAAAAGTAAATAACTATGAGCGGAAAATGTCTTTTTCGGAAAATATATAATGAAAGCGTGACGTGTCGAGGATTATTCGACGATTGTATTCACCCACGTTCTTCAACTGTAGCGTTCAATCAACAATGTATCGTCGTAGTTTTTTTCTCTCGGATAGTGGCCTTGAGCGAGGGCCAGTGAAAATTAGAAATTTTATGCTGTTTATACCAGGTGCGCGGAAAGTAAATGCTCATTAAAATATAATGAATTGTATTGCTGCAACATCCTGCCCCGGAAAAATGCATAAGGCATTTTTGAGAATATAAATTCTCTATTACCAAAAGATAATTTCAAAAATGGAGGAAAAAAATAATTTCTGGTTGAAAATTCATAACGAACATACAGAAACTGAAACGCAATGATATATAGATACATATATACAAATACAGACACATATAATATGCCATAATATTCTAAATCGGTAAAGGACATAACTTCACGAGGGGTCTTTTCAGCTCTCCAGAAGCGGTTTTAATAGTGGCTACACGGGATATACCATCACTTCCAGAGTGCAACGATAGTATACTAGCCAGAATCCACTTAGACGGTGGTAAATTATTATCTACAACAAGAACAAGTGCGCCAACTTCGGGGAAAATATTTCTATCGAGACATTTACCACGCTGCTGCAGTTTTTGCGTGTATTCTCGATGCCACCGTTTCCGAAAGTATTGGTGAACTCGTTGCAATAAGTGCCAGCGGGATAATCTATTCATTGGGACAGTTGTAAAGTCCGTAGAGGGAAAAGCGGTGAGCGGTTCAGTCGTAAGAAAATGTCCAGGCGTTAAAGCATTGATATCTTCAATATCGAATGATAGGGGTGTGAGTGGCCGTGAGTTCAATAAAGATTCGATGAAAGCTAACACTCTGGAAAATTCCTCAAAAGTTAGAATTTGCTTACCAATTACTTTCGTCAAATGACGTTTGACGGATTTGATTCCCGCTTCAGCTATGCCGTTAAAATGCGGACCTGCAGGAGGGAAAAATTTTAAAGTTATAAGTTCCTTTTCTGCTGCGTTCTGCATTAATTCAAGTTGTCGACTTGCATCTACAAAATTGGTTGCATTATCGCAATATAAATGAGAAATGAGAGATTTTCTATTCATGTGAAAACGTATTGTAATTTTTTGTAGCTATTGATGGAAAAAAACTGTTCCTTCATCATTCTGTTAGCGTCAGGACGAACTAAGGTGGTAAATAAATATACTGTGGTTAAGGAGACCAAAGGCTTTCATTCCAAGAACCCACAAAAACCTCGGAAATCGCGCCGACCCTGAGAATATCTTCTACATTTGGTGATAAAATTCAACAATCAATGTCGTTAAATGACTTTAACGGGGAAGAAGAATTGGATGTTTAGTATTGTAGTTGAAATAACCTTGGTTTAAGCGAGCACCAACTCCGAAAACTCCTTGATCATCCATAAAAACAAGTTTTCGTAACGACCTTGAAAAACTTTATCTTTCAAATTCTTGAGGGAAATACACTTGCTGAGTGAATTTTACTGGTACAATAAAAGCGCAATTATAGTCGTAAATAGATAGCACACCGGCTCATTTATCACGCGGGATTTTTGAATTATGAAGGAAACGCAAAACATAAGCTACTATTCTCTGTAGAGTAGTGAAACAAGAATGATGATTGAGTAGATTTTCTATACAATTTTCTGCAGGAATGTTGGATAAAAAAGTGGGTTTTTTTTCTTCCTCAATCAGAAAATTCAAATCATTAGGAATTGACTTCATGTGCAACTCGTATTCATGAAGAATTGAAGGCCCATTGAACCATGATTCACACGAGAGAAATGCTGAGGAACATAAACCACGCGAGGCAATATCGGCTGGATTTTGATTACCAGCGATGTAACGCCAAGACGTATGCGGCATTTTATTTTGAATAAATGATACTCGATTGGCAACAAAAGTTTTCCACCTATGCGGAGAACCTTTTACCCAATGAAGCGCGATCTGTGAGTGTGCATAAATATTCTCAAATGCGACCGTTTCACTCACGCTGTTCAAGACAAAAACAATTAGTTCAGTTAATAGTACCATTGCGCACAATTCCAATCTAGCAATAGTCAATTTTTCAGACTGAGAGGCTACTTTAGATGTTGAACATAAAAACTTGACAGAAATTTCTTTTGATATTTCATGAAAACTACGCATATATAAAACACATTCATAACCTCTTTCACTTATAATAATAATAATAATAATAAGGCCGTGGGCCTGCTGGGCTAACCACCTTGCAGGCCCTTAACTCTGGTTCCTGTCACTAGAGGACAGGGCCACCACAACCGACCCCATTCGGATAGGGGTCAAGGGTAAGGTGGAGGGGCCCAAACCGATGGGCAGTCCCATGACGACTCTGGCAATGGACACGGACAACGTTTTGAGTGGACCGACGAATTGAGAGACGACCTGATGCAGTGTTACGAGAGTAGTGAGCCCGCCCGAAGGGATACATGGCGCATGCCGCCTTTTCCTCCCAAAATCTCAGGGATTATGTATCCCATCTTCGTGGCCGTGGCTATGTACGTGCCCCACCGAGGCCAGTTGAGCAGGCGGTAGAAATACCGCCAGTGCGATTGGTGTAGGAGAGGGTGCGCCTGGAAGTACCGAGAACCAACAATATCGAGACCCGGAGGATGCTTCACAGAGTGAAGCCCCTCAGGCCAGAACAACTGGCCCGAGTGGATGCAGAGGTTCGTAGTGCGCTAACAGAAGAGGCCGACATCTGGCAGATCAACTGTGCCCTGTATGACGCTGTTCAGGCTCTTTCTGGGAGAGAAGGAGGTGACAGATCCTTCGACCCCTCTAGGAAGCATAAACTGCGCATACACAAGATGGAGGCTAAGATCAAGTCGGCGAGACAACACGCGTCTTGTATCCAATGTGTGATGGACTACTTAGCGGCTAATGAACCATTTACGCACGCAGTGCGGCAAATCGCTGCAAAACTGCGGAGATCCCATCACACATTGAATCGAGGAGTGCTGCTCACCATCAAGCAGCATTGCCTCGAGAGGATACGAATGCTGGTGACTGCAAAAAAGTCACTAGTGAGGCGGGCGAGGGCTTTCTCAGAGAACAAACAGTTCCGCGAGAAACCCTCTCGCCTATTCCAATTGCCTCCGCGTGTTGTGGATAATCCGCCGGCCGCTGATCGGGTGGAATCCTCCTGGAAAGGTATCTACGAGCATCCGCAACCACTCAACCGAGACACTCCAGCCCTGATGCAGTTTGAAGCTTTCTGTAGAAGGCTTCAACAGCCTGAGCCCGAAATACTGCGTCAACCGATAACCACGGATGAAGTTCGGAGAGCCCTTGAGGGTTCGAAGAACTTTGCTGCTCCAGGCCCTGATGGCCTCAATAACTATTGGTGGAAAAAGTTATCGAGCACCCACCACCATTTGGCCAGAATATACAGTTCTTGGCTGAATGGAGAGCAGCTGATTCCGGAATGGTTTGTCGAGGGGCGAACCGTGCTAATCCCGAAGAACGGAGATTTGTCGGATCCTAAGAATTATAGACCGATAGCATGCTTGAATACGTCTTACAAGATGTTCACACGCATCTTGTACATGCGTACTCTCCAAGCAGTTGACCCGGTGTTCGAACGGATATATGAGCAGAAAGGGTCGAAGAGGGGTTCCGCGGGCTACAGGGAGAGCTTGCTGATCGATAGATGCATCACGCAGGACTCCGTGCAGTATAAGCGGAATCTTTCTATGGCCTGGATCGACTATCGCAAGGCATTCGATACAACATCACATGAGTTGTTGTTGTACTTACTCGAGTGCCTTGCTGTACCCGATCAAATAGTGAGATGCATCGAACAACTGATGCCGCTCTGGAGGACCCACTTCACCATAACATCAGGTGAAAGCAGGGTCCAAACAGAGCCGGTCATCATAAGAAGGGGTGTTTTTCAGGGAGATTTCCTCAGCCCCCTTCTCTTCTGCATCTCACTAATGCCATTGTCCGTTGCACTCAGGAAAACCCGAGGATATAACTGCGGCACCCCTGGAAACCGGAGGCATAAAGTCACCCATCTTTTTTATGGATGACCTCAAGCTCTATGCCTCTGGAGGAAGGGACCTACAGCAATCCCTCAGGGTGGTGCAGGAGTTCACGCATGCTGTCGGTATGGAATTCGGGATTGACAAATGTGCACTGGTTCATCTCAAAAGAGGACGATACGAGGATTTCGCGGAGGATGCCCAACTCGTAGACGGACATAGAAATGCAAGCGGAAAATAAGTAAAATATGGCAAATGTATTGTTGTAACTTCGGTCCGGACAATAAGCAATCATTTAAAGACTTTTGATTTGTCAATTTGGCGGAGGCGTTAAAAAACTACTCGAAGTTTTGTCGTGAGACTCTCGGGTTTGAGTACGCAATGATGGATTGAATAATACGAATTCTGGGAGATATTCTTTCATAAAATCAGAATATTGTGAATACAATTCGGGTTGTTTTACCAAACGTGATAATGCATAATATCGGATACCAGGAAAAGTAGGATTACATTCACGAAAAGGAAGAAAAACAATAAATCTTCCATCATTACTTCGACTATAAGTTTCTGCAAACATTTTTCACATAAAGAGTCTGAAGAGTCATCCGGGCTGTGAAATGCTATTTCCGGAACATTTTCAACTTCCCAAAATTTCTTTATTGTATTTTCTAGGGAGACCGTCTCCTTTGTGTGAAGAGAAGTAGCCGAAATATAATTAGAAATATTAATTTTTCCCATCAAAATATAACCAAATACAGTATTTATCGCGATAGGATCCTTATATTTTCCAGCTCCAGTTCCTGATAAAAGCACTCTAGAAAATATATCCGCGACAAGTAAAATATCCATGTTTCCCGGTTTATAAAAAGTTGTATCAGCAAGTTGCAATTTTTTTAAGTGATTCCAGTCGCTATGAGACAAATTGAACGGAGGTAAAGGATCACAAATGGTATCCATAATTATTGCGTCTGTAAACATAAGCAGTGATTCTGAACCTAAAGGTTTCAAGGTAAGGGGGACCGAACCGTTAGGAATCTCCGAATGGATATAACCCAGTCCTTTCACTTCAATAGACATTGCGGACTTTCGTAAAACTAATTTGGGAACTGCTTTTTTAGTAATGAACGAAACCATACTTCCCAATTCCATTAAACACCGAAAAGCATGATAATTTCCTCGATTATTACAAACATCAATCCAAGCTGTCGATAACAAAGTATTTTGGTTGTGAGGAACTACTCCAGCTGCGGTAAGAAGAGAATTCTGTGACGGTTGTACTGGTTCTGGACTAGTCAAATCCAGATCTGCAGCCGAATTCTCGAGATTCGATTTGTGTTCTGTCCTAATATCTTCCGTTTTGTTAGAATTGGTTTTCCAACCATCCCCTTTCGAACATAAAAGAGTGTGATGAAATTTCGAGTTACACGTTTTACACTGATGAGTCGATCGGCACGATTTCAAATCGTTTAAACTATTTTAACAGTTAAAACATAGAAGGCGCGATTCACAAAAATTATAACGTTCTTTTCGTGCTTGCGAAGTGAATGCAGTACAATGATAAAAACATGATCTTCATTGCAGAAAACACAATTATGAGCAGAGGTTCGCGAAGTATTTTTGGCAACGAAAAAGCTGGTGGTGCGAGAACCTACTGAATGATTTTGATTCACGGTTCTGGAGGGAAGAGTGCGCGAATGGCTTGGTGGCAACATGTCCATTACAAAACATTCTTGTTTCAAAAATTCAACTAGTTCAACATAAGTTGGTATTTCGCGCGAACGATGCTCCAATTCAGAGCGAGAAGTTGTTTCGTGAACAAATTTTTTCAACATTAGCATGATAAGAACAAAATCCCATTGGTCTACGGGGTAACCTAAACCCTTTGAGGCCTCAAGATTTTCAGAAAAAGTATCTAATAATTTGAGAATAGAAGCGGAGTTATCTCTAGTAGTCTTTGTCTAGTAGTTTTTGTCTTCGGGACAATTTCCAATATCGGCCCAATGATCTTGTGCTCTGAGTCTCTTATTGTCATATTTTTCAATCAAAGTATTGTATGCAATTATATAATTGTCGGAAGTTATCTTTAGTATGCGGACCACAGCAGCCGGTGGACCTTTCAAAGAATTTACAAGATAATTAAATTTTCTCAACTTTACTTAACGAAGGATTATTATGTACCATAAAATTGAATCGATCTAAAAATGAAGTGAACAGTTTGTATTCCCCTTCAAATTTTACGAGATCTACTTGCGGTTATCGGAGGTTGGAACTATGAGAGTTTGAAGCGGTTGCAGGGGTTAACATGGTGCTATTCAAAGTAGCGGTAGTTTCATTATCGAATAAGTCGTTATACGTGGCCTTGATGTTATAATAATCATCAAGAAACCCTTGGCGAATAACATTTTCTGAATCGATGTCTTCTCCAGAGTCTCCACTGAGCAAAGTTTTAATTGAAGCGCTGTGGTGTTCCATAAATTCATCGTGAAAATCCTGAATATCAGCATGCATACCTTACTTTAAACAAAGTATGGCGTGATTTTTCGGTCTTCGCCTAATTAGCTAATGTAACAAGGACACTCATGTAAGTAAGGCAAAAATTGCGGTAATGTTTATATTGTTTTACTTTCTCCATTATTTTGGAAACGATGTCAACGCGAAAAAACCTGAGAACAAACTAATGGAATACGAACTGCGCAAAAAATGACTGGTCGGCTGGCGTGCGATACGATCGAACACAAGTTTTTATATAGCGATGCGAAATAGGTTTAAATTGGAATATAGAAATTGCGACAACTTGAAACTTAGTAATACGTGTTTGATTTGACTGAAATTCTCACAAATTTTCTATTTTGTGAAACGTAATTTGAAAACATATATGCGTTATGAGTGAATGCGTACGTGGCGGAATTTTTGGAATATTACAGAACGAATTTTGTGAAGGAAAATTAAGAAAAATCACAAGACGTATCCGGCTCGAAGGACCAAATGTTGCAGCTCTAAGCTTTATTAGCTTCGGAGAGAAAAATGGATAGCACTCTCGTAATTTTTACAAGAATCTATTTTGCGGAAAATTAAAAGGAAACTTTTTACAGCATTAGAAATCTCACTGGTGTAGTCTCAGCAACTCAGGTTCGAAAGGGCCCTTTCATCAACTTCTATCTTCCAGAACGTCCTGGAGAGTCCTGCAGAAGAGTCCAGAGATTCTTTTCGGAAAATATATAATGAAAGTGTCGCGTGTCGAGGATTATTCGACGATCGTATTCACCTACGTTCTTCAACTCTAGCGTTCAATCAACAATGTATCGTCGTAGGTTTTTTTCTCTCGGATAGTGGCCTTGAGCGAGGGCCAGTGAAAATAAGAAATTTCATGCTGTTTATACCAGGTGCGCGGAGAGTAAATTCTCATTCAAATATAATGAATTGTATTGCTGCAACAGTTGTGATTCATGGTAAGGTGTAAGGCGGTTATTTGTACACAGTCCCACTACAGTAACGTTAATATTACCTGGATACCAGATGGTTGCTTTTCTTTTTCTTTATTTTTTTTCACTTAGCAAAAAGGGGGGTTGTGTTGATTTTTTTCGTAATTGATAAATTTATCACAGCATTCAAATAAAAAGCAATATGGAAGTGAATCGACTTCTTGGCGATGAACTCACGTATGAACTATTGGTCAGAGGACTTCCAACAACTGGAACCGTGATTTATAAAAGAGTTATACTCAGAGCTGCATTACGTTGCGAGAAGGCAGGAGTTCCTTCTGTTTTGGTGTCAGTTTATTCACTTATTTATTTATCTACATGAGGTGGCTACTCAACAGATGGTTTGACCCATCCAATTACAGAGTAGCACGAAATGAAGCAAGTAAACAGATTGTGAAAGTTGACTGTAAACTATGGTGTGATACGCAATATTTATATCTACAGGTACAGGTTACATTGATTTACGAGTTAATATTCAACAAATTTTGTTGTGTCCATAACAAAAGTCGATTCTTAACATAATTCATAAAGTTAACCTAGTGATACCATGTAATTGAGCATAATCATAGAAGTTTGAAAAATATCATATGGTAAAATATCAATGAAAGAGTATTTGAATACTTATGATTCTAGGAGAGTACAAGGGGTTACATAGGAGTAATGGCAGAACTCCAGGGTGATGTAAGCGATCAAATCAGAGATGTCAAAGTACTATATAGAAAGATTTGCTTCAATAGAAAATGGAAGTAATTCAAAATATTATCACCTTCAATCGTTTCTTGAAACTTATGATGGAAGTGGAAAAAATATCCAAATCAGAAATATTATCAACAACAGAAATATTATCAACAACAGAATTATAGGATCTCAGGCATCTAATGATTGGCGAATTCAGGTGTGCATTCGTTGAGCTTTGACCTGTCACAAATGAAGGCCTATTCCTGAAAAAGTGCTGTGTACAGTTGAATTTGAGACTACTGAGGAGGAACGAGGAATCAAGCGTATTGTTTACTATTTTGAAAATCATACCTATATCTAGAAACTTCCGTCTCGTATCAAGTTTCTCAATTTTATAGTATCCGAGATTCTGTTCGTATGAGAAGTACTGACGGGGTTGATCGAATCTGAAGTACAGTATATAAACGATTTTTTTCTGGATTCTCTCAATACGATTAGAGTGAACATTATAATGGGGATTCCAGACGATCGAGGCATACTCTAAAGTCGATCTCACTAAAGAATTATATGAGGAAGTTTCACCATCAAGTTTAGAAAAACTTTCAGTTGCTCTAAGAATGAAGCCAAGATTTTCCGACTTTTTTGTACTATGTTCTCAGCGTGGAGCGCAAAGTTGAGTTTGGTATCTAAAAAAAACTCCCAGATTCTTAATAAGATTTGATTCCTTGAGAGATTCTCCGCATAGGTATAATTCAGAAACGGAAGGAGATGAACTCCGCGTGAACACTATTTTGAAACATTTGTTCAGATTCAAGTGAAGTTTGCAATAATCTGAGAAAGAATTCAAATTATGTTGAAAATCTTGATAGTCTTCGGCACATGCTATAGATTTATAAATTTTCAAGTCGTCCGCATAAAGAGCAATTCCTGTATTTTCAAAGCAGGCATTCAAGTCGTTGATGAAAATGTTGAAAAGAAGCGGACCTAGATGGGAGCCCTGAGGCAGCCCTGATGTAATCCGAAGGCACTCAGAACGAGAACCTTTGACAGCAACATATTGGTGTCTGTCGGTCAAATATGATGTGAGAAAGCTAAGAAGATTGCCATGCACACCGATGTTCCGAAGCCTCACCACAAGACTTGCATGGTGAACCTTGTCGAAAGCCTTCGAAAAATCGGTGTACCCAGCGCAGGTGGAGAGGCCTTTATCCATGTTATCCAATGTCTCTTGAATAAACGGAACAAGGTTAATGACAACAGATCTATTACCGTAGAAGCCATGCTGGTTCGGATTGATAGACAATTTGATTTGAAAGAATAAGTTATTTGTCACAATAACTTCGAAAATTAGTGTAACTACTTCTCTTCGGGCTTGAAGGCCGACGGCTTTCAAGCCCGAAGAGAAGTAGTTATACTAATAACCTCGGCCGCGAAAGCCTTAACCATTTTGACTTCGAAAATTTTCGCAAAATGGCAGAGTAGAGATTATAGGTCGATAGTTTGTTACGTCACTTTCATCACCGCTTTTGTGCACTGGGACAACCTGTGCCATCTTCCATAATTTCGGAAAATCACCAGAAGTTAAACTTTGGCTGAAAATCATAAACAAGGGATCTATGAGATTATCATCAAACGACTTGATGAAAAGAGGGGAAATATTGTCAGGTCCCGGCCCTTTATTCTTATCTGAATTATTGTTAGCTTTCCGGATTTCTTCCTTGGTAATGACACGTAAGGAAATATTATTCAGACATTTTTCATCAACAGGGATATTAGATGGCGAGGAGTCGGTCTCAAAAACACTATGGAAATATACTGATTTAGCATCTGACGCAGTTTTGCTATGAAATTTGAGAGAAGCTGGAAGGGATTTTTATTTTTTTTTTGTTATTAATAAATGACCAAAAGGCTCTAGGATTGGATTGAACATTATTTCCAGTATATTGGACATAGGTTTTGTAATCTTCATCAATATTTGACTTCCATTTTTTTTCCATTTTCTGCGGAATTTTTCCTTCTGCTTGATGACGTTTTTAGGCTGCGGGGTGAACCACAGGGGAATTTTGATTTCGATATGATTTCGCGAGGGACATATAAGTCGATCAAGTGATTGATCAGTCCGTAGAACCTGTCAATAGCCGCGTCAACGGGACAGTTCTGGAGGAGTTCATCCCAGTTTTGAATTGTAACATCCTGATTTATATCAGCAAAATCTGCCTCAGCGAATTTCAGTCGACAAAATGGTTAAGGCTTTCGCGGCCGAGGTTATTAGTATAACTACTTCTCTTCGGGCTTGAAGGCCGTCGTTTTTTGGAATTTCTTCCTGACGTTTCGCTAGCGCGAGTGGCCAGCTTCTTCAGAGGCTTATTCATCTCCGATGACTAAACGGTTCGATTTCTCAAGGCGTATTTAAATTGATGCAGGTAGTCTGGAGTGTTAATTACTTCTGTCGGGTTCGGAGAATAATCATCATCATTAGTTGCCGCACTACCTGCTGTGATTCCATTAGTTATTCTTGATTTCTTCAGAATCGGATTCCAAATTCTGTTTAGAGTCAACGCTTCTTCCTTTCTGTTAAAATTGTCCGCATGTTTTTGGATTTCTATTGCCTCCCGTACCAGTCGGCTATGGTAACCCTGGTTGGGGGCAATCAGTGTTGCATTTTCGAACAGAATCCTGTGGTCGCCCTCACTCAATGCGTGTTCCGCCACCGCCGATTTGTTGGTTTGCCCCAGCCTGCAGTTCCTTTGATGCTCTTTGAGCCTTGTACCCATGGATCTTTTCGTGGTACCGATGTAAACCTTCCCACAGGTGCACGGTATGCGATAAACCCCTGCCGCTGACAGTGGGTCTCTTTTGTCTTTAGCCGACCTGAGGCTTTGTTGGATCTTCTTGGTCGGCTTGAAAACCGTTTTTATGTTATATTTTTCCAAGAGTTTTCCAATTCTGTCAGTGACCCTCGAGATATATGGCAGATATGCATTCGCAACTACCTGAGAGTCCTCCCTGTTATGAACCATAGGACTCTTCGGTTTCATGGCCCTGTTGATCTCAGATACACTGTACCCATTCGACCTCAGGGTCACTTGAAGATGTTCCAGTTCCTGCTCTAGATGTTCTGGTTCACAAATTCTTCGAGCACGTTCAGTTAGGGTAGATATGACTCCTCTCTTTTGACTGGGATGGTGGTTCGAAAGTGCGTGCAGGTACCTATCCGTGTGCGTGGGTTTTCGGTATACTTTGTGGGTTAGTCTAGCGCCACATCGTTCAATCAGAACATCTAAGAATGCTATCTGCTGGTTCCGTTCGGTTTCCATGGTGAATTTGATGCTGGGGTGTTGAGCGTTTAGGTGGTCCAGAAAAAGGTTCAGAGCGTCTCTTCCATGTTTCCAGACGACGAAGGTGTCATCCACGTAGCGTAGCCACAAGGTCGGCTTCAAATTAAAGGCGTCGATTGCCTTCTCTTCAAACCGTTCCATGAAGAAGTTGGCTATCACTGGACTCAGTGGACTTCCCATCGCCACTCCATCCAATTGCTCATAGAAATTTCCCCTCCATCGAAAGTAGCTTCCCGTAAGGCATGCTTTAAAAAGTCCGACGATATCACTTGAGAACAGGCAGGCTAACTCCCTCAGAGAGTCTTCCAGTGGGACGTTGGTGAACAAGGACACAACATCGAAGCTGACCATGATGTCTGTCGGTTCCAAGGTCAAGCCTTTAATTTTACCAACGAAGTCTCTTGAATCCTTGACGTAGGAATGACATGAGGCTGGAGGAGTGAGGCCAGATGTTTTGCCAAGTGATAGGTAGGTGAGTCTGGGGCACTGACTATAGGTCTCAGTGGCATGTTGGGTTAATGCACCTTTGGAAGACCGTAGAGCCTGGGTGGAACGGCTTCAGTTCTGATAACGGTTTTCTGTATGGTTTCCGACAGTGAGGACGACTTGATGAGTTTGTTTACATTCCTCAACCTTGATTGTGTCGGGTCCCTTCTAAGTTTGCGGTAGTTCGTGGGTTCTAGAAGTTCTTTAATCTTGCTATTATATTCCTTCGTTTTTAGAAGGACCGTGGCGTTTCCTTTGTCCGCTGGAAGGATCGTGATACCCTCATCAGAATTCAAGCTTCTCAAGGCTGCAATCTCTTTTTTTGTGATATTGCATTTTGGTGGCCGTGCCTTGCTTAGAATGTTCGCTGTCACAATCCTGATTTCTTCCGCTTTCTCATCTGGTAAGTTCCTGATTGCCGCTTCCGTATTGGCGATAATTTTTTCGTTTGGTATCTGCCGCGGGATGGCATATCTTACTCAGAAGTAAGAAATGAACGGGACAGAGTGAGTGAAAACCACAAAGTGAAGTTCGACAAACTGAACAAGACAAGAATCTCTACCGTCCCACGCTTAGTCTTGTCCAGGGTAGTAATAAACCGAACAGACCAAGTTCTCACCGAAGACGAAATGTCGGTATTAGCACGAGGCGGTAATTTCGCGGTCATCCCGCGGCAGATACCAAACGAAGAAATTATCACCAATACGGAAGCGGCAATCAGGAACTTACCAGATGAGAAAGCGGAAGAAATCAGGATTGTGACAGCGAACATTCTAAGCAAGGCACGGCCACCAAAATGCAATATCACAAAAAGAGAGATTGCAGCCTTGAGAAGCTTGAATTCTGATGAGGGTATCACGATCCTTCCAGCGAACAAAGGAAACGCCACAGTCCTTCTAAAAACAGAGGAATATAATAGCAAGATTGAAGAACTTCTAGAACCCACGAACTACCGCAAACTTAGAAGGGACCCGACACAATCAAGGTTGAGGAATGTAAACAAACTCATCAAGTCGTCCTCACTGTCGGAAACCATACAGAAAACCGTTATCAGAACTGAAGCCGTTCCACCCAGGCTCTACGGTCTTCCAAAGGTGCATAAACCCAACATACCACTGAGACCTATAGTCAGTGCCCCAGGCTCACCTACCTATCACTTGGCAAAACATCTGGCCTCACTCCTCCAGCCTCATGTCGGAAAAACAAATTCCTACGTCAAGGATTCAACAGACTTCGTTGGTAAAATTAAAGGCTTGACCGACAGACATCATGGTCAGCTTCGATGTTGTGTCCTTGTTTACCAACGTCCCACTGGAAGACTCTCTGAGGGAGATAGCCTGCCTGTTCCCAAGTGATATCGTCGGACTTTTTAGAGCATGCCTTACGGGAAGCTACTTTCAATGGAGGGGAAACTTCTATGAGCAATTGGATGGAGTGGCGATGGGAAGTCCACTGAGTCCAGTGATAGCCAACTTCTTCATGGAACGGTTTGAAGAGAAGGCAATCGACGCCTTTAATTTGAAGCCGACCTTGTGGCTACGCTACGTGGATGACACCTGCGTCGTCTGGAAACATGGAAGAGACGCTCTGAACCTTTTTCTGGACCACCTAAACGCTCAACACCCCAGCATCAAATTCACCATGGAAACCGAACAGAACCAGCAGATAGCATTCTTAGATGTTCTGATTGAACGATGTGGCGCTAGACTAACCCACAAAGTATACCGAAAACCCACGCACACGGATAGGTACCTGCACGCACTTTCGAACCACCATCCCAGTCAAAAGAGAGGAGTCATATCTACCCTAACTGAACGTGCTCGAAGAATTTGTGAACCAGAACATCTAGAGCAGGAACTGGAACATCTTCAAGTGACCCTGAGGTCGAATGGGTACAGTGTATCTGAGATCAGCAGGGCCATGAAACCGAAGAGTCCTATGGTTCATAACAGGGAAGACTTTCAGGTAGTTGCGAATGCATATCTGCCATATATCTCGAGGGTCACTGACAGAATTGGAAAACTCTTGGGGAAATATAACATAAAAACGGTTTTCAAGCCGACCAAGAAGATCCAACAAAGCCTCAGGTCGGCTAAAGACAAAAGAGACCCACTGTCAGCGGCAGGGGTTTATCGCATACCGTGCACCTGTGGGAAGGTTTACATCGGTACCACGAGAAGATCCATGGGTACAAGGTTCAAAGAGCATCAAAGGAACTGCAGGCTGGGGCAAACCGACAAATCGGCGGTGGCGGAACACGCATTGAGTGAGGGCGACCACAGGATTCTGTTCGAAAATGCAACACTGATTGCCCCCAACCAGGGTTACCATAGCCGACTAGTACGGGAGGCAATAGAAATCCAAAAACATGCGGACAATTTTAACAGAAAGGAAGAAGCGTTGACTCTAAACAGAATTTGGAATCCGATTCTGAAGAAATCAAGAATAACTAATGAAATCACAGCAGGTAGTGCGGCAACTAATGATGATGATTATTCTCCGAACCCGACAGAAGTAATCAACACTCCAGACTACCTGCATCAATTTAAATACGCCTTGAGAAATCGAACCGTTTAGTCATCGGAGATGAATAAGCCTCTGAAGAAGCTGGCCACTCGCGCTATCGAAACGTCAGGAAGAAATTCCAAAAAACGACGGCCTTCAAGCCCGAAGAGAAGTAGTTATATGAATTTCAGTCGACTATAACTGTTACGTTGCATATACTTAGGTAATATCAGACTTACCAATAATTCTAAGGAGGGGTGGTGGGGGTCCTCACTGACAAAGGGTGATAAACATTTGTTAACTGTTATTTCCAGAGGTGTTGAAAGGACAAGATCCAATATTCTGTTGTTGACATTTCTAATACCCTAAAATTGTTTGAGATCTATTAAAGCAAAATCATCAATAAAGTATTCACTGATTGAAATCCCCAATCACAATGAAAAAATCATTTTTATTCTTCTCCATGATTCAATTAAGATTTCTCATGAATAGTATAATATTATTTAGAACGGCATACGGTGGAATGTAGACACAACAGAAATGAAGTTTCCTACCTTCGTTGAGTTGCAGTGATACCCACAGGTCTTCAATTATACTATTAGTACACTATTCAGATAGATTGCTCGAGTCAAGGGCACTAGTTATACCAATGAGTATACAACCACCATCACATTTACCACTCGTCACTAAGTCACGATCACATTGTAGCTAGCCGGAAACAACTCTGCAACTTCTTCCTTCAGCCATGATTCACAAATGCATATTATGTCAAACTGGCAGGAACTGGTAGATTTTAGGAAGGTTTCGGTTTTAGTTTTCAAGCCCCTGGTATTTTGAAAATATATGCTCAAACTGTCTCGGAAAGTGAAGAGGATGAATACAATCAAAATACTTTTGCTAGGTGAATGTAAGTTATTGTTGCAGCCTCATCAAATAATCTTCGTTTTTTATAGGGAGTGGCCTGGTAGCATCTGACTTCTTCATGAATATCTTGGCATCCTTGATCCAACAGTATTCATAATTATGAAGTCGGAAGAATTCCCGCGTATTCTTGAATATCGCCTTATAATGGGCAGATAAATGCTCATTTATGTAAACAGGGGTTGCCTGATTAGATAATTGTATCTTTCTCCCTGTTCCTTTTCTAGCAGCTTCCATGAATTTGTTCTTCGTCCTATGAGGAACAAACTTCACAACGATGCTTTTTTAGAGATGCGTTATCAGAGTTATTTGAATATTCCATTACTCTGTGAGCGTGTTCTATATCCAGATATCCAATTTCAACATTAATTGAGTTCTCTAATAATTGTACGATATCAATTATATTTTTACTTTTTTTCTCAATGACGCCACAGATTTCTATATTATTTCTACGTGTCAATTGCTGCATATACTCCAGCTCGTCTTTCAAGAGATTGTGCTCATTTCTCAGTGCAGAAATCTCCGAATTCAAGTTATCAAACTGCTTCATGGATTCCCTAACCTCAATCTTTAAATTTTTTTTTTTTTTTTTCCTTTCTTTTCTTTTTTTAAGATTTTTTTTCTTTTTATCTTTCTCCTATTTTTTTCTTTTCCTTTACTCTCCATCTGTTGGGTGTTAGGGACCTGTCCGGTGACGCATATCTCACTCATCATGTTATGATTCGATGACGGTAGTGCAGTTATTATATGAAATCCTCTTTTCTGATTATCTATCTCATAAAATCTGACCTGTGTTTATGAACTTTCTGCGCTGCGAAATAAGGCGTCTTGTCGTACCATTGTTAGAGCAACAAATAAAGTCTGTTAATCTAAAGAAAATCTTTTTAAAAAGTGGTTCCGTGGCCCGAAACTATAATTGGCGCGTCGGTAGGATAGTGGAAGAAGATCGACCCGGAATTCTTCTATCCTTTAATCCCTATCACTCTTCCCCCCCCACCTCCCCTCAAAGGACCGGATCTCGACCCGCTTCGACTCCGCGAGATCCTCTCCCTTCTTTCTTTTTCTCCTTTTTCCCTTCCTTTTTTTTTTTTCTTTTCTTGGGTTTCGGAAACACTCTCTTTCTCTTTCTTGATTGTGACCGACTTGAAGTCCTGTTTAAGAAAAAGGAAAGAAAAACACAATCACATCTCCCTTCCTTCTACATACCTTCTCTCTCTTTTTTCAAAGAAAAAGACAACAACTTTTTCTCCTTCGACGATTCTCTTTTCCTTTTTTTCCCCCTTTCTTTTTTTTGACCCTCTCTTTTTCTCTTTTTTCCTTTTTTTCTTCTCTTTTTTTCTTTTTTTCTTTTTTCTTTTTTTTTTCTCCCCTCTCTTTCTTCCTTTTTTTTTTTCCTTCTTCCCCTTCCCCTTCCTCTTTTCTTTTTCTCCTTCCTTTCTCTCCTTCTTTTTTCTTTTTTTTTTCTTCTCCTTCTTTCTTCTTTCTTTTTGGTTCGCCTCTTTTTTTCTCAGTTTTTCCCTTTCCTTCCCTTTTTCTTCCCTCCCTTCTTTGTTTTTCTTCCCTCTTTTTCCCCTTCTTTCCTTCCTCTTTTTTTTTTTTCCTTTTTTTTTTTGGCTCCCTTTTTTCCCCCTCTCTCCCCTCCAAACCTTTTCCCCTTTTCCCCCCCCTTCCCCCCTCTTCTTTTCCTTTTTTTTTTCCCCACAAAAACCCCTTTTTCCCCTCCACCCATCTCCCCCCCCACAACCACAACCCCCCCCCCCCCCTTGGACCACCTCAAAATGTGTTCAAACCAACAAACAAACCTGATCAGAGAAACTTTCAACCAATGTCCACTACTTCGAGGAATCCCACGATTCGTACATCAAACATGCCTCCAAAAATGCCTCAACCATTTGCAAATAAAACATTCATGCAACCCCCAAGACAAACCTTCATTAGTGAAGAACTTTATAACCACGTTGAAGAAGAACAAGATTCAACGCCACCATATTTCAATCAATATCCTATTGATGATCAATACTCTTTGGATTCTGAGTTTGATGAATCAAATGAATACTGTTTTTCTTCTCAAGAAATGACTAATGCAACTTTTGAAAATGAGGATGAAAATTTTTACAAGCCTTCTCAGACGAACGAGATAATTTAATAGAACTATATTTAGCCTCCGTAAATGGTCTACCATATATTCAAATTCAAAACCCACCGATAAAATTATTAATAGATACTGGATGTCACACTTCTATGTTGAGACCATCCATTGCAGAAAAATATTATCCTGATAGAATATTAAGAGAACCATCCCAATTGAAAACATCGTTAGGTCAAAAAGAAATACAATATAAAGCAATCATCCCAGCTTTTGAAGAATTTCAAAGTAGTTATGAAACTGAATATATTTTATTTCAATTTCATGAATTCTTTGATGGCATCTTAGGTTTGAAAGAATTAAAAAATCTTGATTTAAATATTGATTCTACTAATCAACTTTTAAAAAATAATTTTGTACAAATTCCCTTCCATTATAGACAGCCTCATGAAGTTTCTTTTACTTTTGAAATACCACCTTATGAATCATTAGTAAGAAAATACCCTGTTAACATCAATGAAGGAGAAATAGTTATTCCAGAAGGATATATTGATGAATTATATGTTCCTGAAACTCTAACCTATGCAAAAAATTATAGTGCTACTTTCGAAATTTTTAATAATACTAATAAAACGATATCTATTACCATAAATGAACCTTTTCCAACTCACCAAATAAATGAAGAACATTTCGAATTCTTCAATATAGAACAAGTTATGCCGAAAATTAACAATAACTCTATGCTTAATATAGCAAATAAAATTAGAACTGATCACATGAATCTAGAAGAAAAAAATTAAATTTTGAAACTTTGCCGTGAATTTTCAGATATATTTCATGATGAAAATGAAAAACTCTCGTTTACAAATAAAATAAAACATGCAATTAAAACAACAGACGAAATTCCAGTTCACACTAAATCATATCGTTTTCCCCATTGTCATAAAGAAGAAGTAAATAATCAAATTAACAAAATGCTAAATGATGGAATAATCCGACCATCTTCATCTGCATGGAGCAGTCCGATATGGATTGTACCCAAGAAAACAGATGCCTCCGGAAAGAAAAAATGGCGTATAGTCGTCGACTATCGCAAACTAAATGAAAAAACAATTGATGACAGATACCCAATTCCAAATATTGACGACATACTGGACAAACTAGGAAAATATAATTACTTCACGACTTTAGATCTTGCTTCAGGATTTCATCAGATAGAAATGGAAGAAAATTCTATAAACAAAACAGCTTTTAATGTAGAACACGGACACTATGAGTATGTAAGAATGCCCTTCGGATTAAAGAACGCCCCAGCAACGTTCCAAAAAGTAATGGATCACATTTTGAAAGACTTACGAAATAAGATATGCCTTGTTTACATGGATGATATTATCATTTTTTCAACTTCCCTACAAGAACATATCTCCAACTTAAAACAAGTATTCAAAGTACTGCGTGAAGCCAAATTGAAAATACAATTGGAGAAATCTGAATTTTTAAAACAAAATGTTGAATTTTTAGGACATATTGTAACACCCCACGGTATAAAACCAAACCCTAACAAGATAGAAGCAATAAAAAACTTTCCTATCCCAACCACTGCTAGAGATATAAAATCATTCCTCGGTTTATTAGGATATTATAGAAAATTCATAAAAGATTTTGCCCAATTAACAAAACCGCTTACTCAATGTTTGAAAAAAGGCGCAAAAATAACTCACTCTGCTGAATTTTTAGAAACTTTCGAAAAATGCAAACAAATATCAACTAACGAACCCCTTCTACAATATCCAGATTTTACTAAACCTTTTATTTTAACTACTGACGCTTCTAATGTAGCGATCGGAGCAGTATTATCGCAAGGAATTTTAGGAAAAGACAAACCTATTGCCTATGCATCAAGAACTTTGAACCCATCAGAACAAAATTATTCCACTATAGAAAAAGAATTATTAGCAATTGTCAATTTTACAAAGTATTTTAGACCATATTTATTCGGCAGAAGATTTACTATCGTTACTGACCATAAACCCCTTCAATGGCTATTTAACACTAAAGACCCTTCGTCAAAATTAGTTAGATGGCGTTTGAAATTAGAAGAGTACGAATATAACATTGTACACAGAAAAGGAAAGAAAAACTGTGTTGCTGATGCCCTATCACGAATAGAGCAATACCCAATAGAAAATCAATCGATATTAGGTAATTTTGATCCAGACGAAAATGACCGATTCGAAGATTTTTCTGAATTTCTCTTAGATTCTATAGACGAAGAAAAAACCCCTGATATAGACGATATCGCTAAAATAATTCAACCAATAGATGAACCCATACACGATAAAAAACGAATTGAAGTCATCTCAAATGTAGTGATCGTTCCAGCTCGTCAAGAAGAACCAAATATTACTAATCCAAATGAAACGCAAGAAGAACCAAACACTAATAATCCAAATGAAACGCAAGCAGAACCGAATAACGATAATTCGAATGAAACGCAACATTCCTCTCAAGAAAACCCAATTTTAGAAATTCCAATTTCAGAACAACCCTCAAATAGATTCAAAAACCAAATACTTTTATTATCGAGCAATGACGCTATCTCTCCACGCGTAAATATAACAAAACCATTTGACAAAACCCGTTTAAAAATCGTAGTTTCCCAAAGAAATCTAGAGAACGATATAGTTAAAGTTTTTCTAGAATACCTAAAACCTAACACCACTTATGGAATATTATTTCAAACAGAATTGACAAAAGTACGAATTCCTATAATGCAAAAACACTTCAAGAATAATGCTTTCAAATTGATTCAAACCAACTTTCTTGCCAAAGATATTTAAAAAAAAAAGAACAATTCGAAAAATAAAATACCATCACGAGAGTAAAACTGCACATAGAGGTATAAACGAAACAAAATTATCTCTATCAAATATATATTACTGGCCTAATATGATTCAAGACGTAACTAATTATCTAAATAAATGTGTAACATGTCAAAAATCGAAATATGAACGACGTCCCAATGTCATAAAATTCAACCCTACACCTATTGGAGAATACCCTTTCGAATACATATATATTGACGCTTTATCACTTGATAAAATCAAATTTTTAACAATAATTGATAGTTTCTCTCGCTTTGCACAAGCATACCCTATCCAACTAAATGCGACTAATATTTTAGATGGTTTATTAAAATTCATATCTCATTATGGTATCCCCTATAAAATAACCTGACTCAGGTACAGAGTTCAAAAACAGCCTAATTGAAGAATTTTGTAAACTTCATAAAATCACCTTACACTATATAACCCCTAAAAATCCGAATAGTAATAGCCCCATTGAACGCTTACATTCTACATCAATTGAAGAACTTAGAATCTCCCAATTGACCAATAACAACACAAATGTTATTTGCAATTTTAGGATACAATAATACTATCCATTCATCGACTAAGTTCACACCATTCCAAATTATTAAAGGTAACTTAGAATACTAAAGTCCACATGATATTACTTTTGAGAAAATATCCTCAGACTATATTGAGAAACACACTAGGAATATGAAAATAATAAAAGATATAGTAGGAGAAAATAATTAAAAAGCCAAAGATCTTTCTAAAGTAAACGCTGATAGAAATGATCCCCCTGAAATAAAAATTGATGAGGATACATTCATTAAAGAAACTCCAAGAAATAAATTATTACCTTAATATAAGAAAATCCAACCAAAAAAGGATTGTGATATAAAGATTGAAACCTCTAACTCAAAATATCACAAAAGCAAATTAAAACCACAACGAAAAATTATAAAGAAACAAACTTTTTCAGATGAAAATCCTAAACCTTCTACTTCTCGGGATCCTGACGGCAACAGGACAGCAAATAACAATGACTAGGATAACTAATCCTATCCTCCCCTTCTCACTTGGAAAAGCAAGAACAACCTCCCAAAAACACACCTTCTTGAAATTCGTCGACCTAAAACAGTTCGACTCTCCAATAAAAACTATAAGTAATAATGCAAAGGCAATCACAAAATTTATTCTAATAAAGGATGTTTTATACCCACAATTACATCATATGTATAACCATCTAATATACCTACTTGATCAAATGAAAGAAAAATTATCTAATTTGAAACCTCAAAAATACAATCGATCAAAAAGAGCACTTATGAATATAGTAGGCAGAACAAGCAAATGGCTCTTTGGCACCCTAGATGACGAAGACGCTGAAAAATACAACAAAGCAATCTCTACACTGGAAAGTAATCAAAATATGTTACAGCATGATTCAGAAAACTATCTTACTATCACAAAAAGATTTATGAACGAAACTACAAGTAATTTACAACAAATAGTGAAAAACCAACAATTAATTGAAAATCAAACAAAGAGTATAGTTTCAAGTTCAAATAAGTATACACTATTCCTCAGAGTTCAAAATTCACTTGATACTATGATAATCGATTGTCAAAATATATTATCGATGCTAAATAATATCGAAGATTCAATATTATTTGCCGAATTAAATATTATTCACAGTACAATATTACCGTTATCAGACATTAAAGAACTTATAAAAATAATGTCGAGTTTATATAAAAACAGTCTACCAAATTTTGAAAATATTCAATCATATAATAAATTATTGAAAATTGAAATTCATTATAAAAAGGGAATTATTATGTTTGCCATCCACTTTCCGATACTTCTGGAAAATGTTTACGATTATTGTCATCTGTTCCCTATTCCAATCTCCAACCAAGTTATTATTCCTTTAAAACCTTATGTTATCCTCAACTCGACTTACCATCACTATGAAGATGAACCGTGTACGAGAATCGAAGATACATGTATTTATCATGTTGATAATCAAATTTCCAAAGAAGATTGTTTACCCAATTTACTAAATGGGAATACCAACGACCAGTGCCAGACTACCCAAATTCAATTGGACCAAGATATCATCGAACCAGTAAACGACGCCTACGTCATTATGATCCCTGTTCGAACAGTTAAAATCGAGAAAAACTGTAAAGAACATGGATACGAAGATATTGATCAACCACAGTTAATCCATATTCCACGAAAGTGCAATTTTACTGCAAAAGGTGAAATATATTCCAACGATGCCACTTCCATCCAAGGAAAACCCCTGCAGTTACCCAGGATTGACGCCGTTCAGATCCATTCTGAAAATAAACCCATGAAAGTTCCGGAGAGAGTCAATCTAGACGAATTAACAAAACTTCAGGACCTTGCTGAAAAAACCCAACTACATCGACTTCAAGCTCTCGAAGAAGACAACACCTCTTATATTCTGTTATATATCTGTATTTTTATGATTTTTGTAATTGTTATATATTATTTAAATTCAAAGTATGGAAATAATATGATCAAATGTATCAAGAAAAGGAAAATAGAAAAAGATACCGAATTAGAAAATGTCGGTGAAAATAATTTCAATGTATTATTTTCATCTTAGGGATGGAGGAGTTATGTATATGAAATCCTCTTTTCTGCTTAGTCAGTATCTCATGAAATGCTGACACTAGATAGGTTATATAAACGTTTCAGCGCTGCGAAATAAGGCAGTCTTGTCAGTACCATTGTTAGAGCAACAAATAAAGTCTGTTAATCCAAAGAAAAGTCTTTTTAAAAAGTGGTTCCAGTGGCCCGAAACTATAATTTGCAAGAATCATCATTTTTTATTATTCACTGAGAGGTCTTCGAAGACGTTGTTAAGATTATTTAGGAGTATATATAAGTATATAAGTTATTGAGAGTTAATTGAAGTATTAGTGTTTGTGCCCGTCCCTCTAACATCAGAAGTGGTTGAGTACTTGCGTTGCAATGGGAAAGAAGAGAAGACACCGCCATGCGCCAGTCCAGTAGCAGTTCTTCGAGTTCAAGTTCTTCCAGTTCAAGTTCTTCCAGTTCGGACTCGTATCAGAGAAGTAGAAAACGAATATCAAAAACAAAGTCTAAAAGAATAAAACATAGTACATCTGAGATGGGGGTAAGTCGATATTCAGTTACCTCACATTCCGAGAAATCTATGATTATATCCGGTGCGATTCCTGATTTCAATCCATTATCTGATAATAATTGTTGGATTGATATAATTGAACACCATGCTGAATTATTCAAATGGCCCGACGATAAGATTATCCACCAAGCAGTAAATAAGCTACAAGGTACTGCAAAAATTTGGTACGATAGTTTATTGGCAAATGATGCAGAATGGCCCAGTTATTCTTGGATACAATGGAAGACGAAATTGTTGAATACCTTTCATTCCAGGCGAGATCTGTATACTCTTTTTATGGACGTTGCAAACCACAAACCATCGGAAAGTTGCTCCTTATACGAATTTTTTTTCAACATATTAATATTAATAAGCCAATATTAATAATTTGAACACTTTAGGTTCCTATTTGAGAAATACATTTTATTCACCTCGGAAAGTTGATAAACTGCACAAATACACAGTAGGTGACCTTCGCCATTATAAATCTTTGGGTAGCGTTGATAAAAATTTCCATCGTAAGGATAATTCCGACAGAAATAAATATATACCTTACGAGAACCAAATTGTTGTTCCAAGTACTTCCCTCAGAAACAATCATTCATGTCGTAGATGTGGAATATCCGGCCGCCACGATATTCAAAACTGTCCGCATCGTTTCAAATTTTGCAATAAATGTAATAGGAAAGGACACATTGGCAAAGTTTGTAAGTGTTTTGTATATTTATTTCTAGAACACTCCGCTAGTGTTCTGTGAGAAATAAGTAAAATCAAAATATATCTTACCTTCGTCGCTGGATTTCGTCTTTTCTTTCTTCAGATTTTGGTGAAGGAAAAATTGCTTTCGATATAGGAACGTTAAAGGATTTCAAGGAACACCAAAGCACAAAATCTTTCAATAACGAAATTTATAAGAATAATAAATTGTCTCACTCAAAGAAAACCGAAAGCACCGTGTTTTACAAAAATAATTGATTCCAAATCAATCTACAATCTAAATTTCACGCAATTTGAACACCTGCTGTTCTCGAATTCAATTTCTTTCATTCTGCGTCTGTCGCAGTTCTTTTTCTCGTTATTCGACAGAAAGCGAGGCTGCCAAATCTTCAAAATAAAATTCCTTGCCCCATCCCAAATATCAATAGTAATAAAATGCCACAACATACCCCCCACCCTGAAAAAATATTTTTCAGCTCTCAATATGGATTAGAATTCTGGGGCAATTGTAGCCTCGCTGAGAGCACATTTTTGCTTCAAAAACGAGCTATCCGTTGCTTATGTGGTTTGAAGAAATATGACTCGTGTAGGCAGTACTTCAATGATCTAAGAATTATGACAGTTACCAATCTATACATATACAAAGTTAGCATGATGATCTTCAAAAACAAAAATATCTTAGTAACTCATTCTGACATTCACGACTATGATACCCGAAATAAAGATTCGTACATTCTACCGAACTTCAAAATGAATATAAACCGGAATAATATTTTTTATACAGAAACCAAAATCTACAGATGTCTCCCTACCACAATCACAGGTCTGAATAATATCAAAATATTCAAGCAAAAATTGAAATCCCTCCTCCTCGAACATGTTTTTTATAATATAAATGAATTTTACCAAGTCTACTCATAATCCAATTTCATTTCATTATAATGTCATACTGAATATTGTACACCTAACTTTCCATATACTTGTTGTTTTGATGGAAATAAAAAACAAACAAACAAT
>JAVJAQ010005907.1:0-287886 GCA_032362365.1 Zygogramma bicolorata
AGTGATCAAAGGGCCAAAGAACGATAATAAGTTATCAAAACATTCACAAATATTCCACTTCTAAGTACTGTTTGAAAGTCATTATTTTGTGGTGAATTCAGGAAACAGCAATCTTGTATGAACTCATAACTATCGCGCCGCATTCATATAGCAGCTGTTTACCCTCACTATAGAGAAAAAAATTAATGGATTGAAAAAAATGGTACACAATGGCATTGCAGAATTCTGTATTGTTAACGAAAAATTGTCTATTTTTGGGCAAAGAAACTCCACAAGTAGTGGAGATTTGAACTAAATCCGTAGTGAAAATTTATCTCCGCACAACGCTTGCTAGTCCGTTACACTACCACGAAAATTATCGTAAAACTCAAAATAATTTTTATCGAATAGCGAATTTCGCTCAACAAATTCAAAAAGCTTACATTGACATTCAGAAACCTGAAGGAACGAAGCATCATTGGGAAAAAATCCATATCGATATTCAATAAAATGGAAGTGCTGGAAAGGTTTTTTTTATAGTTTCCATTGTTGAGTGGAATGGGATAACTCTAGGAAGCCATCGAAATTATTTCGATTCATGGAGACTTTACGAGATTTTATCCGACGGTGTTTGTTTATCTCTAATCTGTTATTTCCTGATGTTAATGCTAACAAAAAACTCAGAATCGAAAATGGAGATGAACATTTTTTTTATTCATTTTTTTATATGCAGATTCACAAGAAAGGGATGCCCTGTAATGTTCAAAGAACACCGCGTGAATCAAGGGACAGGAGATACGAATTAACATTTACTTTGAATTTCTGAAGTTTGTAAGCCTCAGGAAAAACCTCTTTTCGCAGGGAGTTCCACAGCTCAACTGTTCTATTGGAAAAAGATCCCTGAGCAAGAGAGGTTCGACAGGTTTCCAAATTCTGTACTCGTCCAGTCATCCGTGTTGATATTGCCAAGGAGGGAACGATTGATAACAATTCGGAAGAGCATCGACCGTGAAAGTATCTATAGAAGAGAGACAAGTCTCCGACCCTTCTACGATGTTCCAATGAAGTGAGCGAGTCTGTGAGCGAAGAATCGCCAACTAGACGAATTGCCTTTCTCTGAATAGAATCGAGAAGCCTCAATGAATGTTTTGGTGCCGAACTCCACACATGAGAACTGTATTTCATGATTTCATTGTTATTCATGTTTTACCATTCAAAAATATTATGCAAATACATTCACTCAAACTTCCGTCGTTACTCGTTCGGAAAAATTTAATGAATGGAAAGAATAATAACTTTGTTTCAGATTTTTTTTTGTCATTTCATTTGTCGAAAAATATGATTTTTTACGAATAAAATATATCCTTAAATTTTTTCATGATTGTTTTGAATTCTTTTCTCAGTTTTTACATCATTCAAACAGAATGGAATTTTGGAAATGTATTTCACAAATTTATTGATTTTAACTTCTTTACGAATCGGGTTGGAACATTATTTTGGTTAAGTTTCATTCATCCAAATAATAAAAAAATTGTTGAAATGTTTTTTCCCATTGTGTTTCAATATTTTTTTCAGATACAAATGACAGCGAAAATACCCGTATAACCTATCAAGTCGCAGAAAAAATACTTCATAATTTTCTACACAACGTTCAATTTTGCTTCTGTTATGTGTTGAGTTATTTACACCCTTAGCACCTGGCCTACCATAGCTGCGACTATATTTTTTTATAAACAAAAAAATCAATTCCTCCCACCCATTTTCTAACGAATCTTAAATCATTGATTTCATGAAAAAACACTTTGGAAATATTCTGTTCAAATAATCGAAAATCTGAATGAACTCAAAACAATCAAAAAATTTTTTCAGAATTTTTTCCATTGTGAAATATGCTTTTTCAAACAAAATTATTATTCTCTCAATTCATAGAATTTTTCGAACGAGTAACCCCGGAAATTTGAAAATTATATAACCACATGATATTTTTGAACTATAAAACGTTAACAACATTACAAACGAATCGAACAAAAATGTTCAGTCTTCATTGTCAAAATATTTGATTTGATTTGATTTGAAACTTCATTTCCTTTTTGATAAATACAATTTGCATAGGATTGGTCAATAGAGAGCAGACAAGAAAGGATATGTCATAATACACAGGCCATAATACATTATAGTAAAATGCATACATATGGCAGTTATCAATACTTTACATATTATGGTGCAAAACTCAGACCTCACATTATAAAAAAAATTCACAGTTCATGAATTCGTCAACGGAATAAAAAACATTATTTATTAATAGTACTTTCAGGCCGTGTTCGAACATTTTTATTGTTCCACAGGATCTCAATGCCAACTGCAGCTTATTATGTAGTTTCTGACCAATTATTGCAGGTGAATGTGTTGGAACATTCATTTTTGAAAAAGGAATATATAGATTGTTATTTTGTCTCGTGTTAATGCTGTGTACTTCTCTAGAAGTCTTGAATCCATTCAAATTCGTGAAAATTAAGAGGCAGACTCCGTAAATATATAATGAGGGCAATGTCAAAATCTTTAATTTCTTGAAATATTCTCTACAGCCAGATAGACGAGTGATGCCTGCCACAAAACGAATTATTATTTTTTGTGATATGAATACTTTATTTATATCCGTAGACATCCCCCAGAAGACTATCCCATACCTCAAGTGGGACTCCACTGTGGCTGGTTATGTGATAGAACAGTTTTCATATTTCGAAAAAAGGTAATTCACCGAGTTCATCCTCGAGATAACCACCTGACAGCGCCTCTTCCAGAGACACTCATCAATGTGCAGTCCCGAAAATTTGACACAATGAACTTTCTCAATTTTTCTATTATTCGATATTAAATTTATATTTTCTATTTTCCGTTGCCTATTATGAAAATGTATGTAAGGCGTTTTTTTTTTTAAATTTAGATAAAGTTCGTTTAGGCCAAACCAGTCATTCAGATTTTGTAAAAGTGAATCACATTTACACTCAATAATTGTATTAGTTTGATCAGATATGAGAATGTTAGTATCATCTGCATAAAGTGTGAATTGGGCTGAGGAATCAACGGAAACAATATTATTTATATACCTATATCAAGAATAAAATTGGGCCCAACACAGATCCTTGTGGTACACCCATACTAATAGAGAGACTTTCAGATCTACACACATCTGTTGAATATTCGCTTGTTGTTGTGATGCTGACATACTGACAACGACCGTCCGAGTAAGGTTTTATCCACTCTAAGGATTGCCCATGAATACCAACATCTTCTAATTTCCTCAACAAGATTTCATGATTGACACAATCGAATGCCATGGTGAGATCGCAGAAGATCCCTACAGGGCACTCACCCGCATCAATGAAAGTTGTCAACGATTTATAAAATGAATGCATAGCGGTGTTTGTATATTCACATTCTTGGAAACCGTGTTGGTTTTCTATAATAACATTGTTTTCCTGTAAATGAAAGTTGAGTCTATCGAGATAGCTATATTCGAGAAGTTTTGAAAACACAGATGGAATCGTTATGGGTCGATAATTACCGATATGTTTTGGATTGCCATTTTTGAAGACTGGAATTACCTTTCCAGATTTCAGCTTATTCAGAAATTTACCATTACAGAATGACAGATTAACGACATATGTCAATGGTAATATAATGAAGGAAAGAACTTTCTTCACTAAAAATGACGGTGTGATGAAATCTTGTTGGGTTGAAAAGTCTCCACGAACCGAAATTTTCTTGAATGCCTTCGTTGAAGAGGTGTCATCTCATTTTACCTTGAATTACCAATAGATACGCACTCTTCGAATTTTTAAATCGATATTCGCAAGTCGGAAATAATTTTATTTTATGTGTACAGACCATTCAGGCGGTGTTCTGATGTTTCAGCAAGTGTTGTGCAGAGCTCTATTTTCACTCCGGATTTAAAATAATTGATACTAGTTGTGGTGATGAAAACACTTCTTCCACATTAACGATTATCAAGTTATTTACGAAATACTGAACCCTTCCTATTTCGACAGTTAAATTTGTTAATAACTATCGAATTACTTCACTGGTGTATGACTTTCCTGAACATTTTTCTAGGCGGGATTCCGAATTGAATGAGCCCTCATTCATATTTTTAGGACCACTATCAAGCGATTTCTTGATTTTCAACTTGTGAGCTAGACCAGTATTCAAAATCCCAAAATCGCCTTGCATGTCAGATAGAGATCAACGTCAATTGACACCATCATATGAGTCCTTTGTGTCTGTATCTTCACTCCCAGTTGAAATGAAATAACCGTCATCAGCGCCTTCGCTGGTGTAATGAATTTTTTAGTGGGAAGGCGACTGTATAATCAACTTCATTTTTGTTGTCCGTGCTTACTTTTCTTCGAACCACTTTGAACAAAAGCCACACAAAATCTACTCAAAATCCGTAAGGCAGTCGTCGAGGCCGGTAGTTGAAATTGGATGCCGATCAGTTTGTTACTGACCACATACAGCAAAACAAGAATGTTTAATCAATAGGTATGTTCACTCCGGTCTTGAACCGAAAAAAAAAAATATCTGTTCACCTGAATGCTAACTCAAGCGATGTGGAATTTACTTACCGGTTCGTCGAAGAGTTCTTCGAATCGCTTATTGATTTCTTTGCCTTTCTTTGGCCTCATAAGGATATAAATTTTATCGACTGAGCAGACTCGTAGTAATTTTTCCATACACAACTTCCCTATAAAGCCTGTAGCTCCTGTGATGAAGATCGTGGAATCCCTGTAGAAATTCAGTAGATCGCTGTCTTCTTCTGGAACGATCATATCTGAAGCGGTAATGTCGTTACCTTCCCTCTCATAATCCCGGTCCATCTCAGAACTTTTTCTCACACTATAATGAAAATGGAATGAGTTAGCGCCGAAAAATATAGTAGAACTAATGGAGATCACACTACGGATAAATGCTAAAAGATCATGAGAAAGAAAATTTCCCTATCTGACTGATTTTTTTCAAGAATCGCCCGACTGTAGTTACTCGGACATTGAGGTGTATAAAATAGAAATTCGTCGGCATTTTTTTGGGTTCAAGTAGAGTTAAAATGTTTTTCCGCCAACCTCTATCCAAAGTATACATTTCCTGGCCCACTTGTAGGGAGCAGAGCAATACTTACCCCCTAGGAAGGAAAAGTGAGAGTGGCGTCATGGTACGTCATCAATAGAATAGTTATTACGGCATTGACGACCCAAACTACGTTCTATTATGTAAGTATAAATTTTACCGTTTATTTATAGAACACCCTGTATTTTGCAAAATGGTAGAAATAAGTAACGAAGATAAGATATTTTCGATAAGTGAATATATTATGAAAATAAAACTTAAACGGCAAATATTGTAATAGAGCCACAGCAATACGCTATGTTCATGATTCTGCAGAAGTTGTCTGCGAGTCCCAGTAGCGCAATGAGTTTGTGCACCGCTCACTGCTCATGATTGGCTCGTGGGTGTTGGTTCAAATTCCGGCGTAAACAGATTTTTGTTTTGTTTTATAGGTTCTCCTCATTTTCGGAATTTCAGGAGCATGGTATTCTGTACCTGCATTTTAGTTCTTTGATGAATTATATTTGTTAGTTTCATGGTTGAATTATTCAACAATGACTTGTGTTGCAGAAACTGGTAACAGTTTATTTTAATTTTCGCGGTATTTAAAAATGGCATTAGGCGACTATATACTTCGACGAGAACGCCACCTATGAGAACCATGAAAACGAAGATACTTGTGCACTGATATAGCTGAAAGACAGTACTACTTGTTATATTCTCCGCAATAAAAGGTCTCGAACAATTCTACAAGAAATCCTACTAAGTGCAGTTTCAAAGTGCAAGCAATTCTGGCGTTCACTATTGAAGACTTCTACAATCGCCTACTTACACGAAGATCTCTGCCGCATAACGTAAGTAGTCTCATGCCATCGTTTTTTTCTCTTGTCTTATTTTTTTACTTTATTCATACAGTCCATTTAATCTTTTTCGATAAACTACCTTTCTGCATCATTTGGTCCATCGACCCGATTGTTCCGCTTGCACATGTCCATTTCACGTTTACTTCTGCTTACTTATTGGAGAAAATAGATATTGATGGTTGTCCGCCTATTTCTAATCTACGCTCAATAAATAGTGATTTTTCCAAGTATAAAATTTTTCAATCACGGTTGAGAATAAAACGGCCATTTTTGATTTGTTTTCATTCGCTCAGTGCTGTTCGCTGGTTGTACGTGGACGCAGGTCAATCAAGTGCTCACGCATGTCAATTAGGGACTAAATATTTGTTGTCACTAGGAAAAAGTATTTCAGCTGATCAGTGTTGCTTATTAGTCTATGCGCGTACGCACAACTTTCAAATAATTTGCAATTAATTATGGATAAATTAAAGAAACACAAAACTTTGAGAAATACTTGTATGGGTGATATCAATTCATTGCACGCACTCGCTCAAAGGGCAAAAGTGGACAAAAGTCAACATTTGTTATTCAAAGTAAGATACGCTGATCTTCAAAACATTCACGATGATTTTATGAAGCATCACAACAATGTTGTTTCTGCTCTTTTGACTGAACCCTCCTCAGATGTGGATATCGAGAATATAATCAGAGAAAGTTTTCTGACAGATTTTTATTCCATAAAGACTATATTCACAGAATTATTCGAAAATTCAATGGTACAGTCTCCATTGGAAACAAATCATAATAGCACAATGCTTTTTCCCGCTTTGCCTCAACGAAATGCACGCTTACCAAAAATTGAATTATTTAAATTTGATGGTAACTATAAAGATTTTGTATCCTATATTGATCAGTTCGATTCTCTAGTGCATAATAATCCAACTTTGTCTCCTATGGAGAAATTCAATTACTTAATTGGTTCACTAGAGGGTTCTGCTTTGTCGAAAGCAAAAACGTTGAAGCTTACATCTGATAACTATCTCATTGCCTACAAGTCACTCGTTACAAAATTTTCTAACCGTCGCTTGCAAGCCAAAAGTATTTGGGAGGAAATTGATTCATCTAAAAAAATTACTGTTCCAACTGCTGCTGCCTATAGGAATCTTCTTGACACGTTCACCGAGAATATTGCCGCCTTACGCAACTTAAAGTTTCCTACTGAACAGTGGGATTTTATCCTTGTTATGATGCTTTTGAAACGCCTTGATGATGATACATTAGAACGATTTGAATTAGATCATAAATCAGCTGAAGTACCTACCTTTGAACAGGTCACCACTTTTGTAGATAATTACTGCGGTGTCTTAGAAACTCTAGGTTCTTCATCTCAGAAAGAAAAAAGACAACAGTTCAGTCGTTCACAAAAACCTAATTCTACTCCACAAAATAATGTTTCTAAGCGCACTTCGTCTTTTTTCATTAGCAAGTCTCCCTCTGTGACATGTATTCTATGCAAAGAAAACCATTCTCTTTACACATGTCCTGCTTTTTCTGCCTTGTCAGTTTCGGAAAGGTATAATTTTTGCAAATCAAAAAAAATGTGTTTCGGATGCTTGAGCTGTTCTCACGATTTGAAATCCTGTCGATCTACTCACACTTGTCGACAATGCAAATCACGTTTTCACCATTCATTACTTCACGATGACACTAGACATAGTTCATCAAATAACGAAATTTCTTGTTCTTCAGGCACGAAATCAAACTCTAAACAAAGTCAACCTGATGAAGTGCAATCCGGTAGCTCTACCTTTGCTGCTACCGGAGTTGTATCTCGATGCAACAGTGTTTTGTTATCTACTGCTATGATCGATGTACTTGATAGTCGAGGTAACTATCAACCACTAAGATGTTTACTTGACTCGGGTAGTATGACGTGTTTCATCAGTCAACGGGCTGTGCAGCTATTGAATTTGCGAAAAACCTTTCACTTGACTGAAGTTCAGGGACTTGGTTCAATGAAATCTTGCTTGAATAAAGGATTGGTTTCCCTTTGTCTGAAACCTACTCAGAAAGATTTTCCGCGCTTCGTTACAGATGCTGTTGTCATAGATAAAATTTGTGATAACTTACCAGCCCACAGACTAAATCCAGAATCGTGGAATCATATTAAAAACTTATCTCTCGCTGATCCTAAATTCTATAACTCGAGCTCGGTCGATTTACTTCTAGGCGCTGATATATTTTCAAGAATAATTTTATCGGGTCCTATAGTGGGCGGTCCTGATCAACCTGTCGCGATAGACACTTGTTTCGGATATATTTTAATGGGTAAAACCAATACTATGCCTTTGCAGTCAGTATCTTCTTTTTTCATAAATTCTTGTGATACGTCACTCGAAACTATAATGCATAAATTTTGGGAAACCGAGGAGGTTCCTCACATTGAAAAGGAAAGTAAAGAAGAATCCGAATGTGAACAATATTTCTTGAAGACTGTATCGCGCGCCGACGACGGCAAATTCATTGTCTCGCTGCCTTTTCGGCAAAACTCAACTCCTGTCTTCACAGGAATGCGTGAATTTGCTCTTTCCCGATTTTATTCACTCGAGCGAAGATTACTTAAGCAACCGCAAATTTATTCTCAATATAAAAATTTCATGTATGAATATCTTAAGCTAGGCCATATGGAAACAATTCCCTGCAATGAACTTTCCGCAAATTCCTACTATTTGATTCACCACTGCGTTCTGAAGCCTGATAGTGCTTCGACGAAATTACGTGTAGTTTTTAATGGTTCAGCAAAACATTCTAACCAAAAATCATTGAATGATCATTTGATGATTGGTCCCAAATTACAACAAGATATCTGCAACCTCTTAATTCAATTTCGTCTTCACCCTTATGTTATATGCTGTGACATTCAAAAAATGTACAGAATGATATGGATAGATCGCTCTCAGTGGGACTACCAACGAATTCTTTTTCGTTTTTCTCCTAATGAACCTATTCAAGATTTCCGCCTCAAAACTGTTTCTTATGGGTTGCGACCTGCTCCCTATTTAGCTTTACGAGTTCTGAAAAAACTCGCCGAAGAAGAATGTTCTAGATACCCACGTGCCGCTAAAGCTATTTTGAATAATTCGTATATCGATGACTTTATATTTAGCGCTCCTACTATAGAAGATGCTCGTATACTTCGCGATGAATTAATGTCTCTTATGGAATCTGCAGGTTTTTTGTTACGAAAATTCTGTAGCAATGAGCCATCTCTATTGAGTGACTTACCTGAATCATACCTTTCTATTAATCCGCCTAATTTAGACACAGACGCTCGTCAATCTTCACTGAAAGTTTTAGGATTGAGGTGGAACCCTATACGTGATAACTTTTTCTTTTCAGTTGAATCTATGGAAAAAGTAGCTTGCACAAAAAGAGTAATGCTATCGGAATTAGCCCGCGTGTACGATCCCTTGGGAATGCTGACTCCGACTACATTCCTCACGAAACATCTCATTCAAAAATTGTGGATGTCAAAAAGTGAGTGGGATGAAACAGCCCCATCTGAGATTGTTCGCGTTTGGCAACAATACAAATCTGAAATATTATCTATATCTTCTCTAGAAATACCTCGCCTTATCATGCCTATAGGTTCATCTCTTTTTGAAATTCACGGATTTTGTGACTCTAGTGAAGTAGGTTATGCCTGTGTAATATATTTACGTTCCCGCAATACATCGCAAATTTCTACAAATTTTTTGTGTGCCAAATCTAAAGTTGCCCCGCTTAAGAAAATGACCATTCCTCGCCTCGAGTTATGCGCAGCAGTTTTACTGACCAAGCTCATGACATTTGTCATACGCTGTTTCGAAAATATAATTCCTCTGGAAAAAATTGTTTCTTGGTCAGATTCTCAAATAGTACTGCATTGGTTGAAGGGTAATCCCAGTCGATGGAAAACGTTTGTTGCCAACCGAGTGTCTTTTATTCAAACTAAAATTCCTAATAATTCCTGGTTTTACATTGATAGTAAAAATAATCCAGCTGATATTGCTTCCCGTGGTGCATTTCCTTCAACTTTACTCTCGAGCAAATTATGGTTTGAAGGCCCCGTCATGCTCAAAGAACGCGTACTTTCTAATTTCATCCCTTCGTCACCTTTCCCCTACCCCGCTGAAGAAGAACGTAAATTAATATTCCTCTCTACTATGCCAATCGAACATTTTTTAGAAACTTTGTTGAACAAATATTCTTCGTTCATGATTCTTATAAGAACTGTATCATATGTTTTACGTTTTATATATAACATCCAAAACCGCCCTTCTCGTCGTTCAGGGTTTCTCTTGACTTCAGAATTGCATTGTTCTCTCATTGTGCTTGTTAAATATACTCAGCAACTGGCTTTTGCACAGGAATTCGAAAATAAGAAATTTTCATACACCTTCCGAAAACTCTATGCTTTTATTGACAATGAAGGAGTCTTGCGTGTGGGAGGTAGAATTAAAAATTCGCATTTACCCCACGATGCAAAATTTCCGATATTACTACCTCGACAAAGCCGCTTGACAACCTTAATAATCGAGCATTACCATAATAAATATTTCCATGCAGGATTTCGCACCACACAATATTTGATTTCACAAAAATTTTGGATTCTTTCTAGTAAAAGAGCCATAAATTCTGTCATATCGAAATGTCTTCGATGTTGGAAAATAAATCCAAAAACTTATCAACCCCCCATGGCTTCTTTACCCGAATCTCGCATTACTCAAGCCAAGCCCTTCATTAATTCTGCTGTTGATTTCGGAGGTCCCTATTATGTAACCTTAACTCGCCACCGTGGAGTCAAGTCTTGCAAAGCTTACATATGCGTCTTTGTATGCCTCGCAACCAAAGCGGTTCATTTGGAACTTGCGAGTAATCTTTCTGCTGAAACTTTTTTAGCTGCCTTACAACGATTTGTCGCTCGAAGAGGTAGGGTCGCAACAATTTATTGTGACAATGCCACAAACTTCGTCGGAGCAAGTACCGAACTGAAGTTGATGCAAAATGCAGCAAATCATGAAATGATTCATTTTGTTTTTTCACCCCCCTCTGGTCCCCACTTCAATGGTTTGGCTGAAGCTGGGATCAAATCTGTCAAACTTCACCTAACGAAAGTTATCGGAGATCAGATCCTCTCCTTCGAAGAATTCACAACCATACTCACTTTAATTGAATCTACATTGAATTCTCGTCCACTGATACCCCTTTCATCCGATATTGAAAGTGTAGAAGTCCTCACTCCGGGACACTTTCTTACCTTAGAACCTCTTTCTGCTATTCCAACATCTGACTTTACAGATGTTCCAATTAATCGTTTATCACGATGGCAACTTCTACAACGTCTACATAGTGATTTTTGGCGACGTTGGCGTCATGAATATTTACATACCCTACAGCAAAGGCATAAGTGGTTAGATCCTACTACTCCTCCTCGAATAGGACACCTTGTGCTAATCAAAGACGAAAAGTTGCCCCCGGGGAAATGGACTTTGGCTCGAATTATCAAGTTGCACCCTGGTGACGATCAAGTTGCACGGGTTGCCACTATCAAGACCCCTACTGGAGTTTTGACGCGACCATTGGTGAAGCTGTGTCCACTTCCTAGTGAACAGAGCGCTGAGTGAAAGTGTTTTTTTATTACAATCTCACTCTTATAATTTAATTTTTTTTTGGGTTACATGCATTTTGGGTTCATTCAACCTCAATATATACATATATATTTTTTTTCTCGTATGTGTATGGTACATGTGCAATTCAAAGTTTTTTTTGTGCGGGTTATTGTTCATTGAAATTTTTTTTTAATATTTTTTTCTCAAAAATGCATATTTGCATTTTTCCGGTGGCAGAATGTTGCAGAAACTGGTAACAGTTTATTTTAATTTTCGCGGTATTTAAAAATGGCATTAGGCGACTATATACTTCGACGAGAACGCCACCTATGAGAACCATGAAAACGAAGATACTTGTGCACTGATATAGCTGAAAGACAGTACTACTTGTTATATTCTCCGCAATAAAAGGTCTCGAACAATTCTACAAGAAATCCTACTAAGTGCAGTTTCAAAGTGCAAGCAATTCTGGCGTTCACTATTGAAGACTTCTACAATCGCCTACTTACACGAAGATCTCTGCCGCATAACGTAAGTAGTCTCATGCCATCGTTTTTTTCTCTTGTCTTATTTTTTTACTTTATTCATACAGTCCATTTAATCTTTTTCGATAAACTACCTTTCTGCATCAACTTGTTATTCGAGTGAGGCATAAACAACATATGTATAACATGGGGTTAAATTGCCTTTTATTCCTTGATAACTGCCCTCTACTACGCGTCAGGCAGTAAACCTCAATCCGGTAGTAAAAGTAGCACTTTCCTTCCTTGTTGTGCAAATAGCTATTGTTTGAAATAGGTTCACACCGAAACCAATATGACATCAGTTTTTGTTTCGAAAACTCAAATGTTTCCGAACCGAACGCAAATATAAAAATTTCGATCCGTGATTTATCTGTGTGATTATATATTAATTTTCCCCGCACACTCCCATCCCTCAATTTTTCAATTGTCAGCATGTTTTGTATGATGAGTACAAATTCTGCAAGCTTTCTTCAAGATAATTTTTACCTAGATTTTCAATAATTCCAACAGCAATTTGGGGTTGAAAAATATAAGCAGAAAGGCTGAAAAGTGATATTTTTCTACTTATTCTTCTCTGTCAATTCGTTCTACCTGAAAATGAATAACGAATAAGCATATTTTCGAGAGATAGTGAATCAAAGCTTTCATTATCAGTCATTGGTGACATAGATAGTCATTCCTCAATACAACTGAAGAAAATTCTTAACCTGTGGTAGAAGTCCATTGTATCTCGAAGTGGAGTGTAGTAGATTTACGATGCAGAAAAACTCAAAGTCGTCTCCACAATTAAATATTTGAAAGATGTCAGTACGGTAATTCAGTTCATGTTTCGAACCTACATAGGTTCATCATCAGCTGAATTTACATTGAATTATGGAGATGAAAAAAAAATAGGAAATTCACATGGTGAAGTTCAAAAGGACATAAAAAATTTTTTTGTAGTGAAAATTGTGATTAATTTGATATTAGGGGAATTTGGGACATCCCTAACACCATAAATACATTAAAGATCAAATTGTGGAGACGACTTTGAGTTTTTCTGCACCGTAAAGTGAAGAAAATTCTGATTATAAAACTCCCTCTCCCCCATTGGGAGATCGAACCCATGACCGATCAATCCCGAGCCGGACACACAACCACCTCGGCTTCCAATAAATATTTCTTACAAAAACAAAAAACCTAAACAAATAACTGTGCCTCCTTTACCAGCAACATCAACCTCTGTTGGTCGTTGACAACATTACCACTATTATCATCATCGGTGGCACAATATCTCTTAGATTCATCTGAGGGCATTCTCACGTGCTGTGAAATGACCTATACAGTAAGACTATATCCATTCATGAATCACTACCTGGTTTGAGTTAAGCAGAAAGCAAAAAGTGAATTCTTTCAGCGATGTATTTTCAACTGTGAATACTGTCATCCTCAGAGTAGCTACAAATAACAAGGAAGATTGATTGATCGTTTATGGCACTGGCCTTCATCTCGCGGTCTGATCAATACCTGGATAGAAAAAAACATCCATAGCAACGGCTCCCAGAGACTTCTCAATTTCTGGAAGCCATGAATATCCCACTAAACAATTCTCTCAATTGAACCTCTTCGAAGGATTCCGACATTCGGTTTTTCAACATTTCCTACACCGCTCGACCATCATATAGTGATGAATACCTTACCTCTATCCACAAAACCACGGTCTTTACTTCGTTTTGATGAGAGCTTGAGGCTGAGGAGACGTAAACCTCGGCGTAGGAGCCGAAACGTCGACAAATTTCAAGTCAAACTTTTGAATATTTGATATTTTTTATGCTTTCTTGCAGATTTTTATGATTTTTCATATCTATTTTAATTATACTGTGTTGGTGAGAATGATTGCTATGGATGTAATGATTTACTCATAAATGATGATATGCACACCAACAAGGAGAGCGTCAAACAATTAAATTATTTTCATCATTATGGGATCAATTTATTTTCTCGGTGTGAGGTATCCAAGCATGGTCGTAAAAAGTTAGGTTAGGAAAATAAAAAAAATAAAAATTCCGTAGTAAAACAGGTAACCACAATTTGGCTACTGCTTCTGGGTACAATGAACCAATTATTTTCACTCAAAGGAGCGATATATTCCCTGAAATAATTTTCAAATTATGAAGTTCTTCATCTAGTAACAAATATTAGGATTTATCATCAAAATGATCAGACTGCGAGATGGAGGCCATCCCCATTAACAATCTCTTAGTGTGATTCTGACTAGAAGATCTGGCTTGCATTTCATACTCCATATGTTAATCCTCACATCCATAGCAATCATTCTCAGTTACACAGTGAGTTAGTAGCAAGTTAGTGACTGATAAGAATTTACGTTTATATTCGTAACGTTGCAGTCAAATAAGTGTCGAACGTTTGGTATTATTCAACTCCTTCTTCAGGAAAATTCAAATATATAGTAATAAACAATAATGATATGATGAAACACCCATAGTATACACGAATTCGATCGCATAAGCAATAAACAGTTAATTCGGGTGGCATGAAAACTAAATAGCTACCAAACCTCTGCGGTTTCTTTGTACATTTATCTTTTATTCAACTTCGTATAACGTGACAATAATAATGAAATTGGCACAATATGGACTGAAAAAAGATCATTTTTGACGATGGCTCAAATTAATAATGACAAATATTTCATGACTGAAAGAACTGATTTGAAAAATTTCAGTCAAATTCTCAGTTATTCATAGAATTATTCGAAAAATAAAATGAATTCTTCCCTTTCTGATATGATGATGAAACAAAAATTCATCACTGTCTTCCATTCCATAACGTCACATCTAAATTTCTTTCATTTTATATTTTGCCAATATCATCATTCTCACGCTACTAGGGGTTCCATCATATCATTACTAATACATCTTTCTATATTACTTTGTTTTGAAGTTGTCCTGAAAAAGGTATTGAAAAGTCCTGGGAAATTGACAGCTATATATATATATATATATATATATTTACTTGGACATCACCCAAACAGATAAAACCACTGAGGTGTATCCTCTCACAGGGCGATACAGAGACATATATATTATCACCAGGCACTAAGTAGGTAAGACCACTAGGTGTGACTACAAGAAAAAGTTATTACATAAGGAAAACAAGTATATTACTTCATTGATCCAATTATTGAGGCATGGAAAGTGAACAGAAACTGCTTCGGTTTTCTCTCGCACTTAACCAGAGTGACAGATTATCATTATCATTGGAGAATGACTATAATAATTCGTTGATTGAGAGGATAAATCGTGAGAAGTTGATCTATTTCTAACAATTATGGGGTTACAGTATAGATATAAATGTATAAATTATGATGACTGCATATGAATATTCATTATTTCGTATATATATATATATATATATATATATATATATATATATATATATATATATATATATATTTCAGAACAGTATATAGGCCAAACATCTAGACCCTTAAATAGTCGCATTATTTCACATAAAAGCGACTGTAGACGAAACGTTAATTCTTGCGCTTTGACTGAACACGTCAACATTGAGGATCACAAGATGGATTTTGAACACCCAGAAATAACGAAGAACATTCTATGAACAAAAAAACAGATCTCAATAATTTAAGCCACATTTATACATTTCTACTTGAATACGAGAAAGATTGAGGAAAATCACCTGGTATTCAGAATTTTCCCACATGACATTTTATCAAAATTTGACATACTTCAATATTCTTCAATGATTTGTCTGTTTGTTTTGTACTAATTCATATTTTATTCTCACGTTAGTAAGTGTTCCATATTTCTATCTATACAAAATATCATCCAATGTATTATTTTCACTTGTCCCGACGAAGGTAATAAATTGATAAAGTAATAAATTGATCTCGAGGATGTGAATAAAACTAACAGTGAATTTTGATTTTTTACTATGACGTCTTCATTGCTCATTCAATAATCATTTCAGTGATATTCTGGACTAACATAAACATAAGAATGTTGGGTGTACTGAATGGCTTGCATTTGTAATTGAAAAATGCGGTGGAAAGTGTTTAAGATTCAATGGTAATTTAATGGGGCCAATACAGCTTATTGAATAGCTCCTGTCGAATGAAAACTCTATAAATGAAATGAGATTTCCGCATAACATCTAAAGTGGGTAACGTGCATGTTTCATAACAAGTTTTTCACTCTACGTATGGCAATGATTACAACATAATACTATTACTCGAACGACGAGAAAATATTGATCAAAACCTGTTTATACCTCGATTTGAAGAAACGAAACGATGTCAGCAGCAGTGAAACAGACAGCATCATGAATATTTCGAGCAATCTATTTGAGAAATAAGTTGGAACTGCAAGATGAATCATCTGAATCACACATTGCATAAAATAATTTTACCTCTGAGGGAAACACGTTTATGAAGTCAGAAAAAAATTTCGAAAACTAATTTTTGAAATGGTGAAATTGAATATTTAGCCAAATATTCTCTGCATTCTGAGGCGCATAATAATATTTTTTATATCTTGGAGGACCGTTTTAAATCAAAGGAGAATTTGTTAAGGTGTACTAACGCGAAATATTACGCGAAATAATACTAATTTTCACTTCTTAACTTTTCGATTTGGAGCTGTTTGAACAAATGTTCCTGAGCACTACAAGAAATAGGTTTCAGTATGAAAAATCCTCCCTCTCCATGTTGAATACTCAAATGAAATCCCTCAGATGGTGTCGAGTGATCCACAAAATCCATCTTCGTGGACACGGCTATGTGCGTGCCGGGCCAAGGCCGGTTGAGCAGGCGGTAAAAATATTGCCAGTTCACTTGGCAGAAGAATGGGTGCACCTGGAAACACCGAGAACCCAGAACATCAAGACTCGGAGAATGCTTCAGAAAGTGAAGACCCTCTGGCCAGAACAACTGGCCCGAGTGGATGCAGAGGTTCGTGGTGCCCTTATAAAAGAGGCTGACATCTGGTAGTTCAACTGTAGCGTGTATGGCTCTGATCGGGCTTTTCTCGGAGAGGAGGAAATAGACTATTCGACCCTTCCAGGGATCATGAGCAAAGCATACGCAAGTTGGCGGATAGAATCGAGTCGATGAGACAACACGCGTCTCGTGTCCAATGTGTGATGGACTACTCAGCGTCTCGAAGACCATTCACGCACGCAGTGCGGCAAATATCTGCAAACTGCGAAGGTCCCATCACACATTGATTCGAGTGGTGCTGTATACCATCAAGAAGCATTGCCTTGCATGCTTGTGGCTGCAAAAAAGTCACTATTGAGTCAGGCGAAGGCTTTCTCAGAGAAAAAACTGTTACGAAACCCTCTTGTCTATTCGAATTGCCTCTGCGTGTTATGGGTGATCTATCGGCCGCTGATCGGGTAAAATCCCTCTGGAAGGGAAGCTTTCTGTAGATGTGTAGATGGCTTCAACAGCCTGAGCCACTAGTAATGCGTCAACCAATAACCACGAATGGAGATCAAAGAGCTCTTGAGGCTTTCCAAGAACTCTGAATAACTATTGGTGGAAAAAGTAATCTAGCACCCACCACCATATGACCAAAATATTACGTTCTTGTCTGAATGGAGAGCAGCTGATTCAGGAATGGTTTGTCGAGGGGCAAACCATGTTAATCTCGAAGTACGTGAATTGGTCGGATCGTAAGAACTACAAACAGATAGCATGCTTGAATACGTGTTACAAGATGTTCACACGCATCTTGTATATGCGTACTCTCCAAGCAGTTGACCCGGTGTTCGAACGGATATATGAGCAAAAAGCGATCATACTAGAATTTGAACCATGTGCACGTAGAATAACACGTTGTTTCAAATGGCGTGGTCGAAATCGGAGGATGCCACTAAAAGCATTGTCGATGACGTCACATCTCGAACAATGATGACGTCACAAATATAGGTAGTATGTCAAGAAGTGTTTATCTTCGGAACAAAATCGATATATCGAAGGATTTTTTCGAAAAACTCCCAATTTCACACTCACGAACTGAAAGCACTCACTTTTCGAAAGCACTGTACAGATCTCTGTTAAATTTTCAGGTGATATTCAAGTGAAGGGCTGAATATCCGCTGAAGAATAACTTTATAATTCGTGTGATAATTGCAATTTGAGACTGATTATTTTATTTTGGACCATCTTGCAACTTATGACTGCTAGCAGATATCGGGTATAGTGAAGTATCAGTGCATTTATAAGCAGAATGAGTGGAACTGTATCAGTTGATGCATTACCTTATTTTCATCGAAAACTTCGCAAATTTGCCAACTAATGAGAAGTTTTTGATCATTTCCATAAAAATCCCGTGAAATATATATCCTTTACCTTCTTAATATCATATTGTATATATGTTCCTGTTTCTTTTTGCTTTTTTTCGTCGAATCTCCCTAGTAAGTAAACCCTTGTTATGGTTATTACAGATTATTTCGATTTCCTTCCCGATGACATTTATTATTCATTTTCAACTATATTTCTTTCTTCAATTCCAAAGAATCCCTTTCATCTTTATATTTCTATGTAACCATTGTCTATAGAATCGATTGAAATATTTTCCGATATCAATGTTACTCCTCAAATCTTTTTGGGTTTTTGTTCTCGCCTTAGTTGCTTATGGAATAACAGTAGGTAGAACTCTCTGAACACCAACACTCCACCAACCGCTGTTCTGGCCTACCACAGATCGCATTGGAGAAATCTTGAAGAAGCACAAAATCGAAACAATTTACAAGCCCACGAGGAAAATATAGGAACACCTGAGGTCGGCTAAAGATCCAAGAGACCCTCTATCCAATGCTGGGGTATATAGAATTTCGCGCTCATGTAGAAATCACCAAACGTAGTTTCAAGGCATGGTTTAGTGAGCACAGTCGAAATTGTCGCTTGGGACAAACTGAAAACCTCAATCCTCTCAACAACAACACATTATTCCACTCCCTTATACCGTGAAGCAATTGAGATATGTTAGCATAAGGATATCCCGTTCTGAAACCAGACAGAGGTACAGAATCCGACGTACGACAGAAAAGGGGAGGACCTCAAGATATTAACAAACAAGTACCTCCACTTTTGCCATTAGTCATAGTAGACTCACAGGAAGGAGTTCAACTACGGCCGCGCCGCTAAAGATGGCTGCCGCAGATGTAGCATGAATCTCCGGAACTCAAAATTTGAGGACACGGCCCTCACTCCCGAAAAAATTGCGATATAACTCTGAACATGGCTTATGTTTTATGATGTTTCCATTTTTTGTTATGTCTGCGTAGGAAAAATAATTATGTTCATGAGTTTTTATATTGTTGATTTTTATTTCGGAAATATCGTTTCTGATTTTATTATCATGGAATGTATCATTTTCCACTATTCTTGAAACAACTAGAATATGGTTTCTATGTGATTCCTCGTTTTTTTCGTTGAAATTATTATCTCTCATCTTTTTTGATTATCATCACTTCTTTCATATCCTATAAGTTTCCATAGATGTTTATTCTCTTTCTCCAGTCTTGACGAGTGTTCTCATCATTCCGTTCATGGTGGAAGAATATTGTGGAAGGGGGTCCGATATTCAACTTGATATAACAAGATCATATGGAACTCATCTGAAGTGTCATGATAGTGAGCGATGTTTCTATCCATATCAATCAATCACTTTCACCTCACCTTGCATCAATATGTGCAAGAGAAACGATAAGAAGCATGCAACCGAATTATTTGTTGAATGAAAACAGAAAAGAATACCCGCTTCATGAAGGAACCTTTTGAAGAGTCACAAAGAAAATGTTGATTATTTCGAGTGTGAAATACTCTAACCAATCAATATCTAATATCGAAATATCAATGTCATTCGTTTCGCTTTCACTGGGTGGAAACTATTATAATATTCTTTCATACAGTCTCACAGAAAACAATTATTGGAGTTAACATCATTCTCAAGTCAGTCGTGCAACAGATGAATCGTTATTCGTACCGATTTACTCATCAACAACATCTTATGATAATTGATCTCGGCAATCAGCTCAAGTTGGCAACTTATTATCAGAGCAATAATCAGGTGTGAATTTTCATTTCAGTTCTACTTTTTGCAAATATATTATGATTGTGATTACTAACAGTTGTCTCGTGGCAAAATTCAGATGTGAATTGAAAGAAGATCGGTGGAGAATCAATGGATTGATCAACTCACCTGTAAAGATGATCCATCTAAATTATTCTAGCTGTTACCCGTAATGATTATTTGTAACACTCAGTAGTAAGCCGTGACTCATGCTAACCAGCACACAATATAAAGTCGCCAAAAACTAATAATAGCTGATACCACCTACATCACTTGCAATCCAATAGTCATTGCTGAAATTTGTTAAATTAGATCGCTGGGTAAATAGAGGGTTGGGGGGGGGGAGGGTAATAATCATTACGAGCAACAGCTAGAATAATTTGGATCCATCATATTTACAGCTAAGTCGATCAATCCATTGAATATTCTTCGCTATTACGTGTTTCTGAATGATGTATTGGAGAGGTCCTTTCATTTCCTCATCAGTTATCATAACAGACGGAAGCGATTTTATTCGCCGGTTATTCCATCCAGCCACACAAACGGATTCTTCTTGGAAGCTCGGTGACTGCTCCATTCAGAAATTAGACGAAGACACTACGTTACAATCGCAGTCTATTAATTCTATAGAATTGGGTCGATTTTTTTTCCATGTGTCCAACATAATTTTTGCCCTACTGTTATAGGTTCTGGATTTAATTGTTTTCTTTTCAACATCAAGAATCATTTCAAACAATTCATTTTTTTGTTCATTTTCAGCAACATTTTTCCTAATTTTTCATTGTTCGTAACGTCCGCTGGTAGGTAGTACTTGGAAAATACTATCAGAGTCACAAGTGTTTACCAACGATATTTTGCATTCCTTCAAAGTTACGACAGATAAACTAGAAGAACTACCATTCTTCATTATGGAAAGCGCCTGAAACTTATATGATATTGCCATATTTATAATTTCTTGGGACCCCTTATTTAGATATAGGGATTTTTGTTTTTTCGTAACATTCTCTCATCTCTTCAATTTCCCTACACCTTTTCTTTGGTCTGTTTTCATCGCTGGAAATGAGAGATGTATTCACAAATTTTAATTTTCCATCATTATATTTGACTAGTGTTTCTACTACCAAATCTATTCTTCTTTGTTGTGGTAGATCAATTTTTTCTCTATTATTGAATTCACCTTCAACTGGAGCACTATTCGCAGGAGCTCGGCCATATCCAAATGTTATTGCAAGACCACATGGGCAGGGTTCTCAACTGTAGTATCAGACAACTGTCAAATAATCCAGAACAAAATCTAGGATTAACATCACCCTCAATCTTTTTCAGTATATCAGCGACTGATCTCTTTAGGGTTCCAGTCCATTCTTCAAAGAAACTGATCTGCTGTTTTCCTTCTGGAATTCATATTTCGTTGTATATGGGTGTCGAAATTTCTATGTTATGTTCTGTCTTCGACTTCCATTTCAAGGTTATGATCAATAATTTTTTCCTCGACCTCACCATCAGCATTGTTGTTCTCACTTATGAGATTCTTGATATAATCCAGCGATTGATTCAAAAATGTAGCACCTTCCCCTCTATTCTCACTCATAGAAGTTATGAGAAAAGCTTTCACGATACTGAAGGCATTATCCATTTTCTTGCAAAAAATCAATAGACTGATCGAAAGTAAATATAATTTTTTGGTGGCTTTCCTTTCATTTGGAGTATGATGTTGAGAATATTTTTTCAAAGAGGCAGAAGTGATGGGTGATTAGAATTCCAAAAAAACTCAACAGAGGTGTGATCTGATTCATTTCTGACTCTTACTTCAAAGGTTTCATAGAAAACGACGTATACTGTAAATCCGAGAACTTTTTAGTTACTGCAAACTGTCCTGCTGAACAATACAGAACACCAATTTATAAAAAAATATGTTGAGACCTTTCGTCATCAGCATGACGTAAAAAACTGCATAATTTCCCAGTTGCATCGATACAGAGACGGGCATGTTCCACTTTCCTCAACTGATGTGACGACCAGAAATGAACAATAACAGGATCTCTGATCCGATATCGCGAATTATGTTGGCACCTTCTGGAGACCTTTTGAGTTCTGAGAGGGATATCAACGGGTTCTTGTCTCGATATTTTTTCTGGTCTGCCTCATATCTGGCCGTTCTGAGGACATTTCCTTTATACAAGTGTGGTGGCTTTTTGTATCGAAAATCGAATTTTTGGTGTGTAGTGCCAAAAGGTGACATTGGCATTTTCATTTCCAGGAGAGAGAAAACTCTAAACATGGATTTCAGGACATTTCTACCTCTTCAAAAATTATTCAAAGAATAGCAATTTATTCATTTCGATTTCTTTCAATACAAAAAAGTTCTCTTGTTGCTTTTTCAGAGGATCGACAGTTTCCGTCCAGTTATTTTCGAAATTTCAAATATCGGTTGGAAGTTCGGGAAATATGTGGTTGAGTTGCGAAATTATTATTGCTCTTGATATTTCATTCAATTTGTTGAAATTAGGAAATATCTACAAAATTTACTTTTCCAATCGAACTTTCAACATCCTATATCTTCGAAATAAAGAACCTTCGATCATATTTTTATAGAAACAAGAATTTTATTGCTACTTTTTTTTATTCTTCTCTCCATGCACCATTTTCAGTACTTTTCATGAAAAAATAAAAAAATCAATTGGGAGAATGGGGCTATCTTTTCGCGAATTATCAACTATTTTATTTTCATAATGGTTTTCCATGGTAAAATAGAGTAATGGTGTTAGAGAGAGAATTCAAAAATTTATCAAACAAGTTTGAACAAGATCCCTCTTCCTATTGTGGGAAAAAAAGTTGATAAAGCTCTTTCGACCGCAAGTAACGTCATAATATTCATTTCATACGACTTGGATATAGTCCCGTGCAAAAATGAAGAGGAGGAAGGGGAACTTCAACGACCGCACTATATACGAGAGTGAAATAAAGAGTTATTTTGCGGAACGTGCCTCGGTATTTCTTCCTCTAGTGACAAAATAATGCAAATCAAAAAGTAAACTTATCAGTGAAAGAGCCCATTGACTTATCGCTGCTCAGGCAGTGCGCTTTGAAGTGGTAGCCATGTGATATTCGATATTCATCATAACTTTTTTTCGCAAATATTTCGGTCCAATTATTGGATTTCAAAATATTGAGTAGTATGCGCATCTTTTTTATTCCTTTTCTATTAACGTATTGCTTGGGTGTCTGAATAATCAATTCCTCCAATTCAGATTTTCCAAAAGTCAGAATGAGAACGTGATTAGAATTGTCCAGTGTTTCTGTAAAGGGCGTCATGCTGTCCAAACTTGAATTTTGTGTTGCTATTTCATGTTCTTGAACGCCCAGTATCATTTTTTTCAAATTGATTCTGTCATTAGCGACATAGGAATATAAAGAGCTCGAGTTTGTTATTCAGCTCATTCGAATATTCTTGCCAAATGGGGTTGGTCTTCGACACAATTTTATTTCCGTCGGTCAATTTTTCCTTATGTTTTGAAACTTCACTGTCAACTTTCTCGCTACCTAGAGAAGTAGGACTTCCACGAATCATTTTTCTCGCTATCAGCTACGTGTTCCGTAATATAACCCTATTAAACCGTAAAAACCCTAAATGATGGGATACGCGCGCCAAAGAGGATTATGTACAACGCTGCCACCTTTCATTGAATATCTACATTGATTCAAGACGATAACATGCAATAGATGACTCTCAGGAGGGCCGCCGCCAAGAAAGACGTTTTGTTATTCAACATAAGAAATTGGCCGCGCCAAACAGCGCTTTAAGCCGCTGAACATAATTTGACAGTTTTCCATGGTGAAATATCAAATTTTGTGTAGGATGTCCTCCTCAGTTTATTGTTATTATTTCACTGTCTTTATTGCTCTCATGATAATTTCCACAGGTATGTGATTCTTCTCGGGCTCTTTTGACCGCTTACTGCTGGGCATTCACAGGGCAAAACACCAGAGAGAAATACGCAGAAGCTTGTTTGAATGAAAAAATACCAAGGAGCTTAATCCGGATAGATGTCGCTCGCTACATGAAATATTGGGCAGATTTTTTTAAGGCTGAAAGGAAACCCATAAAAAAAATTTATTTACTCTCGATCGGTCAAGTGATTCTTTGTAAGAAAATGGATAATGCCTTCAGTATCGTGAAAGCTTTACTGATAAATTCTTTGAGTGAGGATGGAGGGGAAGATGCTACATTTTTTAATATATCGCTGAATTATATCAAGAATATTATAACTGAGAACAATAATGCTGATGGTGAGGTAGTAGTATTGATTATGCCCTCGAAATGGAAGTAGAAGACATAAAACATAACATAGAAATTTCGACCCCCTCATACACGAAAACGAAATAGGAATCCACGAAGGAAAAAAGCAGATCAGTTTCTAGGAAGAATGGACTGGCACCCTAAAGAGATCAGTCGCTGATGCAATGAGAAAGAATGAGGGTGATGGTCTCAATCTTAGATTTTTACCTGGATTTGACAGTCGTCGGATACTACAGCTGAAAACCCTGCCCATGTGGTCTTGCATCAGCTGTGAATCATTTGGATATGGCCGAGTTCCTGCGAGTAGTGCTTCAGTTGAAAGCGAATTCGGCAATATAAAAAAATATTCTACTGCAACAAAAAAGAATAGATTTGGCAGTAGAAACACTAATCTAATATCATGATGGAGAATTGAAAATTGTGAATACATCTCTCATTTCCAGCGATGAAAACAGACCAGAGAAAAGGTGTAGGGGAAGTGAAGAGATCACCAGTAATACCACTGAAATGAATTCTATTACATACTTGAATGAAGAAAACCAAAGTGTTGGATATGGAGACACATTCCGAAGAGAGAGAAAAGCTCTTAGTGAGATCGCTTCCCATAATAAAGAATGGTAGTTGTTTTAGTTCATCTAACGTAGTTTTGGAGAAATGCAAAATATCTTTGGTAAACACTTGTGCCTTCGATGTTATTATTGCCAAATGATCAACTGCTCAGTAAAGGTTCTTTTCTGTAAATTTCTGTTTGATTCCATTGATTGAAATTCATGCCGCTTTCATATTATGAGGTAGATCTACTTGTTTTTTCAGTATTTTCAATATCCATTAATTGATGCTTACAATAAAAAAATTTGACGATATATATATATACCTACAAAACAGATTAATGGCTTAACTATCAGAAAGTTACTTCTTTCCTGACAAATAACAGGGAAGGCATCGAATTATATATTCCATTATTGGGGTGGACACACTTGCAGATCGAACTTATTGGCTTATCATCAGTATTTTGGTGATACAGATCGTACATTGTGATAATAATATATTCATTATTCGCGAGGAGTGGTTTCGGGTTGAAATGTCACATAGTTGGTTGAAGAAATAAGAAATTTATATCACGAAATAACACAAATTAATTTAAACATCGGTTAGTTACCAATTATCCGAAATCTTTCTGTATCTGTAGAGTGGGGAGGGTGAGTGTAGACCCACAGCACTTAGGCCACAATATGGCCCATTGTACATCCTCCCAAGGAGTCGCCCTCCTAGGACATTGTCCATCCTGCCTTAACCAGGAAGGAGGACAGGTCACCAGGGGACATCTCCTTAATATCGGCAGGTGTAGTCCAAGACTCACCGAACACACACTCTCTTATCAACGATAGCTCCAGACATTCACATAGGACATGCCTGACAGTTTCATCTTCCTGTTCACACATCCTGCATAGAGGTGTGTCCACTAGCCCCATAATATGGAGGTGTTTCCTTAGTTGACAGTGTCCAGTCAGAAATCCCACTGTTAAACGTAGGTTCTTCCTGGTCATCGCCAAATATTTATCCGGATCCAGCTTCCCAGGATCGCCCAGGGTGATCCTGGCAAAACTGCATCCTTTGATCCGAAATCTTTATGATTTCATTGAAAACTCCCCTTATTTTTTTTTTTCAGCCGACTTAGTAATGATCGCAGTTGATGCGGATGAGACCATGGAGATAGCGGCTAGTCTTAAAAGAATTTCGTGTTCAAAAACAAATAGCATTCACAGTTTAATGGGGTTCTTGAATTACCAACGAAACAACTTGAAAACCTACAACCATCGGACACTACTACAAGGCGGTGTGTTAAAGGGGATCGAATTGAACAGTGTATGACGATTTGAGGGAAAAACCAATCAGGCTGTCTGAAAAAAATATTTTTCATCCGAAACTACTCATATATTGAGTGTGAAAAGTGAAAAAAAAACTCCAATTGGATTCAGGCAGAATACGCATACTAATTTTTCGAATATAGTCTTTATTTTTTTCTGTTTTCCATACTTATTTGTTACGTTCTACCCTTATATAATCAGAAAGTTGTGTTGTTTCTTTTGTTTTAATGAATAAATAAACTGTTATAAGATACATTTTTTATTTGCTATGATTGAATTCGAAACGTTTCAGAAGAGGTAGGAAAAGTTATTTCCTACTCGTCTTCAGGTGATGACTGAAGACGGTTGCGGATACCAGCAATCGAAACGTCAACGAAACAAAACTCGAATTTTTTCGTAATATTTCATTCAATTTCTTCATTTTCATTTCTTGACTAGTATTTCATATTCGATACCTCATTTTTTTTGTCACAATATCATTTCATTTATTTCGTTACATATTTAAAAACAAAATTCTTATATTTCAAATTCGATATCTCGATTTTTTTTCGTTCAACAGTATTTTTTTGATCAATCAATCTCTGAATTCATCATTGACCAAAAATTTGATTCTGATTTGATTTTTTCACTTGATTCGTACTTTAATCCTTCCATTCTTAGCAACAGGTTTCAATAGGGTTAATTAATAATATAGACAATGGAAGTCCGATTTACCATCCAGCAAAGAACATTGTCAACCACTTTCAAGCAAAGGGTAGGATATATCTTGCCCAGTGTTTCATTACATATTCACATATTTGGTGTCAAGTTCACTCAGAAAACACCATTCAATGCTCAATTAAAACCGTGTGAACTGAGAAACAATGAATAAACCTAGCTTCTTAGAATTTTTGATGATAGTTGTATATGGGAAAACGGCACTCGTCGTTTCAACCGCGATGAACTGTAGAAGGCAGAATTATTTACAAAATTCCAGAAGAAAAATATTTCTGGAAACGTTCACAGGAGGAAAGAAGATGACGCTTTCTTGTCTATGATATTTCAAAATAGGTGAGCTAGTTTATAAGCGAAGCATAACCAACGATGAATCGTCCTACTCGACACGTGCGAAAAATCTATAGTATCAGGTGCAGGTTATATAATTTGAAAACGAGCGTTCCATCGATGTGTATAGGAATATGTTCAGCTAGATCCCAATTTTTGAGTTGATACTACTTTTCTTGAAAAAGATAAGTGAGTTGGAAAAACGCGCATCCAGTGCAGATGATTTCATTATAGTGTTTCGGTTTTTGAGCTCTCTGAAAAGAGTTTCATTCTGATACCTAATTGAGTTGGGATACTCATACCAATAAACCAATATCAATAAACTTCACTCTAATTCATCACAATTAACAACCTGACCTAGGACTTTTTCAAGGTAACTGTTTGTCAGATGAATATATTACTACATCTGTATCGGATTTCGTAATAAATTATATGAATGGAAATAAGTTCAAGAATTTATTGTAACATTCAGCTTTATGAACCTTCACCTTGCAAATTATTGACACTGCAAAATACACTCGCCGCCTAGATCCATTTCATTACCTGGAATCTTTGAAATATGAAGGTTACTTGCCAATGAATAGCTACCCAGAACCGTTTTTGGCCAGTGGTTGTTGGTTGTTGAATAAAAAAAAATTCAAATTGCAATCAAGTGTCACACGATACCCGACGCGACGACTGTAGTACCCTGATAGAATTCCTGAATTTAGAACAGCTGGTATTATTTCGAGTGAGCAAGATTTTGAATTGAAGTAACATCGACGTGATGACTTGCTTTTTTCTGGATGGAATTGTTACGTCGCGTCCTAACGCCAGCCCTAACGAGATCGTAAACGCAGATGAGGAATCGCGTCGTAGCGAACGTCATTTTCCAAGAACCGTAAACGCCGCCTGGAGGATTCGAGACACGTCATCGGGGCTTCTCTAGAGGATTCTCGATATGTACGCAGATATAAATACGGGACAGGCTTCGCCGCGGATAGAGAATTTGTATTACAGGGAGTTAGTGATTCAACAGTTTTATTCAGAGCTAAGTGACGAGAGTTTAGTAGAGCTAAGTGGAAAGAGTTTTGTTATTGCTAAGTGAAAAGGTGTAGAATTGTTAGTACAGAGAGTTTTAGTGGCGAGCATTGGAAAGTTATCGGAACGATTTAAGTGATTGTGTTGTATTGTATTGTGATAGAGAGTTATAATAAAAGTAGTTTAGTGTTGTTTGGTGTTTTAATCGACGAACCCAAGGATATATCGTAACAGTGGTGTCAGAATTGAGATTTTCCAGAGGTATATCGTAACAGTGGTGTCAGAAGTTGGATTTTTGCTGATAAATGAAAACAATTTATGGTGAATACGAGAAGTACATCTTACGATACGATGGAGGACATGTTGAAATTAATCCAAAACCAATTTGCGGATTATGAAAGACGACGGTAGGAGGAAAAACAAGAAGAGGAAAAGCGACGACAGGAAGAAAAGAAAGAACGAGAAGAAGGACTCCAGAAAATTCCCGAAGACCAGAGAAAAGAGCGAGAAGCTGAAAAGAAAGAACGAGAGAATGAAAAGAAAGAACGACAATTAGAACGAGAAAATGAAAAGAAAGAACGAGAAGAGGGACTCCAGAAAATTCTCGAAAATGAAAAAAAAGATCGAGAAGAGGCACTCCAGAAAATTCTCGATAATGAAAAGAAAGAACGGGAAGAAGCACTCCAGAAAGTTCTCGAAGAACAGAGAAAAGAACGAGAAGACCTCCAGAAAATTCTAGAACAACAAAAGAATGAAATAGAGATGATAGAAAAACAACGAGAAGCAGACTTTCAGAAAGTTCTAGAAAATCAGGACAAGTTCTTCAAGCATGTTTCACATGAAACCAAAGTACAAATGGAAGAACTAAAAGGAGAACTGAAGGAAGATGTCAATAAGAAAATAGAATCAGTGCGAGAGGAGACGAAAGGACTAGAAAAGAGAGTCGAAAAGCAGATAGCATTTCACCACATCAGGAATTTCCGTAAAACCGCCGACTTTTGATGGACAGTCGTCTTGGTCCATGTATCGTCGACAATTTGAGGCTGCGGCAGAAACTGATGGATGGGGCGACGAAGAAAAAGCTACGGCACTAATAGTAGCTTTGAGAGGGCCAGCTTTGGGTATATTACAAACGATACCCATAGAACAGCAAAAGCAATATGAGGACCTGATTTCTGCACTAGAGTTGAGGTATGGCGATCAACACCGAGAACAGCTGTACCGGGCCCAAATGAAGACTCGCACACAAAAATCAGTTGAGAGTCTGCAGGAATTTGAGGCAGATGTTCGACGCCTAATCCAGCTGGCGTACCCAGATGCGCCCGGAGATTTCAAGGAGCAGTTGGCTGTGCAGATATTTATTGACGGACTTAGAGACCCAGAAATCCAAAGAACTCTGCGACTCACAAGTTTCAAAAGGAGTAGCGATGCCTTGGTTCGCTCTTTGGAAGTGGAGGCGGCCTTCAACACGTCGAGGCCGAAAGTGCGAGCAGTTTCAATAGAAGAACCGGAACAACGACTTGGCACAGCGAATAATTCAGTCGAGAAGGTTCTGGAAGAAATCAAATTAATGATAAGTGGCATCAGCACCCAGAAGAAGAGGACATGCTATAGATGTGGAAAACCCGGACATCTTATAAAAGACTGTTGGGTGAAAATGTCGCAGAGGATCTGCTATAGCTGTAGAAGGCCGGGGCATTTTATAAAAGACTGCTGGAAGAGAATGACACAGAGTAAATGTTATAGATGTGGAAGATCAGGGCATTTCATGAAAGATTGCAAGGTGAGAATGCCAACAAAATCCAACTCACCTGCCAGGACGCCGACAAGTTCGCAATCACCTGCGAGGTCAAGGTCACCGAGGGTCATCTGTGTTAACAGGCTAAAAAGAACATCTGAGAGCCTCACCATTCCAGGGAAATTGAATAAAATGGATGTAATATGCACCATAGACACCGGTGCTGCAGTTTCCTTGGTACGCAGCGACATCCTTCGGCCTGGAAACGTAAAGCCTATTTCATCCAACGTCGTGATTCGGACAGTCACTGGTGAAAACGCACCTATTCGAGGAGAGGCTGAAATTACGTTGATTCTTGGGCAACTCACTATCACAGGTACAGTTCACGTCGCAGATATAGAAGATGAAGTCATACTCGGAATGGACTTGATCAGTGACCATGGAATTTCATTCGACAATGAGCAAAAGATTATAAGGTTCGGAGGAGAAGAATTTGTCCTTACAACTCCAGCAGAAAGGGCAATGCCTGTGAAACCACGATTACCGGAAACTGCGAGAATCCCTGCACTATCGAAGGAATTAGCTCGTGTGACAGTGAATAATGACCTTGAATGCAGCGCCCGGCCATCGGATGATTCCACCAACAAATCGGGTTTCGGACAAGCCCGGGTGAAGACAAAACCAGCCATCCCTGTGAGAGCCGCCAGGTGTCGCGTTGGAGGTACAAGTGACATATCCGAGATGAAAACAACTGGAAGGGCTGACTTGGTCAAACAGAAAGTCAACAATGGCCAAGTCCACTCGATTCATCAACCATCAAGAAGAGTTCCATTCCCTAAGCGACAAGAGATGCTAGAGCGCATTGACAGGAGGAAGGTGCGGCACTATCGGAAGGCAAATACTGGCGGATTTCGAAAAGAAGATCGAGTGTGGCTGTACAACCCCCGTCGTAGGATGAATGATGTAGTGTACAGTGTTCAACGTAAACCTAGAACAAAATGAAAGTCGTACACCTAAAGAGACTAAAATGTTACAATGGGCATAACGAGATGTTGTTTGATCGGGACGATCAAAATTGAGAGGGGGATAATGTTACGTCCTAACGCCGACCCTGACGAGATCGTAAACGCAGATGAGGAATCGCGTCGTAGCGAACGTCATTTTCCAAGAACCCTTAATGCCGCCTGGAGAATTCGAGACATGTCATCGGGGCTTCTCTAGAGGATTCTCGATATGTACGCAGATATAATTACGGGACAGGCTTCGCCGCGGATAGAGAGTTTGTATTACAGGGAGTTAGTGATTCGATAGTTTTATTCAGAGCTAAGTGATGAGAGTTTAGTAGAGCTATGTGAAAAGAGTTTTGTTATTGCTAAGTGCGAAGGTTTAGAATTGTTAGTACTTACAGAGAGTTTTAGTGGCGAGCATTGGAAAGTTATCGGAGCAATTTAAGTGATTGTGTTGCATTGTATTGTGATAGAGAGTTATAATAAAAGTAGTTTATTGTTGTTTGGTGTTTTAATCGACGAACCCAAGGATATATCGTAACAGTGGTGTCAGAATTGAGATTTTCCAGAGGTATATCGTAACAGAATGAACTAGCTTTGATGCATGATTTCGAGACGAACCACAGAGTACTTGCCGTTGCAGGACAGATAAGATATGTGCCTTATAAACCATTGAGAGGCAACGAGTCGTAATGAAATTCCTTCCCCCTTGATTATTCATGATTACCACTATTTCCTTAGTATTTTTGGCTTCCGAGTTCCACTAGCAGGTTTCGATGGCGTATCGTGTGGAACCATGGACGTATCGATTGAATTATATTTTTTATAGACACGCAAGTAGTTTCACAGGATATTATTGAAATCATTGTACACCATTCTATTCTTTGTCACCTTAGGAATTTGAAATTCAGATTGCATGGATAGTTGATTGAGGTCGATATTTTCAACAAGCCAACAATTGCATACATTTTCTGGTTTGACCGGAAGTGAACTCAAATCAATTCTAACTGGGAATTATGTTATTCACCTCTTCATAGAACTTTGAATTTTTTTTTAAGTCATAATACAAAGGCCAACTTCAAACAGAATGGCGGTAGATATTCATTTATTCTCTACCGAAGCATCTTAATGAAATGAGGAACAAATTACAGTCCGCTCAAATTTGACAATGATATCGAAGAATACACTTTTTAATCAGTCGGGATATATTATTTCCAACCCAATTCTCATTTCATCAATTGAGTCTTTCAACGTTAGTTTTTTCAATGATGTCATAGTATCGCCATATTTCGTTGTCAGCCGGTATACTGAAACACGTGGAAGAGCCTTCACAAAAAACAATAACGATTGATAATCTCAAGGATCAAATCGAAGAATTTGGAAACAAGTCGGGAATTGATTTGAGATATTGCATTATTATAATTAAATTCACACAGTTATGTTCATTGATATATGAACGAAAGAGAACAGTCACTTGCTGTATACAAAAAAAAACTACTATTAACTGTAGACATAAGGAATAACAGAAAAACTGATGTGATCTTTATTCTACTCTTCCTTTGAGTGCTGACATTGAAAACGATTAGAGCTGCATAAGATCGAGAGATTTCAATTAGTAAAATCTTGATTTTGGATCTGTGAAAATCGTTATTGAAAAACATTCTTGCATAACTATAATCCACTGGACATTAACCTTAGTAAATCTTCATCTGCAAGAAATACATAATGAACGGCAAAATTTCTCTCGTGCAATTCGAGGTATTTTTCAGAGAAAATGCAAAAGTTTGAATATGAATTTTGCTTGTCATTGTCTTCATCTCCAATCAAGAAAAATGAAAACATTTGAATATTAAGTTCGCTTGAATGTGGCCGACAATGATTTTTGCTGAATGGTATTGGTTCGGACTCTCATTATCTCTATGGTGATCTGCTTTGAAACTTGTTATAAACCTTGTGGGATGGAAAAAATTGAACTTTTTGTAGAGATCAATGAAATTATCCTAAAACGAAACTGATATTCTTTGCACTCGACACTTGACTTTTTGTGTTTTCTTTTTATGTTTATCTATTATATTTACTTGATCGAATATCTGAACCAGTACTCTGGTGAACTGAGGTTCATATGAGATTACTATAAACTTTCTACCAATCCACTATTTTTCTTGTCGAAGAATCGAAAATTCAATAAGTGTGTCCATTATTTTATAGTAGTTTTCACAATAAATGGTATTGACTGAAGGATTATAATAAAACCAATTAGACCCTTAAGTTGTACACAATGGGATTAAATCGGGTAGTTTATTGCAGTTAATAAGCCAATACCATTTACTGTGAAAAATACTATACAGTTTCTAATTTTCAACTATCTCTGGGTTAAACCGTTCAATTCAGGTATCTACCTTATTACTCTTTCTTCATTTTCGTACTTGCTTTAAAGGAGATGTTATCAAGCTATGGATAATAAATTGCAGTGCTGCCATTTTATGTTGTGGAAATGATTCGAATCGTTAGGAATGTGCCTGAATGTGTTCGCCTTTCTTTCATTCTTCAAATGGAATAATACCCATCGACAAGAAATTGAAGTGCCACCATTTTATGTTGTGGGTAATAATCCGATTCGTTAGGAATGACATAACATGACATTTTAGAAAAGATACTAATACGTTCAGGTACATGACTCGAATCATTGTCCAAAACAGAAAATGGCAGCACTGCAATTTCTCGCCCATAGGTTCCGAGTGAACACACATATGTCTGCCATATACCATTTGGAATTCACCGAAACAAATTTGAGACATCCCGATGATCTTTATTTCAAATGGCATAGTACCAGATACATATCGGACATATCAGAGAGCTGAATTTGTTACTATGCTAGATGGTTGCATTGCAACAATTACATTGACAAATACTTCATAGATCTAAATGAGGCTGCTTGTTGGACTGTAAAAAATATTTCTAGTTTTTGAATATATCAGTATTGTTCTCTCAGAAATACAATCGGTAAATTGCCTCCTTCAAGTCACAATAAATATAAAAGGATCATCTTGGAGCACTGCTAGGAAATAGGCAATGTGTATGACAGAAACAGATGAACAGTTTTCTCCAAGAGGAAGAGGATATAGAGCATTCAAGCACAAAGATGCAAATGATTCGGACGATTCTGAAGTAGAAATTATTGTTTATTATTTTTATTTGTTTTTGGGACTCAATTAATGTTCTTGGTCATTTTGGGTATAAACAAAATGTCAACATCTCCTGAAAATACAAGAAAAATGGAGTTGAATGAACTTGGTATGTGTTCATTATGTCAAGATCAGCACTTAGTACAACAACAGTGAAACGTTGTGCTGATTTCAGTTTTTTGACACAAAATTTGGGAGGAATTTGAAGTCTTTGATTCTCAATTCTCACGAAATATACTCAAGGAAGAAACTGAGTATATTTTGAAACGTTAAAACAAAATTTGCCCTCATATAAATTCGATTGGTTTTATTTTTCTCTTTCAGTGGAGAGACAACATATTTATGGACACAACAAAATATTGCCCTCCCCCCCAAAAAAAAAGACTGAAAAAGTCTTCTTGTAGGTATCTATTTCCAGGAAATGTTGGCATTTTCATTTTATCTAAAATCATCAAGATACATCAGTTCTGCCTTTTTCAGTTTCATCGCGGTTGATACGACGAGTACTCTTTTCCCACCCATATGTTTCGAGTTTAAAGATATGCCAAAATTATGTTTTCAGGTGGATATTTTTTCCGGAACCAAAAACCATCAAAAATTCTGAGAAGATGAGTTTATTTTCATTTTCTCGGTTCACATGTCAATGACAGGCTATTGCCATCACAGGTTTACTTCTCGGTGAATAACCTGATGGGTAGGCTCTCTGCATCGAAATCGGTTACATTCAGTAGAGTAAAAAACAAATAATAAAAATGATGTACGATTAGAGCAACCCTCACGTATACAGTCATCGGACAACTACGAATATAATATTTCGTGCTGTGCATACTACTATCTACTCCATTCATGAGCACATGGCACAAACTACACAGGCATGAACTACTACAAAAATAGGAGGCAGTTGCCTTCTATTTTTGTTTTTCCTGAAGATGCCCTCAATCTGGAGTATGTAGAACAAATGATTACTTTATTTTGGAGTAAAATTGACACATGAAAATTCCAAGACGGCGACTGGGCGCCATCTGAAAAACAAACATTAAATGAAAAGAGGGGTCTTGATATACATCATTTTGAAGCTCCTGGCGAATACTTCACAATACTAGAATATAAAGTCAAAACCCCCCCCGTCTTACAAAATGGCGGAACATTTAATAATTATTTGAAAACAAAAACATTAGGTGATATCGATATTTCTAGAAATATCAACAATGTCAGTACAACGAACATCATTGTTCAGTTCGAATAATCTCATTCAGTTTCCGATTTTAGGTACCACTTAAACTATCTCCAAAATGGTCAATTGAAAAAAATTCAACAGGGAAATTGTATTTGAATATGCTGGCAACTACTGTTGATCCTCTAATCACCAAAATCGTAGAAATGAATCCTAATGAATATATATATATATATATATATATATATATATATATATATATATATATATATATATATATATATATATATATATATATATATATATATATATATATATGTATATATATACTGGGTAATCGCACGTTAAAAGGTAAGGCCTCGTTGATCCATTGCTCGCACAAGTTTCGACTTCTGAGGGTTGACGTTCGTCAGCTGATTAACGGAACGAACAATTTTAGAACAATATATCGAATATATATATATATATATATATATATATATATATATATATATATAAGAAGAAGATATTGACTTCATATTCTAGGATAGGATGGATTTCCACGTTCTTGGTAATCTCTGCGCGTCATCTCTCTTGTTCATACTACTCGGTCGTTTCTCAATTTCGATAGCCTCTCTGATTGTTCGAGAGTAGAAGTTTTCATCGCTTGCTAGTAATAATAATAATAAAATAATAATAAATGACGTTTATTTAGATTCAAATCACAGAAAAAATAACTAAAGTGATACATACGGTTGAACAAACATCGTAGAAACCACGGAATCATCAGATGCTGCTTGTTTGTGGTGAAAACAATGAAAAGTGAATAAATATATGATATAAAGTATGAAAACAATTTATGGATGAGGATGGAATACATAATAAATAAAGTAAATAAAGTCACATAAAGTCACACCATAAAATCATAGATATAAGTACAAATATAAAAAGTCGTTAGTTTTACATATAATATCATTTGAAAATAAAATCATACAACAAAAAGTTAATTGACAAACAAATATAAAATTACAATTATAAAATATAAAATACTATAAATAATATATAAAACCTTTTAAAATCGATAAGGAGGCTGTTGAAATGGATGTGATATATATTAAGAAAGCGATGGTACCCATATATACACATATACATACATACCTACACACGCATACATACATTTCAGACTTGCAAGTGGACAATATAGCAAAGGTACGTATGGTTTTATCTCATCTACTCAAATAGACGTAGAAGTTCAAGTCTCTGACTCTGAAGAATATGCTCCTTCAACTCTCGTTTGAAGCGATTTATATTCGAAGTAGATTTTATATTTTCAGGAATTCGGTTATAGAGTAGTGTTTTTGTGTTCTCGAAATTTATGTTATGTTCTGTCTCCAATACGTGTTGGAAGATGTGGTGACTTATCCTTTCACTGATAGCTCATGTTCATCCTTGCGTACGTTGATCCGTCTGTTGGGTTGGTCTGGCCGATGTAGGACTTGTTGCAGTCTCGACTCGATTTCTTCGTAAACTCCCTGGGACTCCCAGATACCACTGGAGCGATGAAAACTTCTACTCTCGAACAATCAGAGAGGCTATCGAAGTTGAGAAACGACCGAGTAGTATGAACAAGAGAGATGACGCGCAAAGATTACCAAGAACGTGGAAATCCATCCTATCACTCAACAAAACCAAGCAGACCACACCACAAGAACAAGGTTGGACTTTACCAGGTATAATGACAAATGCAGTCGGACCAACGAAGAAAGTAGGAGGGGACCAGATCGGGAAAACCATCAATGAACACCCCTATATATTGAGAAGCAGAACTCGAGAGAATTAGTCGAGTTCGGAGGTCGAAACTGTAGACATCACGTAGAAGATGGCAAATGAGACGTTGCCGAAACGTCGTGATAATAATCCTTCAGAGTATCAAAACAACACAACACGGAATGAAACCCGAGAAAACAGCTCATCATATGTATGTTATAGGTTTGTTATATGTACCACCTTTTCCAAAAATCAATAATGATACAAGGTTTCGAGTCAATCTGAAAAAATATAATTTTTGTCCAATGAAGAATTGTGTGCAATATTTTCTCGTCGAAACACTATATTTAGCAGAACACGCAAAAAAAAGTACCGTCATACATTCGTTGATCACATCTATACTATTATTATAACTATATTATACTGATCCGATCACTGAAATTTTTCCACTAACAGAAAGCTACACTATTCAGGGGTGACACATGCTATATTTCATTATGACTGAACAAAAAAGTCAGTGAAAAATAATAGTTTATGCAAATCGAGTTTGAGAAAAGCGGACGAGATTTGATGCAATACCGGCGTACGCTGACTGTTCGGTTTGACTTCTACGCAGGCATAAAATAGCAATCCATTCTAACTTAAATCCGAAAATGTGGACATTTTTCAACTTCAACAACTCATTTCCATAGCCATAGAATTGGGTTGGGTCCATTGACATCATTGGTTACTAGGTGGATTACAAAACACCAAATTTCCAGAAAATTCGACCGGTTGCTACTTGACATAAAAAAGGGCCGAATTCCTTGTTTGAGTTCACTATTTCATACCCAACATTCTAATTTTATGTTACTATATTGATCTTTTTGATCACCTGGACTTTGAATTTGTATTCTTTTACCAAAATCCATTCCACCATGAATTTCAGTGGCTCATTTGTTGAATGATTCTTCTCAATTTCATTTTTCGTGATATATTGATTCAATTGCCAATATTTTCCATCTTATAAGTTCTGAAAACAGGTTTCAATAGAATCAACTATATAGACAGTAGAAATCCAAACCAATGCCACTCAATTCGGATAAGTATAACTTTTCTCTAAAATAATGATTTCAATCACCACCAATCAGAAAATGCGGATCTATGAAAATCCAGACTGAGGCAGCCTTAATACGATACAAAACTCGTTATCGAATGATTCAGCTGTTTTGATAGTCTATCATATACAATACTAAAAGAACAGCCCACTTCGCATTCAATAGGGCAAAGCTTTTTTGTTTATCGTTTGGTGTGGTGAAAGCTGTGCAAAATTGAATTTGCAACCTGCAACTACCTGAAGAGATTCCTCTGTTGGCTGAAAACCATCTAATTTCAACACTTGTTCCTACTTTCGGAATATATTTCCAAAGTGTGGTGATCTTTTATCCGGAGGTGCACTCATGTGAGTGAGGATTGAGACAAGAAAACTAGTGGCTTGTATGTTGAAAAACATTCGAGGTGAAAAACTCAGTTTTTTCATACACCAACCTAAGCAAATGACAAAAAAGAGATAATTTTGTTATCCCAGTTTCTGTAATATGAAAAGCATCAATATATTGATCATTAAATAGGAATCAGCTGAAATAAAAAAACGTTGGATGATTGTGATCAATTAAAGCCAAGCCACATGTATCTAATGGTATTAATGTAATGAATATTCGTTATTATTTTCATGGCCACCATGGCCCCCTTTCTTATTTGAATCCACATATTCCCATCACCAATTATAAACTATGGAAACTATACTAGCTTTGTCGGGAGGAAGGTGGAATTTCGAATTCCTGTGCATAATACCCTAATTTTGTTCATATTAAGGCAGCAATTATAAAGAGATATATTAATTGGTTTTTAACAATAATATGCAGATATCGAACAGAACCACTCCTTTTGCCCATACTTTTCCAATAACTAGAACATATTGAATAATAGAAACAGGTAGAAGTATCTCAGTTTTCGAAAATTCACTTGCAATAAATAAAAGTTAAGTTGATGACTCCGACAACTCGTAGGCCATCGGTTCCCAATCTGCATCAAATAGACGTCAGCTATTATTAAGCCTAGATAATCTTGAACCTACTAACGTTTTCAGAATGAAGATCCAATAATCTGGTTTATCTAATGGCCAGTGTATGACTGCCAAAAGTGTTTTTGGTCGAAAAACTGGGCTTTTGTTACGCGCCAAGAATTATTATAATATATTATAATATATATTATAATTAAAGAATCTAGCTGACGAGTTTAAAACCTTTCATAATAGACCTTGTTTAATACTCAACTAACAGTCGAGATATAGAATTATTCACCAAGGAAAACACTTTGTGAGATTCAATTGCAGAACTTCAATCATGCTAACGTTATTAGCGAAACGCCAATCGAGTGCGAGTTGGCTGTCAGAGAAACTGTTTTTTTGAGTTCTTACTTTCATACCTGAGGTTACATTCTCACCGATTAGACTCTACTACAAATAGTTCAAAAACAACACCAATACCTAATTCCTCTGCACTATTTGTTACAATGTTTTCTAGATATGATACAGTTTTTCTATTTGTGCGTACTCCAAAATGAAAAGTGTCATTATTATGTCTTCTTCAGAAAATCTTCATGATACTACGTACGGTAAATTTTGCTTCCACTAATTCATATCCTGATATTTCCAACAAAAATCGGGTTTACCTGTAAGATGTAGATTCCAATATATTTTCTGCAGATAAGTTTTCACTTGAATTAACATTTCAACAAATTTTCAGAAGCCAGTACTGGATCATCGTTGGGAGAATAGCTTCTACTCACCTCGTAATCGCAGATATGTCCTCGTAGGTGTTCACTGGTGAAAGAGAAATGAAAAATGTAGAACAAACAACACACGCGGCTTCACGAAAACGACCTACGTCTGCACAAACTGGTCAACTTCGGAATGATACGCTACTGTGAATGCGCCAGCATTATTGAAATCGTTTACCTTTACGCTATTCATGCTAATACACCCCTTCTCTTTTCATAGTATTCTTCAATACACAGTGTTTTCAGAATTTTTTATTGTGAGTTTCTCGATTCAGTTTGAAAGTCTGTGATGGTTCAAAACTCATGATGTTTAACATTTTTCGATTTTTTTCCAACGTTTCGAGTTGGAGATATCCGCTGGCAAAAACTGTGTGCCTGGTTATGCTAGTTATAGAAGTGCGTCTTGCTTTCAGGACATTTCTTGGGTTTTTGCTTATGAGATGCAATGACCTCGTTATTGTGTTCATCGCTGACGAAGAGTGTGTATATTCGATAAGCTTGCCCACCTCGGAAATATTTGCCTCATATATTTGTTAGACGTTATCAAATATCCCATGTGGTATCAACCAGAAAAATTGTCGGTCGCTAACAAATAACTGCCTATTGATTTCCAACTCGCAGCATCCTTCCACTTTTGAAGTATCCTTAATTCTATTATTTGAGTGGTCATCTCTAACTGACAAATTACAGCAAAGTAAAAGAAAGTATTTTCATTCAATTATCAAACATTTTTTCAAATATTTCAATGTTATGTCCTGACTTGTGACATACAAACAACCGTTTCTACCATCCTTTCTTTACATCTACGTTGTGATATTCATGTCGAGAACACTCTTCGGAAATTTCTCACTACTGAAATGGCAGGATGTTCTTATGGTTATATTTTTTACAGTATCGAAAATCTTAGAATTGCGTCATGAAACTAATCGGTTCTCTTACTTTTTTGAAAAATTGCTAACATTTGGAAGGGGATTTCTCCAATGAAACCACTAAATTCAAGTTTTTTCAGACAACTTCGAAACATACCAACCAGAATTCATCAGAAACAAGCAATTATGACAAGTTTTCAAAAACGGTTTCGATGTGGGTGGCAATTTCAGAAATATTTGAAGTCGTCCCATCTGAATCTATATCTCTCTTGTCAAAAATACCAAGACAAAGACAAATGAAACCTTGTACATTTTTACTTCACATAGTCTTACTTCAGGAAAGAAAGTGTTGTATACTTATTACCACCAAAGTCTCCAACAGCCTCAGTTGTTCTCTGATTTTTCATTCGATAACGACACACTGAGTACCATAAACAATTTTTTTGAAATTACTTCAATTGATTAATCACCGACACACCCAGTTTATAGTTGGTCAATGACATACCTGTAATCACCTGCTCAGGTTTTTGGTTCTTTGTCCTAAAATGAAAAATCATCTAGGTCAATACCAGCCAAATAATATTCAGTTGCCTGTAAGATTTTGACAAAATTTGCATTTCAATGATTGTTTGTTCATTCATACCTAATGAATGAATTATGACTAGTTGGTGAACAATATACTTTGTTGCTTTTGTGTTTCACTAAATGCACTCAATTTTTATACTTCCAGACACCAACAGACACTTTTTTATACGACAAAATGATTTTTGAATAAACAGAAACCCAAAGTTCTCTCCCATCACACATGCAAAATATGTAAGGTTTGATTGCAATCTATACGATGAATCCATAACCATTATTACAACTAGTCAGGTTATATTGGAAGAAATCTCACCCTAATTTTCAAAAATGCGGCTGATTGTGAGATATAAATCAAAAGCAAAACTTCAATCATGATTATTCTCTTTGTGAAGCCTGACACCGTAGCAGCAAATCAACACAGAGATTGTAAGAAGAAAATTCGACGCTTGCTGATTGTCAGTCGGTTACATCGTGGCATTCACGTTAGAAAAAAAAAAGTTTACAAACGAAAATGGAGGGGATCTAATCATTAGTATTTTAATGACACGAATTTCGCAGGCCAGCATTTTTCAATGGGGCGGAAGGGCGCTGAACCCATCTCTTTCAGAGAAAAGTATTTTTTAAGGTAAGTTCACGACTGATTCCTGGACAATTATGTTCAATTCTAACTGTCCAATTGAAAAAATCAATTAGGAACCATCAAAATATTTGACGAATGTCAACTACCAAGATTGCCTACAAGAGATATTTGGATTTGTACAGGAATTTGTGTATCAGTTTTGAGAGCGGAAACGGATTTAGTTTCCGAAACGTTAACGATAAGTATTTTCATATATATATATATATATATATATATATATATATATATATATATTAGTTTATTTATTTTTGATAGGCAAAATTTGAGTTATACGAGAAGTTGCTGACTAATTGGACTTGTTCTATCAAGAAAGAACTGTTTTTCAATAGACGCAGCAACTTTTCGAGGTAGATTGAAAATCTGCCCTTCTACATTTGTATAGATTCAAATATTAATTCTTATTTTTTCAGATTGTGGTTAGTTAAAATAACCAGAAAACTACAGAACAAATATCGATCCACCACAAAATAATAACGTTCAAACAGTACTAAGTCATCAAACATTTGTTGCAAATATTGCTATTCCAAAATAAGTCCGTGAAATGGGGCACTATCAAAGCATGGCTATCAGTCTAGTCCGAATGTACCATTTCCCTCTGAAATTTCTATATAGTCTCCGAAAATTACGATCATCCGATTCGTATCATCACGTAGAAAGTTCAAGGAAAAGTTCGAAAAGGCGCCGAAAAAAATTACGAAAGTTTTAAACAAATTAGTAAAAAAAATTGGGATTTAGTTATTTTGAATATCTTGAAAAATATTCAAAATTTTCGAATTGAAGAAAATACAAAAAGATCATCAAATTTTCTATAAAAAAAGTTAGTATTTGATTTTTACGGTGTCAATGCTATCATTCAATCGGCAAGGTCAACGTCGGTTTCAATTACAACATTTGAATTTTCTGCGAGGTCTATTGGTGTTCGAATGATGAGTGTATCAGCATCTTATTTTGCTTATTTAAATATAGCTATAAGCGCACTTTTTAATTTAGTCATGAAAAGAGACTTGTTTTATTCATTAGCTAAGAACAGATCTTTCGTTTGCGTCAGCTTCATATCTAACTCAAAAGTGATTTCTGGTGATTTCTTTTGAAACTCTTCTGAACCTTTCATACGATATTATACTGCGAAAGTTTTTTTCATAACCGTCAAAAACAATGGAAGCGGCATTGTTGTAATGATCGAAGATAAAAGATTTGTAATCTGCAATAATTTCACCAAAAGTTTTCTTTTCTTTCCATACTAATTTATGTAAAAAAAAAACGCCATCAAAAACAAATATGCAGTTAGTGAAATCAGACCAACGCGTAGATTTTGGAATATCATATAATTCTGATTTTTTAGACTCTAGCATGACACTTTTTTTCGTCGAATAATGCCATTGGAAATGGAGCAAACTGACAGAATACAGAAAGGTACTCAGTTTCTTCTGTAAAATCTACAAACCTCTTCACTACCAAACACACTAGTCTCCAAAAATGGCACATTATCGTGTTTTCAGCCATTTTCTCTAGTAAATGATTCGCCGTTCTTCTCACTCGAGGTGATTCCATTTTTATTGTAGAAAATATCCATGTTATCTCAGTAAATTATTCAAATGTTAATATTTGCAACACTGATCATGAAACAACGGCAATTGGTGAGATATGAATGTCATTGAAACTATAGAAGTTGAATTGTGAAACATTTCAACCTCTAACTATCAATGGCATTTACAAAGAATGACGATTGTTGCGGGTTCGGATTGAAACATCCCCAATTGTCTGAAAAATCTGTTGAAGGTGCTCTTATTCTGCAGCTTTTGGTTGAAAGGTATGCATCCGCCCAGCCCACAGGCAATTTTGGACTGCAAATGGCTGAGTGAGGTGAAGTTATGAAAGAGCAGAAGTGAATCTACACTTATTTTTGTATTTTTTTTACTCGTTAGCACCCGTTCGTTTCCTTTTCTTCCGTCATGCGAACTGACAACAATTTTCGGGCAGTCCCTTTGACGATATGAGCAAGAAAAACAAAGGTACGCAGGGTGATACAAACATGCGAAGTACATTTTGACATATGCCAAAATGTATTGTAATATAATCTTGCAAATAATCATATCATCACTTTATAAAATTATTTCGAATGATTGTGGATAAAATAGTACACAAACCTTGGCAAAAGATGAATTTTTTTTCTCGAGAAATAGCTCACCTCTGCTTCCAGCCTCGATAAGCTATATTTTTGTGTCGAGAGAAATGATTCACTTTTCTGGAAAATGATTTCGACTTTCTCTTCTTCCAATTCATGTTGAGAGAATGCAATACTTCTTTGAAAAGAGTTTATCATAATATAAGTAATAGTATGGGCGGAAAGTTTAATATTTCTTTCTAGAGAAAGATAATACTCAATAAGCTGAAGGCCTTGGTAACGAGTTTTCTATACTAATTTATTCGCAATCATGCGAAATAATTGTTCAATATGAACGATAAGAAATGAGTATTAGCAAGATTAATTTCAATACATTTTGTGTTTCGGGTAAGCATTGAAAGTAGATGTAACAAATATCACTATTATTGGTATTTATCCTTTACCTACGTAGAGGTCGAAAATATGTACATGTGGGTATATATCGGTCATTGGATGCGTTGACATACCAATATTGCACAAATCACAATTGTTTCTATAGAGGATTGCTGCAAATAGGCAATGTTTCAATAACTCACTAGGAATATTGAATCATAAAAACGGACCAGTTCTGATGAACCAGTGATGTACTTAGGAAAATGGCTGTTGAAGTAGTAATGTTCCAGTTTTGAAAATCAAGATATGCTTGGATTTGACAGGATTGGGTTTCGAAGAAGAACCAAGGACTTTTTTGAACGTTCGATACTCAGAATATCTCACAAGTGTAGCCATGATATTTTATCAGGATTAACTTGTTTTTGTGTGACCACATGGCGTGTACATGTTAATGAAGATCTGGAAACCGATGAGCAGAATGATATTAAATATTACGAAAGATTACGCATCCGCCTGTTGACCTACAGTTTCCGGAATCACCTCACCAACGGAGCAGAGATTTTTCTTTGAGAATTTCTGTTTCGTGTTGGCGAATGACTCCTGCCTCGGGTCCGCGAATAACCATGTACTCCTGAGGTTAAATCACATCTACTACTACTATTACGAAAGAATAAAACCTTGGGAAGTGTCACAACTAGTAAGAAAAGTTATTTTCTATCTCTGAGAAAACAATTGGTCACTTCTCAACCTGAAAGTGGGTTAGAAACAAGCACATTTTTGGATGATCTTGAATGAATACTTTTGTATTCTCTTAACATTTACTTTGAGAAAATTAATCTTGAAATGAATTTCTGAAAACTTCCGTCCCTCCACGAAAATAAGCATGTTTAGCGAGAATAAAGTGTGATTTAATTGGTTTAGTAGTTGCTTGGATCTTGGGATTTGGATTCCTTCGGGAAAATGAAAAAGTCTTTCCTTTATTTGTATACAAAACGTTTCGCCTGGCCAGTGGCTTTTTCAATTGTTTATTCAAAAAGTTTTCTCATAGTTACATGAACGGTATTCTGTAAGAGAATGCACATTTTATTTCTGTTTTTGTCTTTTTTTTTTCAAAGCATACATTTGTTTATTGTGGCCAGTGGCTTTTTCAATTGTTCATTCAAAAAGTTTTCTCATAGTTACATGAACGGTATTCTGTAAGAGAATGCACATTTTATTTCTGTTTTTGTCTTTTTTTTTTCTTTTCAAAGCATACATTTGTTTATTGTTGATGATCTTTGTAGGTACCTTGAGTAACATTATTGATCATATATCACAGTGGAGATAGTTGGATGTGTTCCTGTATATTTATTTGAATCTGCATTTGTGTTCAATGATATTATAATTTTTGATCATGTTTTCGATATTTCTACAATTCTTTATTTCTTGTATGGTTAGTGAGAGAGCATTGTTCTCGTGTAGATGGCGGCGCAGGAATCTTTTGTGAATGTGTGGAATTTCGGAAAAAAATATATATATGCTCTCTGGAACTTCCGGTTGAACCGCGTCTGGAATTTTTCTTCTTTCGACGTTTCGGCTCCCACTTTGGAGCCATTCTCAAGACTGCTTGACTTGGTGGCGAGGCCTAAGTCTCCTTAACCCCCAGCACTCATCTTGGCAGAGTGAACATTGTGGTTTGGTAGATGGAGGGAAGGTATTTATAGCTGTATGAGAATCCGACGTTGTTGAAACTGTCGGACTGTATACAGGTCTGGTTTGAGAAGGATTAATTAATGGATTTGTTCGAAGGGATAATAATGGTTTCCAGGAATTGGGGAGTCTTTGTGAGTCGACTCGTTTGCTGAGGCATTGAGGGCATTTTTCAATTTCTATTGCTTCGCGAATGATTCTGGAGTGAAATGTTTTTGCTGTGGCAATGGTCTTCGTGTTGTTGAAGTCAATTTTGTGTCCGGTTTCGTGGTGGTGTTTGAAGAGAGTCGAGGTCATGTCCGAATTACGTACTGCTAGTTCGTGCTCGTAGGACCTGTTTGATACTCGTCGGTTCGTCTGTCCTATATATGTTCTCGGGCAGTCGTGGCAAGGAATTTCATATATTCCTTGTGATTCGTTGGGTATTGTATCTTTAGGTGAGCGAAGGAAAGAGGATATTTGATTGTTTGCTGTGAAAACTGTCTTGATGTCGTATTTTGTCAGAATTCGGCTCACTTTATCAGTGACACCCCGAATGAAAGGAAGGAAAGCTTTCGGGCGATCAGCCGGGTCGTCCGGTGGTTTGGGATGCGAGAAGCGGGTGTGTTGGCGTTGAATGGTTCTCTGAATCTAGGGGTAGGTCATCTGTGAGCTGAAGAAGCTCACATCTGCCCTTCTTCAAAATGATTATTCCTACCCCCAGATCCAGAGAACCATTCAACGCCAACACACCCGCTTCTCGCATCCCAAACCACCGGAAGACCCGGCTGAACGCCCGAAAGCTTTTCTTCCTTTCATTCGGGGAGTCACTGATAAAGTGAGCCGAATTCTGACAGAACACGACATCAAGACAGTTTTCACAGCAAACACCCCCGGCGCTCACCTAAAGATACAATACCCAACGATTCACAAGGAATATATGAATTTTCTTGCCACGACTGTCCGAGAACATATATAGGACAGACGAACCGATGAGTATCAAACAGGTCCTTCAAACAAGAACTAGCAGTACGTAATTCGGACATGACCTCGACTCTCTTCAAACATCACCACGAAACCGGACACAAAATTGACTTCAACAACACGAAGACCATTGCCACAGCAAAAACACTCCACTCCAGAATCATTAGCGAAGCAATAGAAATTGAAAAACGCCCTCAATGCCTCAACAAACGTGACGACTCACAAAGACTTCCCAATTCCTGAAAACCAGTAGTGTCCCTTCGAACACATCCATTGAATAATCTTTCTCTAAACAGACCTGTGAATGGTCTGAGAGTTTTAACAACATCGAATTCTCATACAGCTATTAATACCATCCCTCTATCTATAAAACCACAATCTTCTCTTCGTCAAGATGAGAGCTGGGGGTTAAAGCTCCAAAGTGGAAGCCGAAACGTCGACAGAAGAACAATTCCAGACGAGGTTCAACCGGAAGTTCCAGTCAGCACATATCCGACCGCGGAAGCCTATCCGAGCACATAATATATATATATATATATATATATATATATATATATATATATATATATATATATATATATATATATATATATATATATATATATATATATATATACAGTGTGTCCCTAGACCAGTGGGACAGTTGAATATCTCTTGAACCAATAGGAATTTTCAAAATATTTCAAGTTCACATTATATCGCATTATGAGAGCTAACTTCAGGAATTACTATTTTTTATACGAGGGGCGCAAGAAAGGCTCACACAAAATCGAACATCAATTTTTTCAAATGGAACACCCCATATATTTCAATATATCTGAACTCTCATTCCTTAAAGGTGATTATTGGTTTTTTATTTTTGAAAATCCGACAAGGCGTTGCCAAGTTATACCAGTGGTTCATGAAATGCAGGCATTTTTTTAGACAAACCCATTTTTTATCCTACGAAGAATTTCTGTAATCATTCGAGACTGTTGGTAGTCGGTAGCATATTCTATAATATGGAATACTCATCTCCATCGAGAGTTATACAGGGTGGTCAGAAATATTATATGATTTTCACGAAATTCAAACTTTCTTCACATCAATTTTTCAAAGAGTGCACCCTACAATATGAATTATTTTATAGCCCATTGGTGATTTGATTGCTTATGGCCAATGGTTTCGAAAGAGACATATGAATTTCATCATCAGCAAATGCAAATAAAAAAAATGCAGTAAACTATTTATTCATTCAACTGTCCTAAACAAAGTCTCAACAAGAAAAAAACTGTGTTAACAAATAATTAGGTACGATAATATAAATATAAATGTTCGAATTGTCTTCTGTTTGCTGCAAGGCACATTTCGAAATTTTTCATTACATGATTTCTTGTGATGTTCTCCAACATTTGCGGTGTTATACTTTGACAATCATTTACAATTCGATTTTGCAAATCCTCCACATTCAATAGTTGAGTAGTATACACCTCTGATTTAAGATACCCCCACAAAAAAAAGTTCAAGGGGGTCAAGTCTGACGAACGAGCCGGCCATTTTATTGGTCCGTTTGTTCCGAGCCATCGTTGAGGAAAAAGAACGTTCAATTGGTCTGTCACGATCCCAGCATTATGAGGCGGCGCTCCATCCTGCTGGAAGAACATTTCTCTGAGGTTTCCAAGGGGAAACTCATCAAGATGATTACTGAACTCATTTCGAAGAAAACAAAGGTATCTCTCACTATTCAGAGTATCTTGATAAAAATATGGTATTATTCTTGAGAATTCCACACCAAAAATTCACTCCCCAAAAGTTTCTTGTAGGGACTCTTATGTAGTTAATTACACTAAAATACGTAGTTTGATGATTTTTTTGCATTTTCTGATGATAAAATTCACATGTCTCTTTCACAACCATTGACCATAAGCAATCAAATCACCAATGGGCTATAAAATAATTCATATTGTAGGGTGCACTATTTGAAAAATTGATGTGAAGAAAGTTTGAATTTCGTGAAAATCATATAATATTTCTGACCACCCTGTATAACTCTCGAAGAAGATGAGTATTTCATATTATAGAATATGCTACCGACTATCAACAGTCTCGAATGATTCCAGAAATTCTTCGTAGTATGAAAAATGGGTTTGTCTAAAAAAATGCCTGCATTTCATGAACCACTGGTATAACTTGGCAACGCCTTGTCGGATTTTCAAAAATAAAAAACCAATAATTACCTTCAAGGAATGAGAGTTCAGATATATTGAAATATATGGGGTGTTCCATTCGAAAAAATTGATGTTCGATTTTGTGAGCCTTTCTTGCGCCCCTCGTATAAAAAATAGTAATTCCTGAAGTTAGCTCTCATAATGCGATATAATGTGAACTTGAAATATTTTGAAAATTCCTATTGGTTCAAGAGATATTCAACTGTCCCACTGGTCTAGGGACACACTGTATATATATATATATATATATATATATATATTGAGACGGCTCGTTCTGAAAAATAAAAGGATCGGTACTGAATATTATTTTGTGATTTCCCTCAGCAAACAGGAGGCAGAGAGAAATGTATTCTACGTTCAGGAATCCAATCCGTAATCGAACCGACTGTGAGGAAAGTAAATTCAATAAGCGGACGCCAAGGCAACTAGTCCATGAATCGGCCCAATGAAAGACGGCATTCTATTGCGAATAGAGATCAAGGCCGGTTTATGTGGAACTCAAAAATGTTTTCCACAATTATTTTCATCGTGAGTGAACAAGTCTCAACATTATTTGATTTCGGAAGTGACCATATCAAAATTGTAGACTATTAAGACTATGACATTCATAAAATTCCAGTTCGACTGTTAATTGTGATCTGTTTTGTATCAATTCATTCAATTTCATTATATTCAAAATCACGATATTTTCACAAACCTGGAAATTTCTAGGTGAATTACATTTATATTATAGTGGAAAAATATGTCATACTGAAGTTACGTGTGCTCAGTATACCCGGCGCGCAATGTATGCAGGAAAATAGTTCATAAAAGCCGCTTTCCAGTTGACGTCCAAATCGATTCGGGCGCGCACTCAATAACTTCATCGCATTTCTTTTGAAACTCTGGGAAGTTCTGTTCTATTGTTTTCAATGGCATTGATAGCCCCGTTAACACACACCTACTACATCTATCTGCACAAATACACACACATTCTGAAAAATTACAGCAGAAAACACTCTAAACATACTAACATCACCAAATATTGAAACTTACTAGTTTTTTATTAGTCAAGAAAGTATGATGTCAACTTCGTCTTGAAGGATGTCAAAGTTGTTAAACCTTTGATATCGTCTGGCAGATTATTATAGCTATCAAGTCTCCTGAAAAAAAAACGAATTTTGGGTATGTGATGATGTGACTTGTTGAATATGGAAGTCAGTTCTGGATCTCGTATTGTTTCCATGGATTTGGTCACTGTATCATATTAACAGAGAGTATTTCATATGGTGATACTTCTCAGTACCTTCTGTTTCTTGTTCACATTGATTTGAACGAAAAGAAAAATATAAAGTTAACATTTTAGATTTATGAAATTCGAGAGTAGTATATTTCAAAAAACAGTGAAAAATCTTTGGTATTATATCATACAGAGATTATTGCAGAGCTTATGAATACAAAATGAATTCACACTTCCTGGAATCAAACTGCGAAATAATCTTGGATAGAAAAACTGCTATCGCCCTGACTGCTTTGCCACCTTTTCGGATATTCCTCTGATACTCACAGCAATCAATCCATATTTCTCCTCACTCTTCTATGGTTGTTATCAGACTATTCGGTCTTGAGCTGTTCAAGTTTGACCTTGACAGATAGTTGTATTTGAACTGACCGTCACATTGTTCCTGTCCCATTAGGCACAGTTGTTCGCAGACGTTCATAAAACTCATATAAAAGCACTTGGAAACTAGCCCACCATCTTTCAGACAGAGTCAAGTCACACACTTGCGGGTCTAAACTGACTTGGAGCTGCAAATGTTGCTCAAGACGACTGCCACATGTGATGCCATATCACGAGGGCACAAAGAAAATGAGGAAACTGATTTCCTTGAAAAGAAGGGACAAACACCACTTTCCATAGATCGGATTCTTTCTGTGGGTTTTCAGAATGCAGCATGAGGGGGGAATTCTGCCAATGGGAACTTGATCAAGTATTACATTACTGGAACAGAGTTTCAGTACGGAGACAAGCGAAAAGGTTTGTCAGCCCTGCAACCAAAATACTGAACACCTCCCAGGATTATATATAAAAGACCTCAAATTACTTACTGGGCTGATCACAGGGCGCTGTCCATTGAGGAACCACCTCAAGAAAATGGCCAACGTTGACAGTGAGGAGTTCCAATAGTGCGGCATTGCCGCCGAAACTGCAGAACTGCTTTGCGGGTACCAAGTTCTGTTCTGTGACAGGCTCAAGTTCCTGAAACGGATAACATATTTACCTTCCGACATGGAAGAACAAGCCCACATGCATCTGATTCGCTTGAATAAATAAGGGTCATGTACAATATATTTCACAGGTCACAGTACTGAGGGGATCGATGCTTAGCCGACCCCCCTACAATCTTCAACACTCATATTGTACCATTCGGAAGAAACTTCCAATCCACTTTAGAGTGGCTTGCGAAAGAGTTGACTGATTTTTCTTCCCTCTATTATAACATTCTTTAAAATTTTCAAATACTTTTTTCAATGTTATTCATATAATATTACCCTTTTGAATATGATAAAAACTCTTAGTGCTCCTTGAAATTGCAAATTGGAGAAATTATGGTTCCGTTAGTGTCTTCTTCATAGAGACATGATGTTTTGGGAAAATATTGGTCTTTATTACTCTTATGATTATTAAATGAATATGATTTTTTTCCTGAGTCTGTGATTCAAAGTGATTCCCTAGGTCTGCATATTGAAATATCAGTTCCAAATATTATTTCCATGAAGGCACCTGTATTGCAAGAGATATTTGAAGTTTTCACAAACCACAACATAGAATAAAAAAATGCAACACGTTATTCTTTTATGGAAAAACTATCGTCAACGTGATACAATATGAGGTAATCAAAAACAATTCTCTCTAGAAATTTCCAACAATATTTCTGAATCTGTGATTCGAAGTGATTCTATAAGTCGGCATATTACAATATTAGTTGCAAATAGCAATAGGAGGAGCAAGAAGACAGCACCGATTATCGTAAAGGAGGTTACCATCCCGTCAAAATTGGCGACCTGTTTCTCGGACGATACCATGTAACGAGAAAACTAGGTTGGGGTCATTCTTCTACTGTATGGTTATGTTGGGATCTTGAGGACAAGCGATTTGTTGCATCGAAAATAGCCAAGTCCACTGATCACTTCACAGAAACCGCCTTGGATGAGATAAAAATTTTGAAAGCTGTGAGAGAATCTGATCCTTTGGATCCAAAAAGAAATAAAACTGTACAGCTGTTAAATGTCTTTAAAATAAGTGGTATAAATGGTGACCATGTGTGCATGGTATTTGAAGTTCTTGGCCACCATCTGTTGAAGTTGATCATCAAATCCAATTATAGAGGGATTCCCTTAGCTAATGTACGTACCATCATAAAGTGAGTTTTAGAAGGTCTAGACTCCCTTCACTCGAAATGCAAAATAATACATACCGACATCAAACCAGAAAATGTATTAATTTGTGTTACTGAAGAAGCAATCCGACGATTGGCCTGTGAATCAGCAGAGATGCACCAGCTAGGATTGAAACTGCACACCACCAATCACTGAGGCTCAACAAGTGGAAATGAGTAAAAATAAGAAGAAAAAGCTGAAGAAGAAACCTAAACGACAGAACGAATTACTGAAAAGACAAATGGAACAAATTATTGAACTTGAAGAACAAAAGAAAGTTCTATGAAGGCACCTGTATTGCAAGAGACATTTGAAGTTTTCACAAACCACAACATATTCAGGATAAAATAAATGCAACATGTTATTTTATTTTAGAGAAGAATCATTGTCAATGTGAGAGAATATGAGGTAGTCAAACTTTTATCTCTCTAGAAATTTCTAACAATATTTCTTTCGCGTGAATTATGATGCACTTTCCACCTCGACATTAACCTTCTTTTTATTTCAGGTAGCGGTTCTCAAAATTGTCAAAAATGTCAAGAAGTCATTTCCATAATCAGTTATCAAATTCTTATCAGTGAGTTACAAAAAGTAAAATAAAAGCATTCAATCGTTCAATGAAGTCACACATCTCTCATATATTCATCGAAGTGAAGAATCAGTCATTTCGGACGTTCATTTGTTGTTGAAACATCGAAATACCTCAACCTTCGATATTTCAACTATTATAATAACAGTTACCTTAAAATATGTTCCTTCCTCTAGAATACATTGATGTGAAGATTCATTCTACAAGCACCTACTGGCCCAACAATCATTGCATACTGAAAATATCAAATTTTCAACATGTTACTGAAAAACTTCTTGATTGCTTTACAATGCCACCTGCTTTTCATCCTTCGGAACGCCTTTATGGATTGTTACTTGAGATATGTTCAGTGTCTGCAATCCCAGTTCCTCCTTCCTGAACATTTAAAGGTTGAGACTCGTTCATTCCTTCTTTTGAGAAAGACAAAGATAAGTTATTTTGCTTTCATTTCACTGCTTCTGTCTTTTCGGTCGTATCATTCGGTAAACCTGGATTCTCTTCAGTCTCTATTTCGTATTATTTTCGAAGTTCACAAACTTATGAATGGCGTGAAACTGGCAAGCGATATAATGGGACAGACATTATAACTCGTATTTGAAAATTGAAATAGAGTAGACAATTTCACCATCTCAAAATGAAAAGATGATACTTTTTAACAGAAGTAGAAATATTCTCGTAACACAAAATTATATTTCGTAAAACTCACGATATTTTGCATGCTCGCGTTCCTTACACAAAACTGGATGAGTATATAACACAAAAAATCATTTGACAAGTATACACTTTTATTTTCAGTACATTATTATTTAATGGACAGCATGGTTTTCAGTATTGGGATACCCCCAACAGTCGGTGTTTGGTAATCGACAGCATAATGCCCAAAAATGTTTTCATCTCAGTATCATTCGTGGTCCGCATCATACTATGAACCTGTTGTTCATGCCAATTCGCTTGTCCAGCAAAGTTTGTTTAACGTTTCAATTCAATCATCACCCTAATTGAATCCATTAGATTGTCATCTACCAGGAAACTCGAACACTTCTCGGGAGAAAAAGCCAATGGCAAACATCAAACTTCAATTTCGGGCAAATTGAGAGACTCATCTCTCTTCTATAGCTACTTTCACGGTCGATGCTCTTTCGAATTGTTATCAATCATTTCCACCTTGACATTATCTACACGGATGACTCGACAAGTACAGAATTCCCACCCCTTTGTTGTGAATTTGGAAACCTATCGAACCTCTCTTGCTCAGGGATCTTTTTTCAATAGAACAGCTGAGCTTTGGAACTCCTTGCTAAAAGAGGTTTTTCCTGAGGCTTACAAACTTCAGAAATTCAAAGTAAATATTAATTCGTATTTCCCGTCCCTTGATTCACCCGGTGTTCTTTGAACATTACAGGGCTTCCCTTTCGTGTGAATCTGCATTAAAAAAATATTTACTGCATCTATCATTATCTCAAATATTGGCTGATACAAATAATACGTTCGGGATATCACATTTGAACATTCACGGTCATTAGCCTCCTGTTTTCTTCAAGTTGAGCTCTCCAAACAACGCAATAGAAATTGTTCTAAATTTTCATTTCATGGTACTTGTTCGAACAGCCTTGAAGGCTTTCGATTCAGTAAGACTAGAGTCTGCATGACTCAGCAAGTGCCTGTCTGTTTTGGATTTACCGTAATTTAGCAAAAACTGGAATATTCAAGTTAGTCTCATGACTCGTGGTCTTATTCTCATTATGTAAATATAATTGCACGGGAGCAACGACAAATGATAAATGGACAATCATATGGAATGAATATATCAAAGATATGAGCAATACTTTTAAAGTTGATTCACTGGAAATATAATAGCTCTCTGAAATGAATAGAACATTTATTTTCAGTATTAAGTACAATGCATATCCGGTTTAGGTAGGTGTAAATTTGGTAACTCGCTTTCGACACTGAATCATGGGTCATAAAAATTTAATTTCTTGCTTGTGAGTTTCGCATGTCATCATCAACACCGATAGTCACTCACGGAAAGGTTGAATAAACTACGAAAATTCTACATTTATGGACAGACATATGATATGCAAAATGGGGAAATTTTCACCTTTAGTCGATTTCATAAGAGAGAAAGTTTTCGAATTTGGTATAAAAATTAATGATTGAAAAATTCTCAAGTATGGGAGGCTACTGTTTGAAAATATATAATAGGTGATATATATATAACGATCAATGAAATTGATCAAAAGTTTTCAATCTTCTCTTTACATTCGAATGTTGGCAAAGGTATTGGAGGTAATACACTTTGAAATTGAAATCGGGGTACCGGAAACCATACTATGAAGAAAGCATGAAATTCTACAAAATTTAAGGGGTGGTAGAATTCGTGAAATCCCTTCAAAACCAAATGTGGTGATGAAAATCATAGAGTTGAATACAACGATACCCACATCGGTATAGACATTATAATACAAAAAAAACTATGCATTGATCAAAAATTCTATCAACAACTTTATCGAAAACTTGTAACAGAGATGACACCAAATGTAAAGTTCCGGTTTAGCGTTGGTAGTGAGCAGACGTATGTTCTGCTCACATAGATGATACGTGATTACCTCGTGGTGCCGGGACTCCATTTTGTGATAGTGTTCTTTACTCGTTCATCATTAATTGTTTCAATCAAATTTATACCTGACCTGGAGAAATTGGCACCGTTAGGAGCCAGAATCCAATAACCAAACCAAACAACAACAAACACCAAATGTATATCAATCGAAGCGCGTTTGGCTAACAAAATAAAAATCTTCAAAAATACTATATACTCAACCAAAAAACTAGGTCCGGTGATATTTATTACAGACTGAAGAATTGGGAAACCACATCTGGAAACCTTCCTCAGAGAAAAATTGAGAAACTACGTCCAAATTTTCATCCTAGTATTCTGAAAATACTGAACGCGTTTCGAGTCAGATTGGTTCTAAAAATTGTTCTAAAATTGTTCGTTTTCGTTAACCAGCTGACGAACGTTAACCCTCAGTAGTCGAAACTTGTGCGAGCAATAGATCAACGAGGCCTTACCTTTCAACGTGCGATTACCCAGCACGGTGTTAGGGTACTTGACATTTTGAAAGTTTTCATTTTTATACTGGAGTTTAGAATGTTACTTCTCTGCCCCAAATCTTCGAAATATTTTTTTGGACGGTAGAGAATAAAACTATGTTTTTCAAAGAAGTAATTTGAAAACAATATTAGATTTGTTTCACCAACACGTTAATGAGATGAGTATATTATGCATTAGCCATTTTTGAGCAAGCAAATTCCAAGCTCACAAACTACAAAACTAGGAATCCAACCGCCACAAAAAATGACAATTGAAGCCAAATAATATTATCATACTATGTTGAGTAAGTAATGGTACACGGGGTGGTCAATGCTGTCTGCTCTCCAAGTCTTCGTTCACTTTTTCGCTCCTCAGTTCAGGTGATCACAGCAAAATATGGGAATATTCGAGCCTGGAAGATGAATGTGCATAATTATATACTCACATGATAATTAATATTATATGTTTGACCCCATTGAGGCGTTTTCGATTCAAATGCACATTTCTCTTTTATTTGTTCCAGAAATGCCCTTGTGGGAGAAATATCAGTACCGGGCTTCTTCAAATATCAAACGTCTACTTTCATGCTGCAGTCAAGAAACGGTTGTTCTCCTACACTCTAGCCCCTCAAAATCTACAATGGACGAGATAAGGCACCTTTTTCCTCTGTCAGTAGACACAATTTTCTTGCTGACATCGTTTGAGGCAATTCGCTAAAGATTCCTCTAATATAGCGATTCGAAAAGGAAATAGATTACTCATATATATTATAAGAATAGCTGTTGCAGCATATTGCGTTCTTCTGTTTTTGGTTTGAATATTATTTTCCTTCTCTGAACTGACAATCAGTAAAAAACTTTGTTCCGGTATGAGATCCCAACGTCTTCTCCGAATCGAAAATAGAAATTGTACAAAAAAGTGATTTACATGTAACTCAGTGCCCTTCGTTTCATGCCGTCTAGGCAGGGAAGTAGCTGTTTTATATGGACTCTTCTTTCTTTTTGTAAACGAATCAAACGTCTTTCAACTTACCTATGAATTGAGAATGTATTTTTTTTTCTTTTCATTTTGGTTTCATAGTAGTTGTAATCTCTATTTTTCGATTAGGAGAAGAAGAAAGGCAAAAAATAATTCCTTGAAATAGTGTTAAAAAATGTCACAGATTTTAGATAGTCATGAAATTATTCGAGCCATAATTTTCTTTTTGTTTCGAACGAGTTTTCCGAGTTTCGTGCTTTCCTACAAAATACATACCTCTCGAAACCTTTCTCATATCTCTAGCGTTCACAACTCAAACCTGGGTGTATCTATGTGCTATCAGCATGTTCGACAGGCACATGTTTTAATTTTGAGAGGAAAAAATTACTAACACCCAAGCGAGTTTAAGCATTTATGTTATACTCGTTAGAAGCATTCTGAGAGAAGGCGAAAAAAAACTGGAAATATTTATAAATGGGAAAACAGCCAAGTACCAAATTTATCTTCTCGGAAGTATCCCTCAAAAGTAAACTCGAGCTACCATCTAGTGGTCGAGCAGGAGAATATATCAAGGAAACCTTACAAGAACAAAATTATTTTCTCAATCCCCCAAACGTCTCAAGAACCCACGAGTTCACATTCGGTGTGATTTGAAGCGTTTCTGATTGGTCTATTCATCAAATAGATACAGGAGCTCAAAAGGTATATTTTTTCTAGTGAAAGATGCTTGTCTGAGTTGAGAATGAAATTGAATGTTATCCTAATGGGTGAAATATAATTATTACAGACCAGTGCTTATAATCCTTCATGTTTTCTATGCGATAAATGGAATCTGTTCCATTCAACTTCCTCATGCTTGGTATACAAAACTGAGCAATAAAAAATGGCTCCTATGTAATTCAATGCCTATCGCGCCATATAGACAGGAAAGTTGTTTAAATGATTATTTTCTCATTATTGTAATTGAACTGAATATATATGAATGAATATTTCCATCGCATGTTGAAAATCCCATAGGAAGCGGGACATTTTCGATAAATTACAGCGTTAAATTCCCGGCGGGGCTTTTTCGGGCTGGTAAATACCCGGTAGGTATCGAAAAATACCCGCTCGGTCCGTGTATCTATAGTAACGATTGTTAAAATGTACATACGTCATCTTGACAGACATGAATACTGAATTTTGAACGTCGTTGGAAATTTTCTACACCGAATTACAATCGTGCATCAAAATAAACCTGATAATTTTCCATTCAAGCATGTTGTCAGTAAAAAAACTGCTTTGGTTATTTTCATATTTTGCTAAAAGAGCCCTCCTCCTTCGGAGTCGGGCTCTGTCGACAAAATATGAAAATAAACTCATGCAGTTTTTAGACAACATGCTTTCATGGAAAATTATGGGTAATTTCGAAGCACTTATGTAATTACTCCCGATAAACTTGTACATATATCAACAGAAAGTGTTCACTCATATTTTCATTTTACTCATTCCATATATGTTGATTCGAGAAATGAAAATATTTCGTAGATAGACACTCATAGAAAGGATTCATCACTGGTCTGAGATATACCTACTGATCACGTACGTATTTTATTCGATTATTCTGTTTACGAATACCTCATCAAATATCAGATCAAGCAACTTCTTTGCATATCGATTCGGAAGAAAGAAATGAAAAAAGAATTATCATAAGTTTCTCTTCTCACACAAAAATAATCATGTTCATAACAAAGTGACGACTGATCAGGATTAATTCCTGGTCGAGAGAAGAAATTGAGTAGCTCAGAAATATTCTACCAAAACATATAGTGACTGTATTGTAGTATTGTAACAAAATATTATTGTAACATAACTTCCCAAAGTTTCAACTTCTTTTTATAAGAATACCTTATTCACAAAACACACGTCTCGAGTTTGATAATATGTATGTACTGAAATCTCACCACTCTGTCATCAGAATGTTATTCGTGGCTTTCACGTTGTATTTGAGAAAGCTGTCACCGGACGTGGATTTCCCACGTTATATTCTGATCTGCTTTCCGAAAAGGTAAAAATAAGTCTGGCTTTCCGCGCGAAAGGGAAAGTCTCAAGTAATGAGTTCAGGATTTTCTGCTTCCTTATACATAGTCTGAAACAGGGAGTATCTTTGAAAATGAAACTCGCTCGATATTAGCGATTGATTTATCAAACAGACAACAGAAATAGGAACCGAACAAAAAGTAGTAAGAATAATCGAATCGCCAAAAAAAGCAAAAAATGAGATAAAACCAAAAAGGTCTTTTCGATGAAAAAGAATCGCATGAATAACTAAACAACATCAACCATTACTCTTTTGAATCGCTAACGATATGTGCTATTCAGATCGCCTCATTGAAAGATGACCGCTATTTCATGCATATTTGCAATAATTACATTTTGAGCATGGTGGTCTACAAGCAATAATCGAAATATCTCGGTGGGCCGACTCAATGCCAAAGTTGTTTAGTCTACGAGAACAACCAACATCGGGATTTCATATACTGTTCAGACTAAGAAAATAATTCCCTGCTCGATACCGAGTACTACATCGTGTTTCGATTATTATTTATCATATCAGCAGGTATAAAAACCGTTTTCCAATTTTAATCAATATTATCCGGTAGGAACCTGAAATAGATATCATTATATTTAGTAGTACCTGCCTCTATGAATGATATACGCAAGTTAAAAAAATCAATCATCCGGTTCTTCACCCCACGATACCTCACTCGAATATCAAGTATAAACTGATTTTGAATGAGTGGATCCAAGAAATTCTCCATACTATGGGAAGAATCGTGAAAGAGGACCATGCTTAGTAAAAACAAAGTGGAAAACCAAGGATACTAAGGATACTCGGGAAAAAACTCCTCTTCCACTCGTCCAGTGAATACCTAACTCTGTTTTTTAATGTTTTTTGTCATGTTTCAGAACAGAACTGAAGAGATGAATGAACATATAATTGGAAATGATTTCTGATCATTATTCATCGGCAAGGTCAATCTACTTTGTAGATAGAAATACAGCTGACCTTGAATCATCCTGAGCCGTTTTAAGCTCCGCACAGTTCCTGACGTGTGTTACCCGACAGTTTGGCCCACAAAAACAATTCCTTTTTTGTTGGCGCAATTCAGTCGTCATTTATAACGTTATTAAGAATATACGGGGAGATGATCCAACTGAAGCGAAGTCTTATAGTAGTGATATCAAGGATGATCTTGCACTCAAGTGGAATAAATATATGACACAAAGACTAGCGAAAGACAACGAAATTGCACTACCTCAAAATCACCTGAACTGAAATTGGGATTCCAGCACTTACTCTTGACATCGGAGTTGAAAAAATAAGGTTTCCTTATGGACCTTACATTGTTACAATCACATTGGGCGAAGGTTAATTCGCCCTCAGTACAGCTATTACCAGTCTGATGAGTGATCGATATGCTGAGGCATTCAAGCCGACTTTGTCTGACTTGGCCGGTGCTGGTAAAGTATTATGCAACGTTCATCCCTCGATTTCAAACCACAGAAGATTTCCAATTGCGGTCGCACAATCACCAGATGTTCTCTGTTCAGAGAAGATTTCGACGAGAAGTGCAAATCGATAAAATATCTGGACTCCAACGCCAGAGACTTGAAGGCTCAACCTTCTCCTTCCATAAATCTCAAGGGCACTGCCCTCTAGATTCGATGGAAATATTTGAGAGGTCAAGAGAGGGGGGACACGAAATGAAAGGGAAGTGACAGGTTCAAGACCTACAACAACAAATAGAAAAGGTAACATATTTGAACTTTTATGCTGGTCGCATTAAACAAGAAGGCTAGTAGGGTAATCCGGTCGCTCGAAACCTAATTTTAACAAAAATTATTCGCATAATTCTTGTGATTCTGGTACTTTCATTAAAAAAAAACCTCGTACTTCCAAAGTAGGGTGGTTTTCTTTATATGTAATAAGATAGGCCATTATGCCAGGAATTGCTTCGTAAGAAACGAATAACCTCGTCACCAATAGGTTTGGGCGACGAGAAAGTTCAACGCAAAAATTTATATTTCAAACTTCATCGCAATTAATGTTACTCTTTCTCATTTAGTTAAATTTATTTTTGACACAGGGTCTGGTATATCGTTAATAAGCAATTTCCCAATAAAAGATTTGATACATTTCCTGAACACGGCACCGAATATTCGAATGAATGAAGTCAGCCACTAATGATTTTCTGGTACTTTGAGTTGAATAAATGAAAACTTCGAAATGAACGGTATTCTGTGCAATCACAATTTTATAGCCATTACAAATTTCGATAAGAGTCATTTTAAGCAACGACTTCAAGAGATTTCAACTAGAAATCTACTTTTCAACGAAAACTATAAGCATAAGAGTAGAAAATCTTCATTCAATTAAAAATTGGAAAAAGTGATTTTGATGTTTGTTCTCTACCAAAAGATGAAGTAACATGTATAAAGGAATATTGATAATAGTCCTTTCGTGTATTAATCCGTTTGCGAGTTGTTGAACTGTTCGACGTTTGGACTCTCATGCTGGTGTCTTCATCAAGACGATTTAATCGGTCAAACAGCATTGTTTTCTTCCTTCCCGTCAAGGTGTGGTACTGAATATGAATGTTTTCACGAACGCTGGAATACTGAAAATACATATCTCTACAGCAATTTACCTAATATACGATTAGAAGGTATGGATCAAACGAGGCAAAAAGTTTATACGGGATAGTTGAAAACGTATAACGCGCGAAGATGAAAAAATAATGATAAAATCTTGCTGACATCTTGCGAAATAGAAATTGTATTTATATACCTGTTAAATAGATGTCTATACAAATATTTTGTGTTTAAGGTGCATGCAAATCGATTAATTTGTATCTCAATGTCATGCTAGCTGAGTGATTAGCATACATAAAATTATTGCGTTTTTGTTTATATTGCTGATATCAGAGTTTTGGTAGTTCACCGCGAATTGAACTAGTTATTCGCTCAGCAAAATAAAACTGTAGAAATACCTTTACCGAATACTTCACCGCAACTGCTAATTGACAAAGAAATTGTAGATGGAAAACAGTCAGAACAAAATCGCAGTACTTTTCATGGTACAACATTTATCAAATACTAGACCTACTACGGGAAAAAAACAAATGATGAAAATATTGGTGTTGGTTTTATTTATTTCAAAAGAGTCGACTATGTACAGTATTTTGTGAGTTGTGAAAAAAAGATCCTGAAGGAATGTTGAATTCAATAATGAATAACATTTTGAGAGGAATTTTCTTCATAACATATCTGAATCCTTCATAACGCCTGATGTTGGCTTAGATAGGATTCAAGTGAGGATTTTGATTGACCCAGATAAGCGATTATTTATAAAAATTCGCGGATTTCAATCGATGCCAAGACACTCAAGAGTGTTGAGAATTGATGTTCAATATTCTTAGTGACTTGAATTGATGATTGATTGATTTTGAAATACGTCTGTAATTTCTCTGTATTTTTCATTTTTCACAGGACTGGTCGTCGCTTCCAAAGCCTTCGGACGCTGAGGGCTGCTGCTTTCGTCTGCCGAAACGTCGGAGCGACAGGGAAGGGGGATTGTCGCATATATACGCTGTACAGTACCTCACGTTCACTTCGAAACCTCTTCGAAACTTAGACAAGCCAAGTCAGCAAGACGCCCACCGCCTGCGGAGAGCCGGGCGAAGCCATGATCCAACCCACGACTTATTATTGAAATGCAAAATCAGTTGTATTTAACATCTTGACACTATAACAACTCAATAAGCATCATATACTAGGAACCTTTGCCTATCAATTAACCCCTAGTCCCGAAGCAGTGTCACAATATTTTGAAAATAGTTAGGATTCGTTATTAGTAAAAACAAAAGTTGTCTCACACCAACAGAAATAATAAGTTATTTTTTTGTTTCATATTCAGCGCATAGGTATGATGGAAATACAGTTGAAGCTTCAAGAGAGATACAAAAATCTGCAACCCCATCGAGTCACACTCCAAACTTAAAATGAATTCATTTCACACTTAATTTCGGATTGCCCTGTAGTTGAATATGTGTGGCTGACTACAACATTATTTGAAAAGCACCGATATTTAGCTTTGCGAGCGGACTGAGGATATTTCGACACTGAAAAATTCCAACGAGTTGCACAATGACTTCATGTGGTGGGCAACTAGAAGGCAAAAAGAGACCTGAATTTTCCAAACTATAACATGCCAAAAAGGAAGAAGCCAAAGGATCTTGGGAACCAGGCGAGGCCAAACTCCATATAAATTTTCTGTAATGGAAATTAGTCTTTCATCGCCTCAAAACCTTTGGAAAGTACTATTCAAACTGTTACATTTTGTTGCGTTTAGACAATGAAACCGCTATAGCGCACATCAACTAGGGGAGTGGAATTCGGTAGCCAAATATCCACGGAATGACTGGAAATATGTGGAAGTGGTGTGAAAAACGAAACATAATGATATTCAGTAACTTGGGTATTTTGATGGAGAGTATTCATAAAAAAATTTTACTTCTTTTATAGAAGTTGTGATTTCTATTTTTCAATTCCTCAACTAGTTGTTCGCCTTATATATAAGTTCAAGATGTGTCAACTTTGGAACGGAACATTGTTTATGAGACTACGCCTTCCAAATGATGGTCAGAAAATTCGAAAAAAGTGAAGTAGATCTGTTCACTAACCACTCTAATACAAAGTGTGTGAAACATTTTTATCTTGGTACCCAGATCCCATTAGCTTTGCAACTGATTGAGAATGATTGAAAGGGATAAAGCAACATATATGGTCGTGTTTCCGTTATGGCAGTTTCATCCCAATTGATATCAATGTTGGTTTTCAATGTATTGTATTTTGAGCCCCAATATATCTTTTTTATCCCCGTTCAGGCACCCACATCCATTGTTGCGCCATCTCAACCTGGGTGCAACGATTTTGTTCAGCGACCATTCACCAGGAGAAAAATTGAGGGTGAACCTCAAGCGGTTCTAGTGGCATCACTGAGTGCTTCAACCTGTTATAAAATGTTTTTCCGTTAACTGGCTGACGAGCGTCGGCCCTCAGAGGTCGAGTCTTGAGCGAGCAGGGTGTTATGATTTGATTTAGATTCTATGTTTTATATTCGTTTGACTTCGTATATTTATTTTATTGAAATGTATTTGCATCATGTTACCCAAAAAAATGAATATATGTTTGACATTGACAAGAAGTTTAACTACACAAGAAATTTTAAAACTAAATTAAAAATCGCCCTTCGACTCGTATTAAATAATAATATTGCAGGTCAAGACTATAACACAGGAGATTGGGTCGGCGGGAAGTTGAAACCTGGTCATCGATTCTCGAGAACTGAACGTATACGCTCCTACTATTCTGTCTTAGTTCAGTACACAGATTCCATATCGCTCTGCGTTATTCTGAGCGATACGTTCGTCGAACGTTCGATTTCGAGAATCGTTACCCTGGTTTTCTGCCTGATGGGTGGACGTGCTTGCCTTTATACTACCAAGAACCAAATTATCGACATAGGTAACTAAAAGTTTGGGACCAAGGAAGCAACAACCACAAACATATATATTTTTCCAGTTTTTCAGAGAGAAACCTGAATTGTGTATGGCATCCACGATCATCCATTATATAAACCGCACAAAATCACTAAGACATCAGGATGGAGATTTTCTCACCCCAACTCACAAAAATCCTCACCAGCCAGCTACACCTCGGATCTTGAGCTGTGTACTGAAAATGAGTCTGGAATTTGGTGGTGTTGATACTGATTTATTCAAAGGCCCAGCAGACATGCTGCTACCTTTGCGGCCTACCAAATAGGTATGAGCAGGGACACCATACGAATAAATGAAGGCTGGTCCGAAAAATCAAATACTTTCTTGTGAATTCTACAACGGAACATCAATTACAAATGGTACATTTGCAGATTACAGCCTCCATTATATTAAATGAGTGGACGTTTTCTGGTAAATTGAGTTTCAAAACATTGTATCAGCATTCAAATATTATCTGTATTGAATGCTCAGTTTCAAGCGGGGAATTATATAAAAAATTTCAAACTCACCGTTTTCGACCAAGGAAATGCGAATTTTGTTGTGCGTTATCATGGCAACCGATGGCAACTCAGGTATTTTATTGGAATTTTTTCCCGCATGGGTAACCTACAGCGAATTATAGTAGACATTTTTTGACATAAAAAAAGAATATTTTGTTTGACATAACATGTCAATTTTGTCACTTTTCCACTTTGAACAGAACTTGATAGTTTATTTCAATTTCAGTTGTTGCTATAAAAGGAACTATCCGATGAAGAGAATCGTTTGAGATGGATTTCTAGCAAACTGGGGAACTTGTGGATCGATAATGATTTGGAGCACTTCCGCCTTTCTTTACACTGCGAACATCTCGGCTTCTCATCACCATCCAACATCTCTTTCCTAGTAAAAGCGTCTAAGCAATGATATAATCCGAGATGACAAGTTATTTGTGGGATAGGCAGTGAAAGTTCCCAAAATGGATCGAAGGTCGCGGAACAGTAACAACAATATGAGCATTTTAGTGTTTTTTAGTGTTTGACGAAGTTTTCCAGTATGTTGGAATTGCCTATCCATGACACTTGCGATTCATTGCCGTCACTCAGTTTTTCGACTGATCCTGTTGAAATCGAATTGTGTTTTTTTGTGATTTGATATCTTCGTGCAATCCTCCGAGTAGGTATCTCAAAAATTCCTAGGCATCTTGTTGTGCATGAACCATGAAGCGAGGTGCATAACGTTCGATTTGGCTCTTTAGGAAAAGTATATTTACCACTTTGTTAGACAAATCTTCCGACCACAATTCTTTGATGACTTCGGCAAAAGCTTTCATCAGAGTATCTTTCATACTCGAAATACTATTATTAATGCCCCTTACATATGTATCTTTCTTCAAGTACTCCAGTAATCATCTTATATTGGATAAACATTGCATGACACTAATCATGAAACAAGTGTTCCCGACATTCTTCAACCCTTGAGACCGGATGTTTGAACCATGGGTTGGATGGTATTCAGGCCATTTGTGATTCGATCTTCACATCTGTCCCCTTTCGAATGGTTTCTCCTAACGAATCGGTGCGACAATGAATTGGAATTGGGAATGCTTGATATGAACTTCAATGGAGGTGAAAGGGATTTTCTAAGCCTTGGAGATATTAATGGATCTAGGTGTGTGCAGTCAATTTCCTTAGAAGGAATTGTTTCCCTATGTATTTCTGTATTGTTATGGAGTTTCACTTTTTTATCAAAATCTAGTTAGCAACTCATATCGGAGGCTTGTTCATCAGATAATTTTGGGGATCGCTTGTTTCGACATCTCCTATAGGTATTGTGAGGAGTTAAAAATAATTCATTCAGTTGACGGGTAACAGGAATGGTTCCTAGGACGGAAGCTGCATTTCCACGTTGAATTGCAATACCAATACGTTGAAATGAAAATGTATCATTTGTGGCTTTTGTTATTCTTTTGCCAATCTCTTTGATGAGCTCCAATGCTTGCACACCAAAAACTCCAAAGGTTCCAATAGCAATTGGATAAAAAAATGTACAGCTGCTGTAAATTTTGATATTTTCTAGTCTTAACCTTTTCACCATGACTATTGGAAGTGGCAACTACATGTGATACTGCCAAAGTATCGACGCATGTAAAATCCCAGACAAGAGGTTTACCAAACTTCCAAGGGATGAGCGTCATACCGTCAGGGCGGTTGCCATCGTCGCGACTCACACAAAGAGGTTCTAAAATTGCTGGAATTTTTGCCATTGTCAAGGCACGTTCGATCAAGTCATTCACAACACCATGACGAGAATAACGTCCTGCGTTGAACCTGCAGCTCAAACCGTGAATTTCCATTTCATCAACGTGAACACCACATCTGCAGGTATGAGGAATGCAAAACGAATTTCCCAAACGCAGTCCAATTGAAATTCTGAATGATTCATTATCGAGGAGAGTGTTCAGTGAATTCACTGCATTGAGCCAAGAACTTGATTGTTCGGAAGTAACTGCTTTGAAACGAGCCTTTTGGGTTATTAACATAGCGGAATCTAGCAGTTCTTTTTTAACGATATCAATCAGAGGAGTATCCCAACACTTTTGCGAAGATTTTTCCGAATTTGATAATTGGATTTTTGTTTTGAAAATCCACAGCTGCTCTCCTTCTAAGTTGAGATATTTTGGTGTATTCGAAAAACTTTCCGGTAAGATTGCCTCAATCAAGGCAGCAACACTATTGGTAGATGATAAAAATGCAGGTAAGGCTCAATCGGATGTGAGACGAATTCCCAACCCTCCTTGTTTCACTGGGAGTATGGCTTGAATCCATTTCCGTTCGTCTAAATGGTTATTGGTTATTCCTTCAAGTATTTTACGTGAATTATCATCGAACTCCTCAAGTTTTTTCTGGACTATGCCAAGTGGGACTGCAGCGTAATATATATGTCATCTTTGGTAATGCTAGACAATTCTTCAATAAAAAGTAAGCAACATGTGCCGGAATGTTCTCAATGCGTGAAGTCATGACTGTAAGAGAATGTATTTTTTCTGTGAGAAGAGCAGTAAGAGCTTCATCTGAGAGAGGAGCACCAAGAAGTAACCAATCAGCTTTCCTAAGAACTCTGATGCCTGGTGCAAGAGAAATAAATTCCTCGAATATAGAAAAAAAAGGTTCACACCTTCGGAAATTCAGTTCCAAACCGATCTGGAAATTATCTGTTACAAGGTGTCCAGGACTATATCTCCAATTGATCCATCGTCAAGGTTGAATTCGGTGTCTATAGATTTTACTAAAATGTCAATTGCAAGGCAGAAAAATGCTGGTCCCAGTGGATCCCCTTCTTGTACATCCCTCTCTGAACTGATTACATCAACACCAAAACTCAAGAAGGTTTTTGATTCGTAGCATTGGTAGATGAATGGGTGAATATTGGGTATTTGCTTCTTGAATAAAATGTAACGTTCAAATTCGGCACTAGAACTATTTAGCAGACTAATGAGAATACAATATTAATCCAAACCTTTATGTACGAGCCACTGACACATCACTTTTATTATGTTTGAGAAGAGGATATGTATCCTTTGTTGCTTTGAGTACGGATCTTGTGAGGATTTGTTGTTTCATTGCATTTCAGGGCTTTGACATATTCCGGTAATATTCAGCTTCATCGTTTGCAGGGAATTCGTTATTTTTAAAATCGTTTGAACCTGAAACGAACAGAAATTTGGGATTATATTTGTGATCTATTCAGATGGGACCAACCGAAGTATAATTGAGGATTGAACGACTCACTTGTGGGAAGTTCAATCAGAATTACCGGTTTGGTCACATCCAAATAGAGAGACACCCACCCATCTCAAAAAAATTCAATTGTTTTTGTCATCTCGACACAAAAAGGCGATATCATCGCGAGGTATATTGACGGATATTCGAGTGGTGTATCGTGGGGTAACGAACATGGAGATTCATTCTTTCAACTCGACCATATAAGATACTACTACCGTATAAGATACTACTACCACGTGATATAGTCGCTTGTGACCAACCACGTATAATTTGAATTGAACTTCCTTCAGGTAAGTCGTTTGATACTCAATAATATATACATATAATACACATAATACCAAATACACACATAAAATCCTTCGCTCAATTTCCCGTCCTACCTCTTATTTTCAGTGTAAATTATCTTGATTCATCATATAAATTACTCTATTCCATCATTTATTACCTTTTCTATTGGAACCGAATGATATGGTATGCTTACAAAAATTGGGACAATATTGATTTTGATATTGAAGATAAAAACAATGAAGAAAATGACTTGATTTTCATTCAACGTGAGCATAGGTAATCTAAACGAACAGTACCGAATGACGAAATCTGAAATTATGTTCTGTTCAAAAGTAATTTATTTGTGACAGGTGATTTTTTTCTGTTGATTAATATTCATAACTAATATTTATAAATATACGCATCTAATAGGACGTGTTCCATTCAGTAGGAACTAGTTTGGAATAACTCAGCAACTTTTCAGGGTGGATTGGAAATATGTCTTTCAACACGAAAGAATATACGGAAATGAAGTGATGTTTTCATTTTTTGAGTGAGTGAAAAATATTATCGGGAGTAATTACACAAGTGCTTCAAAATTACCGATAATTCTCCATGAAAGCATGTTGTCTAAAAACTGCATGAGTTTATTTTCATATTTTGTCGAAAGAGCCCGACTTCGAAGAAGGAGGGCTCTTTTAGCAAAATATGAAAATAACCGAATGCAGTTTTTTTACTGACAACATGCTTGAATGGAAAATTATCAGGTTTATTTTGATGCACGAGTGTAATTCGGTAGAATATTTCCGGAGTTGAAACAACGACGTTTAAAATTCAGTATTTATCCCCGTCAAGATGACGAATGTAAATTTTAACAAGCGTTACTATAGATACACGGATCGAGCGGGTATTTTTCGATACCTACCGGGTATTTACCAGCCCGAAAATGTCCCGCCGAGAATTTATCGCTGTAATGGATCGAAAATGTCCCGCTTCATATGGGATTTTTATTATACGATGGAAAAATTCAGGTTTATTTTGATGCACGAGTGTAATTCGGTTGAATATTTCTGGAGTTGAAACAACGACGTTTAAAATTCAGTATTTATGACTGTCAAGATGACAAATGTACATTTTAACAATCGTTACTATAGATACACGGACCGAGCGAGTATTTTTTGATACCTACCAGAAATTTACCAGCCCGAGAGTGTCCCGCCGAGAATTTATTGCTGTAATTGATCGAAAATGTTCCGCTTCATATGGGATTTTCAACGTACGATGGAAATATTCACAAAATTTTATTGATTTCACTTTGAAAATCAGATTTGGTGATTGACAATTCCTGCGCCAACCAGTCACTGAGGTTTGGTTATGGCTGGTGGGTAAAATTCTTTCACATGGCAAGACAATTGGATCTTTCAACAATATGTACTCGTAGTGTAAATATCTGGTTAACAGTGCACACTTTGAGGAATTCGAATGGGTTGATCCACCCACGCGCCGGTGAAAGAAGTCAATGTCAAATTTTGAATTACTGGTTGTTGCCTGGTCGAAAAGTTCTGTCACGATTCTGCTTTTAATAACATACAATGTACCATTCAGTTATTACATATGATTTGGTTTAAATCGACATTACTTCGTGTTTGACCTTATTGAGAAGCTGAAAATTTCGAAATATTTTCAATTGACCTCTGAATGGAATGCGTTCGGAACTATTGATAATTTTCGAAATGGTTCAACGGAAAAATAATAGCTTGATAACAGAAAGATAATCGACTCCGATAACTGATAGTTTAGTACAGCCTACACAGCAGCTAACACCATCCCTGAATCAGATGCTTAACACAATCAGAGTGAAATTGATGATGAACGCGTCATGATTCTGAAAGTATCAAACTGTTGAAAACTCAATTCAAATGGATCGGATTTATGGATGAAGATAGAAAAATAGGATTTTTATATACATATATATATATATAGATATATATAAATCCTATTTTATATATATATATATATATATATATATATATATATATATATATATATATAAAATATATATATATATATATATATATATATATATATATATATATATATATATATATAGAAGGAACAAATCGTGGAGTTGCAGTCTGAGGAGTACTCTTTGTCATATGGTGGAGCTTTCGAAAATCTTCATTTCCTTCATCAAAACATGATTTGAGGTTATAGTAAATCTCAAAACGTAAAAACGAGGTGGAATCAAAAGTCATCATTTCCTTACGATTATTGGCTATTTTCTGAACAAATACTCTTTGTAATATGGTCGAGCTTTCGGGAATGTTTATCCCCTTTATCGAAACTTAACTTGAGGTTATAGTACAAGTAAAATCGTAAAAATGAGTTTGAATCGCAATAAGTCATTATTCCCTCATAATTATCAGACATCTTATTCGGTTTAACCTCATTTTCACTTTTTGACTTTTTTATATTCTAACCTCATCTTGGTATATCCAATTATATGAACAACACAAGGCACAGGTTGCGAACGGCTAGCTCTTGTCAGGGAGGCAGGGGCGTGAATTGGCTCTACTTGAAAATTCCCAGGAATTAATATATGGCACTGAGTATAATCTATGCACAAAGACTTCATTATTTTATTGTTCTGATCGAGAGGTTCTCAAACATACAAATAAATACGCAAAAGTTATATAAATATTTAATATTTTTGAACATATCAATGTCAAAAGTGAACGAATTGAGATGAAAATTGTATATAGAATTAATTGAATGTCTGATCCGCTGAAGATTTGAATTTAAATATGTGTACCCAACAATAATGGTAATGATAATCAAGGATGAATTCATTCAATCCTGTTACATATCTTATCTATTATGTTGAAGAATGATGGTCTTCCACTTCTGTTTCTTCGAGTAAGATTTTTTCTTCACTTTCTTTCAAGAAACTTTCCCTACAGCTTCTCGATATTATGAACGGCTTCACAAAAAAGTAGAGAGCCCCACAAGGTTATGTCATGAATGAAAAGAGGATAGCTGAATCCTTTTTTTATTCTCTAGAAAAATCTTGACAATTAGAAAGCTCATCACTTCATGTTATGCAGGAAGGTTTTCCTTTATATTATCCAGAAAGGTATTCACTTCTCTCCTATTTTATCCAGAGAGGTATTTACTCCCTTCATATTTTCCTGGCAGAACTGTTGAAACATGTTCGGACAATAATAATTTCATTTCTTTTTCTCGCGAAGCGAGTTGAAATCCTCCCATATTAATATGTTGAAGAATTCTCCAATGTGTGATGTTCAAATAATAACCTTTCGAAAGAATGGACTCTCAATACTTTTTGTGCAGGTCAATCAAAATTATTCGACAGTCAATCCATACGAGTTCTTCTAAGCATTACTAGGGCAGAAAGGGTCCCCTGGAGTTATCTCCAGCACAAATTGGAATTCATAATTTAAAAAAAACTATTTTCGTTCTGTTTTATTGATATCAATTTGAACACGCTTCATTCGTTTTCATTCCACAAAACAGTAATCTGCACCGAAATCACAAGATGAAGTAAAAGCAGATTTACTAACTACATTTCTTTTTTCTTTTCACATCGAACTTGTAGCTTCTGACAAAATTGTATACTGCGGTAAAAGAATCGAAATAATGACGGAGAAGAAGAATTTTTGTCAACTGATCTGCTGGATGATGTAACATAAAGTTGGTTTACATTTACTGCCAAATTTGCAAAATAATAATATTGATATAAATGATCATTCGATTTGGAAGAAGAGATCTTGGTGAGCGTTGGCAATAAACAAGATTACTTATTGCATCAGATGGTATGCCTTAGGAAGTTCGTTATTAGCAGTGCGTGAGTGACCATTATTTGGAGATAGTATTTTGTTGCCAGGTTGGAAAAACCTACCATTCCTGGATAACTGTGGAGATTGCTAAGCCGAGGCGCAAGCAACACAGAGTTCAGGAATGTGACATTTCCTACTAGGTGAACATACTATTTTTTCGCAAATCGTTTAAAGTTCAACAACGGTCAAAACGAAAAATTTCTCACGCAGTGAGAATTATCCGCCGTTACAGTTGGAAATAATTTCTCACTGCTATTACGATAAGCCAAGTCAGTCATGAATTATTACATGTCAGATTGCTATGACACGTTCTCCATGTTGACAACGCTACGCCGACGATTCGAGTGCAAAGTCCAAGTAACCCATTGTTGGCGTTTCCATAAAAACAAGACCGAAGCACTGCATAATTATTGCTGTCAACTCACCCAACGAAAATAGTTTTATTGTTGATTGTTATATTATAAACAGTTCAGATTTTTTAAATATTGAATAAAATGGAATACAAAGATTCAGAGTTGCAACATACTCCTCCAGAAATTGCTCAGAAAGCAATAGATGTTTGGATGACTGGGAGATGAAAGCCAAGGTGAATTCTTGTTCAGAAAATACCTTGTTGTTTCATTTTGAAGAGTTGTCAAGAAGATTGAAAACACCAACATTATGGTCTCAGTATCCGATGCTGAGGAGTACCTTAATTATTAAAAACTGTGTTGATATATCAAAATACGTGGAACTACGTGCATTTTTGAAACGCAAATCTGAAAAATATGATCCAGAACAGTCGAAAACATTAACTTCTGAAGAAATTCAACAATTTTTGAAAGAAGCACCTGATGAAAAGTATTTGCTGATAAAAGTATGAATTGGAAATTTTCAAATTGTAATTGAAAAATGGAGGTTTGGTTTTCATTTCAGGCTGCTTCAGCTATTGTCCTCAGTTCCTAGAAATTTCACAGTCACAGGAGAATTCAACCTAATTTACAGAAAATATGTGAAGCTTCGACTATGCACAAATGAAACACGTTTTATTTTAAATTACAAAAATGCACATGTTCGAAACGGCCTGTGGGGATAAATAAATTTGGCACCATGGCGAAAGAAATTGCGGAATTTTTGCAATTACCGAACCCTGGAAATCCAGCAATGTTGCTGAATCTTATATCGACAACTCAATGGCTAACAACATGTAAATTTCCAAAAGTATAGTAGAATCCATTCAGCCTCAAACGCCATTAGAACCTGAACACAGCAATGCTGTGGAAGCCCAGGACGTTTCAACTTCAACTTCGACCGCAGCTAATATATCAATTACCGAAAACATGTTGAAACAAAACAACCTACCAGGAATTACTTTACAAAATTGTTCAAATATAACTGTAAATTACCATTTCGAATAAAATATAAAAATGAGTTAATGACAGACAAGTATTATTATTTAATTTTCAATACTTGAAAACAACGCAATTGTAGCAAAAGTACAGTGTACAATGCGTGAGAAAATGACATATTTATTACTCGCTTCATTTGCAACAAACTTCTGCGCTCGTGAAAAATATGTCGTTTTTCTCACTTGTTGTACAATATACTATTCTCTACTCCCACCCGTAAATATGGTGATTTCTTTAAAGTTTACTAAACGGATAAGTAGGCGATACCAGTCAACTGTATGTATATGATTTTATATCCACACAGGGATATGAATTCCACCAATCACAGAGAACAAAATACTTGGTTACCAGGGAGAGAGAACCTTGTGACACAATTCCGATTTGTCTACCTACAATGTCCTAATAACACGAAATACAAGTTGTTCCAATTAAGCATACATAAATGTACTTATATCTGAAATATTCTCCAGTTTATTAGGTTCAGTTTGGAATATCACTATTGATTTTTTTTTTGTGGAATTCAAAAACGTATATCTAGTCTTTATAATAATAAATTCAACTGAAATTATACGGTCCCAGTTGCTGATGTGGTTAACGTGTTAGCCTTCGGAGACGATAGTCGTGGGTTCGAATCCTGCCGAAACCTTCTTTGTTTCCTTTTTCCTAAAATTTGATATCACTAATTTAATATACAATATTGTATTCAATTCTTTCTTTTGAGTTTTATATATATATATATATATATATAGATATATATATATATATATATATATATATATATATATATATATATATATATATATATATATATATATATATATATATGGAAAAAATACTCTGTATCTGAAATTGATTATCAATATGATACGTGAAAGAGAGTTCTGAAATATTTACCAGGTCAACAAAAAAATCAACTATACCACTCGAATGGATATTGGCCATTCGAATTGTTACAATAGATGTATTTTTTTGAATTGGAACATTTACATCTACTCTTCAAACCTATAATTAACTAAAATTATACAGTCCAAGTGGCCTAGTTGGTAGAGCGTTAGCCGTTTGATACGATCCACTTTAAAACCGTGGTTTCGAGTCTCACCGAAACTGACTTTTTATGCACTTTTTTTAATTTGACATTACAATGTAATTTGTGTCGTTTCAATAAAGTTTCTCTCTTTCAAATTTTTCATGAATATCGAAATAATACTCTATAATCTCAAATTGATTATAAATATTATACTTGGGAATTCTGAATTGTTCACCTGGTCGAATGATAAATCAACTGTTGAACTCGAATGGATGTTAGAGATTTGAAGTGCTGCCATGAACGTTACCGTAAACGTACGAATTGACAGCTACGCATGCGTAGTTCTTCATTGTTCACGTTTACACCAATAGCTTGTTTACGGGCCTAGGTAATCTTCCGTGCGCTCATGAAAAACTCAAAAATCATCGTACGTAATCCGAAGAATATACGAATACGTCGATGAGATGCGAATAATCGAATTTTGACATTTTCAGATCGAAAATTCTAGACAATAATAGACAATAGATCATGACCTGATAAGGGCATTTTTTACACCATTTTAGATACTAAAATTCATGTATTTTTGGTGGTGTACGACTTTAGTTGAAAAAATTAACATTTCAAAAAACGGATTCCACTTCACAAACGAATTTGAAATAGGCTTATCTTCACATTTTCAGTTAATGAATATTACTGGGAAATGCCACAAAGTACAGCTTATCCAATCTATCCTGAATCAAACTCAGCTACTTTTCCAGTTGCACACTGTTAGTGCAGACCATGACGAAAGACGAAACCTATTTGGAATAAATTTTAAGAAAAAGAAAATATATTATAGGTGTTTTCTTATCTAACTATACTCCACAGAGATTGCTGGGCATATACGTCATTAGTTCTCTGTCAAGATGGATTGGAAAACTTCTTCCACTTCTTCAATGAGTTTTGATTTGAATTGCATCAGCATTTGTATCTGACTCTTCATACTTGTCCTTTTCTGTCTATTTTTCTTGTATAATACTACTTTCTCCCTGGGGCCTGTTTCATGAAAGTACAAGTCTTGTAGCTACAAAATAAACAAATTCAGAAGAAGGCATATCCTGCCATCTTTCTGTGCAAAAAAAAAAACGATAGAAGAGGCATGGTTTCATTCGTCTGAATTTTTAATTGAAAAGTGGTGAAAAATGATTGGGGTGAAATGATATGGCACCTGAACAGTGGAAACGTGTGTGTTCTCGATCGTAATATTGTGCTAGAAAGAAGAGGACATGCCTTCTTCCGAAATTTGAAGGGCTCTGACACCAAAATTAATGGAGATCGCCACGTTCTGACTTCGGATACGTGTTCGGCGCGGCTAATGAATTTGTGATTTGGTTTGAAGATTTTTTTAACACTAGTTGATGTAGTATAAACGAACCATTATTTCTTCACTAAGTGTGAAGTTAGGTGATCTTACCTATTTTCACTGTCTACAGCTGCTTCTGTTGCTATTTTTTAAAACGCAACACCGAACAGCAAAATAATCAGAATGAAACGTCAGACTGTGAGACAGAAAACAGGAAGTGTGCTGAAAGTAAATCACCCTAGTTGCCAGGTTAATTCACGAGTTAGTTAATCTATAAACATGAATATATTTTGATCCGAAAATTAAATTCAATATAGGCTCACTAAATATTGGATTAGCTGAACCGTCGGTGCACACGGCAAATATGTATTGATTTTCGACAAATGATTCGCGGATATACGTACATATTATGGACATGCCACCTGGGTATTCCATTAAACTATTTATGAATTCATGTTTTCTGTGCGTTTGCTATAGGTAGGCACATAATTCGGTGAGGCGTATATCCTTGTCGGAGTGAATGCCGTCGTCGTGGAGAACGGACACAGTGAAGCTGGTGATTTACCACAAGAGTAACATGCCTTTCACTGTGTAACTGGAGATCGATTCTCGTGTGATTGGTTCATTTCGCCTATTTAGGCACTGTACATTTATACATGATCGGAATAATAATCGTTACTTTTTGAGGTGGTTCCGTTTTATCGGTATGTAAACGAATGTTTGAGAGAAACTAAGGCACTTCAATAAATATTTGTTACGGTAACGTTGAGTCAGTCAATTATATTTGCATACATTCCCAATTCCACATGTACGCACAAAACCTTTTTACCGTTACTCTCGTTTTCATTTATATTTTTTTTGTTGAACATTCTTACGAGTGCGCCCAGAAAGCAGAGCCTTGTGCGGGCAAGAGTCGGCTAATCAGCTTGAGTGACAAAGCTCTCTAAGGCGTATCACTGATTTTCAGCGTGGAGAATTTGATATTTCAACTGTACGGAAACCCAGAAAAAGAGTGCCACCAGGTCAGTCATCCAGGAAAATTCTCTCCCGATTGCAGATTGAACCAGAAAATAATATAGAATATGCGACAGCGCCGTAGACCGACTACCTAGGCTATATGCCACGAAGGTACTTAAATGATATCTCAGCAAGGCAATGTGCAAAGGAGTCGCATAGAATTGGTCATAATTGCAAAAATCTTCCAAAGCAGACCGGACTGAACACCTCCGAATGGTCCATTATCAAGACGCAACCAGCCGTTTCAGCCGTCGTTAGTATGACATAGTTACTCCAGGTAGAAAACGTTACCTATGTTCCTCATTTATGATTGGTTGGAGAAATCCGTCATCAGCTTGTCGATAATACAGTATTCTGCATTTTTAGTTTCTGCAGTTTTCCCTAATCCATCTAATTTTATTGAATAAATGGGGTCAACAACCCCTATCTGGATGCGGCGAATAGGTTGGTTTGAAAAAGTAATGTCATTGCCTAAACTTGTTTCAGTGATCTAGATGTTCGTAGTAGGTGAAAAAATTCAGGCGTGCCGTCCATTTAGTTACTCTTCTTTGTATCCCTCTGATCATGTTGTGGGAAAAGGTATTTCCAGTTAAATGCCCAACACAGGTTCCGAATGGCTAGCTTTTGTCAGGGAGACAAGGACGTGAATCGGCGGTACTTGAATATTACTAGAAATTCAATATACGCTGTAACGAACGGGTAGGGTATTGTATTGTTGTGTTTCAATTTTCTTGCTCTGCTAGGTACCTACAAGAATCCCACGATATTCCTTTTTCAAACACCCTTTACCTTTACTCAAACCTATATATATGAGTTAAAGTTTCTAGAGTGAACAACTTTACAATTTACAATGCCACCACTATGTTACAAGTGTGGTGATTGCTGCAAGGGTATCATTTTTCTATTACTTTGGCATTGATATTCACTTTACCACTTCTCAACTAGTTCGCTGCGAGAGTTATTGTTATTCTGTATGAACTTCGTTACATTTTTTCCTTCGCTTTAAATGAACCTCGTCTCTAAAAAAAAAAAAGGTGAAACAGATAACAATCAGAAAGTTAGGCATTTTTGTGGAGAGAATGAGGTTTGAGAATAACTTTTTGTCCTTTCTCTTCTCCGAGTGAAAGAAAAATTTAAATAAAAACTTTTATGAAAGAAGTGCAATCCGACAAATTTCACAAATACCGTGTTAATAGGTACGTGTATATCATTCAAACTCGTTTGATTCATTCACAAAAAGGAAGAAAAAGTCCATCGCACGTCACTAGATGTAATAGTGATAAAATGTTATGATTTTCATTAATGGCAGCTGCTCTCACCAGACATAGATTTCTCCGCGTTAAATTTTGGATGTCAAGGCGATTTCCGAAAGGGGCTTCAAATATCGTCCCTTTGCACTAGAAAAGGGTTTTTAGTGATGAACTTATGTTTTCCTTTGTCTGCTTCCTCGGGTATTTTTAAAAATGATTTGGCTTGTTGGAAATGATAGCCGCTAATAATTTCAAACACTATATTGGCAACAAGTAAGAAAATAGGAACTGAACAAACATAGATTGGAGAATTCAAAAAAATATTCATTGAAACAATTCATGACTTTGAAATCAATCATTGATTTGATCATCATTTTATCAGATTTGCAGAAATCGCATCCCTTTTAGCATGCAAATTCGACCACGCTGAAGGAATGTTTGTTTCGTCTACCGAGTTATCTTATTTCAATATCTGGACCTAGCAACATTGTTCAATCATGAATATTTCATGAGAGAAAATTTTGAATTAAATTTCCATATCTTGGAATACAACTTGCATACAGGGTGCGATACTTATATTGAATTCATTTTTAGTGCACAGCATTACACGGGCACTGAGAATAAGTCTGTTGTTAATGAAACGTTATCTACAGAAAAAAATATTACACGAACTTACACGTAAACATTGGTGGGTTTACCAAAGGAAATTTTATAATGGACTGTATAAAGAAAAGATCGCATACCTTTCTAATAAAAGACAGCAATTTCCTTCGAACTAAATTTTCACCAAGGTGAAGAGGAGGAAGAATATGGTTGGAAGGATATAAGGAAGTTGGTGATTTCACACTTTTACTCGAAATCGAAAATTAAATTGCCGAATAAAAACCTTCGTTTTTGCTATATCGAATCGGAACGGCTTTAGAATTCATACTGACTGTTTAACTTCTGATCGGCCCGCGCATGAGCATCTTGACAGAGTATAAAGGCGTAAACAATCCAATTCTAGGAAATCGTTCGATGACTAGACAATACCTATTGCACTGATTTTCCCAGGAATGTTGTTTGAACAGAACGGCCGAAACATCCTGCCGCCCCGAGTTGAATTTTTAATTCAAATAAGCTATGCAATTATACTAAAGAACAAAAAATACATTATTTGGATTTACAAACTCCAAATTCCAACAGGACGACATATCCCTAAAAATATTTTTATAACCCAAAATGTAAAAATGAAAACCCTTAATGAACCTTCCACAAAAAATAACTGAAAATATAACTAATATAAAATACTACTACCTTCTTTATCATTGGGATGGAAGTGGACACAGTTTGACCACTGGACGAATGTAGGAATTATTTTTTGTTCTCACAGTTGCCACCCGTACCACGCCATCCTTGCCTGGGTGTACCCTATCAATAATACCTAATGGCCACTGTAGAGGGGGAAGATTATCCTGGAATATAACAACGATCATGCTCTCCTTGACAGGGTTAGTTTCTGTATTCCACTTTTGACGGGCTTGTAACGTTGAAAGATATTCGATACGCCATCTTCTCCAATAATGTTGAACCATGTTGTCAAGAAGCTTATATCGGTTGGATAAATTCATATTTTCATCATTAGGAAATGCAGAAGGTAATGAATTCAATGGCGAGCCATATAAAAAATGCGCAGGGGTCAAAGCGATAGGGTCAGCAGGATCACTACTAAGCAAACATAGTGGTCGACTATTTAAAAGCGCTTCCACTTGTGCTAAAACAGTATAAAACTCTTCGTAACTCAAAATTTGTAGACCAATAACACAGGCTAAATGAGCTTTCATGCATTTAATGTTTGATTCCCAAATACCCCCGAAATGACTAGCACGCGGTGCGTTTCTTTTCCAGGTTATTTTGTTTATATTCAATTCTTTCTGAAAATTGTCAATATAATTTTGCGAAGAAAGAAGTTCTTCTATTTCATTCAATTTGGTTTTGGCTCCTATAAAATTGCTTCCGCAATCTGAAAACAGCGTTGTACAATTGCCACGGCGAGCTAAAAATCTTTTGAAGGCAGCTATGAAACAATCGGTAGATAATGAAGAGGCTAATTCCAAATGTACGGCCTTCGTGGCGAGACAAATAAACAAACAAACGTAAGCCTTCTGGCTGTGTATACCTCTTTTTCGACCCATCGTTATGTTGTATGCCCCTGTAAAATCTACACCCGTGCATGAAAATGCTTTGGTCTGAGTCACTCGTTCCGGCGGCAAATCAGACATAATGGGATGCACAGATTTAGGATTGATCCTGAAACAATGATTACACTTCCAAATGCGCTGACGAATCAAATTTCTTGCAGACAGAATCCAATATTTTTGACGCAAAAGGGAAAGTAACATGTGGGCACCGGTATGACCATACAATTTATGATAGTAGTCTACTAACAAAATAACAAACGGGTCAGATTTTGGTAATAAAAGTGGATGTTGATGGTCGTGAGACAATTTCGAATTCGACAGTCGCCCACCAACCCTAATGAGGTTATTTTCTAAGTATGGACGAAGTCGACGAATACTGGATTTGAGCTCTTTATTGTCTTTCAAAATTTTATACTCTTGTGAGAAATTATTCATTTGAACAGTTCTAATCAAAACAAACTCTGCCATTTCTAAATCATATTTTTCAAAATATTTTTTATATGATAATATTTTGGTGAACCTCAAAATGTACACGACGCAGTGTAGTAGTTTTGACCAAGACGAAAAGTAATTGATGGCGCTATACAAAGCCAAATTGCTATTTTCCGAAACTAAACACACCAGTACTTCATTTTCAACTTCTGGGGACTCGATATTTTCGACGTTTTTCATAGACTGGATGGGCCACTCTGAAACCTTGGACCTCAACCAGGATGGGCCTGAGAGCCAATGAAGATTATTCATTAAGGTTTGTGGAGTAGCACCTCTTGAAGGAAGGTCCGGTATATTTTGGTGTCCAGGTACAAAGAACCAATTTTGGGGAGGCAATAGTTGATGTATTCTGGAAATACGATTGGAAATGAAAGTTTTCCATCTCTTGGGACTGGAGTGAATCCAGTGGAGCGTTATTTCTGAATCAGAAAGGGCAAAAATTTTTTCAACATTTTTTCTAGAACAAAAGGTGTCTCGAGCATGTGCTAGAAGTTTCGACAAAAGTACTGCAGCACAAAGTTCCATTCGGGGCATTGTGACTCTAGTCATAGGGGCAACTCTAGCTTGAGAATAAAGAAAGGTTACATTTACCCTACCATCTGGATTCAGGGACCGAACATATGTTACTGCAGCATTACCAGATTGGCTCGCATCCGCGAAACCAACGAGAGTGATAGTGGAATCGAGCGAAACTGAAATATGCGGAGGAATTCTAAGACCTTCGATCAAGGGCAACTCATTTTGTATTTTATTCCATTTGGTTTGGATTTCTGGAGAGGGGAGCTCGTCCCAGTCTATACGCAATTCCCAAAGCCTTTTAATCAACAATTTGATCAACAAAGTAATTGGAGATATTCCGCCAAGGGGATCGAACATTCTTGCTATAAACGACAACATATTTCTCTTTGTACAGGGGGTCGGTTGAATATCTATTTTGAAATGAAATTGGTCATCAACAGGATGCCAACGTAATCCTAATACTTTTACACTTCTTTCTTCGAGATCGGAGGATTGTTGGAGTTTGAGGTCATCAGGAATTTTCGACAATAATTCTTGAGAATTGGATATCCATTTGAGGATTTCGAATCCACCTGATTTGAACAGGGAGACTAGCTGAGAATGAACCTCGAAGGCAGTTGATGAATCAGGGAAACTACTAATTAAATCATCCATGTACATATCTCGATACACAGGAATAAATGTATCGGGAAAATTATCCGCTTCATCCTGAGCTAATTGTCTCACAACGCGGAGACTCAGATAAGGGGAAGATTTTATTCCGAAAGTAACACGATTGAGTTCATAAATAGAAATGGGTTCTTCTGGATTGAATCTCCATAAAATTCTTTGGAATGGTCTATGAGCTTCAATAACACCTATTTGAAGAAACATTTTTTTCAAATCTGCCACAATCGCAACAGGAAACAATCGAAAATTCATGAGGATCGAAACGGGGTTGTTTTGCAACCTGGGTCCAGTATAAAGGATGTCATTCAAAGAAATATTTTTATTGGTTTTCATGCTAGCATCATGAACTATTCTACAAGGGGTTGAGGCACTATCGGATTTGAAAACACAATGGTGTGGTATAAAATAGGAGGGTTTATCAATACATTCAGGAGGAACTAATGACATATGCCCCTGGTCGATGTAATTTTTGAGTATATCACTATATGACTCACGGAGATTGTCTCGTTTTAATTTTCTCTCTGAAGAAAACAATCTACCTTCAGCATAGGACAAGGAATCACCTAATTTCGATGGATCATCTTTAAAGGGTAGTGCGACAGTGTAACGACCATTTTCGTCCCGTTTAAGATTTTCTCTGAAAATTTTCTCGCAAATATCATCATCCTCGGTCGGAACTGGAGAAGAAAAATCTTCTAATTCATACATTTTCTCTACAAGGCTATCTAAATTTGAATCTACAGTTGAAAAATAACAATGAATATGATCATGATCACGTTTCGTTGTATTTACAAGTCCGGTAACTATAAAACCAAAAGATGTTTGAATAGCCGTGGGAGTGTCTACTACCCCGACGACCTTATGTGAACCAAGGATTTCAGCGAATACAGACGCACCTAATATTCCATCTACTTCGCCTGGAAGGTAGAAATGAGGGTCTGCCAAAGGAATATTCTTCAAATGATCAAAAAAACTAATATCAATAGACATTTCCGGTAATTTGTTCGTAACCTTATCAACAAGCAATATTTCAATTTTCTGGTACGTTTCAGAATCAAAATTTGAATAAATTGTTAAATTTGACCTACCCTTCACTGAATTCGGGTAACCTCCAATACCAATGACATTTGAATTAATTTTTGAATATGTGAGTCCTAATTTTTTTAAGCACTTCAATGTGAGCAAATTGGACATGGATCCACTATCTAACAAAAATCTAATTTGCTGTTCTTTATTCCACCTGTCACGTACTTTCACTAAAACGGTACCCAGAAGAACAATTTTCGATTTTGGTGTTGAATTCGAGCACAAAGTAAAACTCGAACTCTGATTGGCATCAGAAGAATTTTCCGATGAAGCATTATGCTCAACTGCACTAGAAATGGAACTTTGGATAGGTGTCGATCGACTTTTATGTAGTAGTGTATGATGCTTCATTTTACAAATTGTGCAACTGAACTTCGAAGGACAAATAATAATCCTATGTTTATTAGAGAAACAATTCAAACACAAGTTATTGTCCTTTATCAACTTATATCTCTGTTCGAAATCCCAGTTCCTGAAGGATTGACAATCCTTCAGGAGATGTGCGCCTTTATGACAAGCTAAACAACAATATTCTGAAGATTGATCTTTGGCAAAAAAGGATCTGGAGTTTCTGATTGATTGAACTACTCTAGAAGAACTAAAATTCGAATTCCGTCTAGGTTTTTCCAACTTGACAATGATTTTACTTTGCTGACGAATGAAAGTTTGTAATTCTTCATAGGTGGGTAAATTTTCACTGGATCTTATCAATTCAAAGGCATTGATAGTCTCTTGTGAGAGCTTAGACATGGCAATATATGTAAATATATAATCTAATAAATCGGTAATGTTTAAACGTTTCAAAGCGGTTACATTCGTGTCGAATTTCTCCAAAAATACTTGCAAACTATTGGGCTGATTATTGGGCAAACAACGAAAATTCATCAAACGATCTAGGTAAAGGTTAGCGAGAGATTTTTTATCATCGTAGGTTTCCTCTAAGAGTTTCCATATTAGGTCATAATTATCAGGGACAGATTCATAGGCGTGGCATGTTTTCAAAGCCTTTCCTGAAAGACTACCCAAAAGATACTGAAGTTTTTCCGCTTTGGAAAAATCAGTTTTGGTGTGCACAAGGTGTTTAAAATTCTCGTGAAATAATGGCCAGAGGATCAAGTCCTCTCCATCAAACCTAACCAATTCAATTTTTGGCATGTGAATTCTAGATTTATCATTATTGCTATTACTATTGGAAGAAACGGCTGTAGCAGTTGAAGGAGGCTTTACTATAAATTTCGCTGCATAATATTCAATGTGACTATTCAACTCATCAAACGCGTCCATGATACCATAATCAACTTTTTCTTCGGGTTTCAACCCTTGTTTAAGAACAATCATTTCTTGGCAAATGTCATGATATTCTTCAACAACCTTGGAAAATGTACCGTAACGGATAGTAAAGTCTTTAATTTCGGATTGATTATCTGGCGAATTTTCAACAGCATTGCCTGCATCAAAGCAAAGTTGTGCTTTCCTAAACAAATTTTCTCGTTTCGCATTTAGTCTTTCTAGTTTGAGTTCGGGCGTACTCCTAGACATTCCTACAATTGGTCAAGCAGTGGCAAAAAAACAAACAAGTGTACTCGCAGGCAAAAATGGCAAACGGTAGATGGCTATTTATGGTTTCACTCGAAAACTCGAAAATAAATGATCGAAGTATATTTTCTAGTAAACTGTCTAGGGAAAATCAATTCAACTTGGTAATGATGAAAATCACAATTTTTCAACGGAATAACCAAATTATGATATATGGCCGGTAAAATCAAAGGCAAATCGAAATATATTTATTCGGAATTTATGATTGATGCGGAAAATCATAATGGAAATTTTATAATGGACTGTATAAAGATCAGATCGCTTACCTTTCTAATAAAAGACAGCAATTTCCTTCGAACTAAATTTTCACCAAGGTGAAGAGAAGAAAGAATATGGTTGGAAGGATATAAGGAAGTTGGTGATTTCACACTTTCACTCGAAATCGAAAATTAAATTGCCGAATAAAAACCTTCGTTTTTGCTATATCGAATCGGAACGGCTTTAGAATTCATACTGACTGTTTAACTTCCGATCGGCCCGCGCATGAGCATCTTGACGGAGTATAAAGGCGTAAACAATCCAATTCTAGGAAATCGTTCGATGACTAGACAATACCTATTGCACTGATTTTCCCAGGAATGTTGTTTGAACAGAACGGCCGAAACAAACATTATATAATAATTGGAAATGCTGAAAATTATGAATATTGGAAATAGTGAACATTGAGTTGAGTTCAATATAGAATTAAATAAATATCTGATTTGCTGAAGGGTTAACGCAGAGAGACACTTCATCGGAATGGAAATATGTGTACTCAAAATAGCGGTAATGTAAACCAAACCAGTTACATATTCTTTATGATGCTGAATAATATTGGTCTTTTCCCCAGAAACTGTCCCTATAGATTCCCGATACAAAAAACATAAACAGCTCCACAAGATTAAACCAAAACCTGTTCGCATGAACTCCCCTTTTTTTTTCCAGGAAGATCTTCATATTATATAGAGTATTTATTTGCTTCAGAAAGGTCCATATTACTTTTACTCCTTTCAGAAAGGTCTTTACGAAAATCTCTATTGTCATTTAAAATCCTTCATATTGGTCTTTACATCCTTTATATTCTGGCAAAACTGTTTTGGAAACGAGAAAAGACTAAAGATGAAACGTGAAGTGAGTTAAAATTAACAAATATCAATATTTCAAAGAAATCCCCAATGATATATGTTCAAATATTCACTTCTCGAATGAATGGACTCTCAATACCCAGGTCATTCAGAATTATTCAACAGTTAAACAAGTTTTTCTTAGTGTTACCAGGGCAGAAATGTTTCCTGAAGACTTCCCTTCTGTCCAACGTGAATTCAAATTCATAATGAAAAAAGTGTTTCCGTTTATTTCACAGTAACCAACTTGAACTATTTTTATTCGTTTCAATTTCACAAAACAATGAGCTGCTCCGAGATCCCAAGAAGAAGTAGAAGCAGAAATCTCAATCTCCTCCCTCTTCATAAAATCATTGAACCCAAACTATTTACACATTCAGCTTGTCGCTTCTGACAAAACTATACTTTGGTTATTCAACTCTTGGTTGGATGATATTTAATATAGAGTTGATGTTTACATTCACAAATTTTCTTAATATTAATCTGGAATAAATGATCATTCGAAATGGAAGTACAGATCTCCGTGAGCTGGAAAAATAAACGCATAGCATCAGATGGTATATCCTTGGAACGTATAAATTCGCATGTATCATCACCTATTTACAAATTCAATCAATGAGCTATATGCCTTAGAAATAATATATTGTTACGAATCTCCTAGCGCTGGCTCTCACGCAGACAAGGGGTCGGAGCGCGAACGTCATTCTTCCAGTAACCCGTGAATCGCGTGGAGAATTCGATAGACATCATCGAGGCCCTTCGCGAAGATTTTTCATAGGCATACGCAGGTATATATATGGGAGACGCTTCATTGCGAGACAGCAGAGCAGAGTTAGTTATTAGCAGAGACAGTTATTCAGCAGAGTCATTCAGAGCTAAGTGGAGAAAGCTTTGTTATAGCTAAGTGCAAGAATTGTAACAAGTCGAAGTGTAGAATTTTTAGTACAGAGAGTTTTATTCAGTACAGAGCATTGGAAAGTTAGCGGAGCAATTAAAGCGATTGTATTGTATTTTGTTGTGATAAAAAGTTTGATAAGAGTAGTGAAGTGTTGTTTAAAGTTCTAATCAACGAACCCAAGGATATATCGTAACAGTGGTGACAGAAGTGGGATTTTGCTCATAAATAAAAACAATTTAAGGAGGAAAAGCGGACAGGAAGATAAAGAGCGACAGTAGGAAGAAAAGCAACAACGAGAAGAAGCGCTCAGGAAAATCCTCGAAAATGAAAAGAAAGAACGAGAAGATGAAAAAAAAAACGAAAATTAGAACGAGAAAATGAAAAAAAAAACAGGAAGAGACACTCCAGAAAATTCTCGAAGGACAGAAAGAAGAACGAGAAGTTGAGAAGAAAGAACGGGAAGACGGAATCCGGTAGTAGCTTCGAGAGGGCCAGCTTTGGAAAAATTGCAGACGATACCCATAGAACAGCAAAGGAAATATGAGGACTTGATTTCTGCATTACAGTTGAGGTATGGCGATCAACACCGAGAACAGCTGTACCGGGTACAAACGAAGACTCGCACACAAAAATCAAGTGAGAGTCTAATCCAGCTGGCGTACCCAGAAGCGCCCGGAGATTTCAAGGAGCATTGGCTGTGCAAGCAAATATTTATTGGCGGACTAATAGACCCAGATATCCAAAGAACTCTGCGACTTACAAGTTTCGAAAGAAGTAGCGATGCCTTGGTACGTTCGCTAGGAGTGGGGGCGGCCTTGACAATTGACGATCCCGAACATAGATCTGGCTCAACGAATGGTTCAGTCGAGAAATTTCTGGAGGAGATCAAATCGTTGATGAGTGGAATGAGCACCCAGAAGAAGAGAACGTGCTGCAGCTGTGAAAAACCAGAACATCTTATAGAATACTGTTGGGTGACAATGCCGCAGAGGATTTGCTATAGATGTAGAAGGCTGGGGCATTTCATAATGAAAGACTGCAAGGAGAGAATGACACAGAGAAAACTTCATAGATGTGAGAGATCCGGACATTTCATGAAAGATTGCAAGGTGGGAATGCCCCCAAGATCAAACTCACCTGGCAGGATGCCACCAAGTTCGCGATCCCACCGAGGTCGAGGTCATCGAGGGTCATCTGTGTCAACAGGCTGAGAACAACAACCGATAGCCTAACCATTATGGAGAAATTGAATGAAATGAACGTTACATGCACCATAGACATCGGTGCAGCAGTTGCTTTAGTGATAATAATAATAATAAACGACTTTATTGCTTCCATATATAGATTGAAAAGAATACATATATGATGTGAATTTGGCCCAAAGCAAAAGGCGACGTTCAGTTTATAAGATGATATGAAATCAGCTCATCAACTATTCTTCCACTTAACCTTAAGTATATCAATAGGTGTGTTGAACTTTACCATATAAAAAAAAGAATGAAAGTTAATCAATGATATAGCTATTTCTAATCTAATTTCCATTGTACGTATATCAGGATTGCATTGAAAAGAAATCTTTCTTATAGGCCTTCTCGAATCTTTGCAAACTGTAGGATTTGAACATGGTACGGACCTGATTGTATATTGAACGTATTTGATAAGACTGGCGGTGAAAGGGTTCCTTTATATCGGATATTTGAATTATGTATATGTGATCGATAGGTGATTTTTCTGTGCAAATATGAGGGTGTCCAGTAGTATAGCAAAGTATGTTTCAGGACCGAGATCCCGGTCCCCAGACATACCTTGCGTATTTCGAGCGATTTAGGGAACATACTACGCCTATGTCATCGTAGCGGGGTACCGGGGGCGGGGCCCCCTGTAACCCCGTTGGTACTCCGCCCATGACCACTAACGGTCGTCGTCGACATGTCGAGACCTGCAAAAGCCTCAACGGCGAGTTCCCAGGCTCACGTGCAAGGCGGCTCTTTTGTCGGCATGTTCGTCAAAGATATCGAATGATTAATGGGTTTTCGGGTGAATCCCCACAACCGAGTTGTTTACGAAAACAAGCAAACATGATGATTCATGCGTTTTTCCGAGAATTGCAGAAGGTCATGCGTCTTGCCGTCGCCTGAGACTTGCAAAACAAAGCATACGTGTAAACGTGATGACGTAAGCGCCGAGACATGCAGACGGTTATACGCGGCTCGCTAGCGGGGGGGACGCGGCGCGGGAGGGGATTGCGTCAACTTGGCTATGATAGACAAGCGACGCGCATCATTTTGCTTCGAGAGTTCGACGAGTGAACATCTCAGTCAATACGCTCTCTCTCTCTCAATCAACAAAGTGTTGTGTTCAGTGTCTTCATACGAAAAAATGTAAGTACCTTTTTTCCTTCATACTCGGGAGTGTTTTTTCGCGTAAAACGGCTCATACAGGTTGAGTGCGATCTTCGGCATATACAGATCGAAACTTTTTCCGTTGGCTCAGTGTGTGTGATTTTTTCGAACGGCATATACAGCGTGTGTCGAAACTTTTTTCGTTGGCTCAGTGTAAAATTTTTCAAACGGCATATACAGTGTGTGTCGAAAACTTTTTCTCTGTCAAAGTACTGCCGGCTCATACCATTTTTCCAAATATTTTTCATGTGGGGTGGGTTAGCTCATACATTGTGTGAGTTTTTCGAACGGCTCATACAGGGTGAGCCAAAAAAAATTTCTCGTATTTTTCGGCTGGAGGCGCAAAAATTTGTTTTCCTTTGGGCACTCGATATTTTTGTCTGAAACGATGATCACTCATTTTAGATGGAAGTTGCAGATATAAACGCAGTCGCCAGCTCATCTGGATATAAGCAGACTATTCCGCTGAGCAGCTTGCAGAAAAACCTGCCCTATCCTATTCAGAAGCTGCGTCTTGTGAAGACAAAGTTTGGGGAGGCCGTCGTTGCAGATCTCCAACAGAACGAAGTATTCCTGCCTAGACGAGTGGTCACAGTCCTGCGGGATAAATTGGAGCAGTTCAACCCAGGAAAATACTCGATAGTCATCAAGGAGGGGGGAGCCACCACCACCGCCGCCGCAAAGACGATCCCCTTCGAATTTGTCGAAAACTGATTTGTGTGAGCTGGTGAGAAAAATACTCTGTTTGCACCATAATTCCACATATAAAACCGAATAATGGCAGTGATGGGAAATGGGCGTGGTTCATCTTTCATCGAACTTCCGGAACAAATCAAGAAAAAATATACATGCATCAACGTCAAAAACGATGACGATGCATGTTTCTCTTGGGCAATCGTTTCGGCTCTATATCCATCTCCGGCAGGGAAAAAGGTTGAACGTACATCATCGTATCCGGATTGGCGTGAAAAGTTGAATACAGAGGGTTCGAAATTTCCCATGACCATCAAACAAATCGATAAATTCGAAAAATTGAACTCAATTTCGGTAAATGTGTTCATTTTGGAATTGATCAAACCGTCATCAGACTCTCGACCCCATTTCGAAGTTGCTCCAATTCGACAGACGAAAAAGAAATTAGACCGACATTTCAATTTACTTTTGATCGAACAAACATACACACCCAAAATCAATGACTATGACCCACTACCGACAATACACGAGGAAGACGAAGACGACACGGACGATGACGTCACAAATATCCGCGGACATTACTGCTGGATCAAAGACTTGTCACGACTTGTCGGTTCACAACTTAGCAAGCATACGAGTAAAAAATTCATTTGTGACCGATGTTTGAACTACTTTTCGACGCAGGAGAAACTCGACAGTCATACGGCTGACTGCGAGACTCAAAATTCATGCAAAATTAGATTTCCAAAATACACACATATCGAATTCCGGAATTTCGTTTTCAAGGAGAAAGCTCCTTTTGTGATCTACGCGGACTTTAAGAGCATTTTGGAGCCTTTTGATGACAGTTTGACCAAGTCCAAAATGAGCAAAACCGAAAAGTATCAAAAACATTCGGCTTTCAGCGAAGGCTTCTACTTCAAATGCACTTACGACGACTCTTTGTCGTTTTACGATAGCCATCGGGGGGCAGACTCGATGGAATGGTTCGCCGATCGAATGAAGGACATTGCCAAAGAGGTTGAGGGCAAAATCCATCATATCGTACCGATGGATGTATATCCGTCGGGCCGAGACTCTGCCAAAGTCTGCCACATTTGCGAACTCCCCTTCAAGGCGGAGGACGCAAAGGTGGTCGACCACGACCATTTCACCGGATTATTCCGGGGCTGGGCGCATGCGCAATGCAACCTCCAGTACAAGAAGCAGTTCGTAGTGCCCATTGTGTTCCACAACTTGGGCGGCTACGACAGCCATTTCATCATCAGGGACTTGGCTAAACGTGGACGCAAAGTCCTGTTGCCGATCAACAAGGAAAAGTATATTTCCTTTACACAGTACGACGAGGAGACGACCATCAAATTCCGCTTCATCGACTCTTTCCGATTTTTGAGTATGAGTTTGGATGGGTTGGTGCGCACCATGAAAACTGAAGACTTGCGCGCAACGCGCAAAGAATTCAGTCACGTGAGCGCCGAACAATACGAACTGCTCACGCGCAAAGGGGTATTCCCATACGACTTTGTCGACATGCTGGACAAACTGGAGTGTACACAGTTGCCAGCTCTCGAGGAATTTCACAATAAACTGAACGATTGCGACATCACCGAAAGCGAGTACGAGCATGCGCAACGGGTGTGGCAATCGTTCGGGGTGAAAACCCTCGGCGAATATTCGGATCTGTACATGAAAACCGACATCTTGTTGCTGACCGACATCTTTGAGAATTTCCGCAAGATCCCCACACCACGGGCTCGATCCCGCTTGGTACTTCACCATCCCGCCGTGTCGTTCCCCCCGCCAGTGCTGTAACCGCTACTCGAAAGCCAACAACAAGTACATGGCCGAGTTCGATCCCTCGAAACCGTCCAAGTACTTGATGTATTTCGACGTCAACAACCTCTATGGATGGGCCATGATGGAACATTTGCCGGTGGGTCAATTCAAATGGGTCGAAAACTTCGACGATCTGGATATTCGCAACGTTTCGGACTCGTCCGACGTTGGGTATATCCTCGAGGTCGACTTGGAGTACCCCGAGCATCTCCACGACAAACATCGAGATTTTCCGATGTGCGCCGAACACCGAGTACCGCCAAACTCAAAACACCCAAAATTGATGACCACCCTGTACCGAAAGGAAAGATACGTCGTACACTATCGGCTACTGAAACAGGCACTAGCGCACGGACTTGTACTCACAAAAGTACACAAAGTACTTCAGTTCAAGCAGCAGGCTTGGCTCAAGCCCTACATTGAACTGAATACGAGGTTACGGGCGCAGGCGACCTTGACCTTTGGCAAAAACCACTACAAGCTTGCCAACAACAGTGTTTTCGGCAAATCAATGGAAAACATCCTGAAACACCGAGTGGTGAAATTGGTCAACCGGTGGCACGGCAGGTACGGTACCAAAAATCTCATTAGCAGTCCGAAATTCCAAAGTCGAACCATCTTCGACAACGACCTCATGGCTATCGAGTTCCTCGAGTGCGATTTGGAGTTCAACAAACCCCTGTATATCGGCATGTCCATCCTCGATATATCCAAGGTCTGCGTATACGATTTCCATTATGATTTCATGATGAAAAAGTATACGCGAGACCAGTGCAAACTCATGTATACCGATACGGACTCTTTGGTGTACGAACTCACCTGTGATGACGCCTACCGAGATCTCATTGCGTCTCACCTGGATAAATTCGATACGAGCGATTACCCAAGCGATAACCAATTCAAAATTCCGCAAGCAAACAAAAAAGTACCCGGTTTGATGAAAGATGAAGCCAACGGGTGCATCATGACAGATTTCGTGGGGTTGCGGGCAAAAATGTACACTTTCAAAATTCAGGGGCAAAAATGCGTCAAAAAGTCCAAAGGGGTCAAATACAATGTGGTTGCGAACGATATCACCTTTGAGGATTACCTGAAATGCCTGCAGGAAAATCGCGAAAAACTCGCAACTCAAAGGTGCATTCGTTCGTATGCGCACAACGTTTTTAGTGTTGAACAGACGAAAATCGCGCTAAGTCCTCACGATGACAAGAGGAAACTGATCCCGAATAGCTTCGATACATATCCGTGGGGCCATTATTCGGTTTTGGAGGACGTCGTCGACGACGTTTCCGAAAACGCCGGCGGTTCAGTGAACCCCGACGCTTTCGAAAACGTCGACGTCATGGAAGATGTAGACGACGATGACTTGGTGTAAAGTAGAGTTTTTTTCCCCATCTCTCTCAACAATTGTACATATCCATATATATATATATAGAATTATATGTTATAGGAAATATATACTTGTATCTGAAATCTACTGACTTTGATTTTGTGTGTGAGAGAGAGAGAGGCCCTTCAGGCACACATCAAAAATAGCATGTTTTTTGCAAGCAAAAAAGTGCACGAAAACATGCCATTTTTGAGGCGAAAAAACAGCACAAAAACGGTGCGTTTTTGACGCGTCAAAAGTGACCAAAAACGTCGTTTTTTGCGTGTTTTTTCGATGCTCATTTTCGATGCGTCGAAGTGACAGAAAAACGTCGTTTTTCACGTGTTTTCACGCATCGAAAATGAGCGTCGAAAAAACACGTGAAAAACGACGTTTTTCTGTCACTGGTCGTTTTTCGATGATTTTTGTGCGAAAAGAAGTCGATCAAAATCGCCGGTTCTTCCCATAAGAATACATGTAAAATGGGATGAAAATTGTGCAGTTTTCATCGACTGTTTCTCGCCAAAAATTTGTCATTTTCAAAGTGACCAAAATACGTCGTTTTTTGCGTGTTTTTTCGATGCTCATTTTCGGTGCGTCGAAGTGACAATAAACGTGTTTTCACGCATCGAGAATGAGCGTGGAAAAAACACGTGAAAAACGACGTTTTTCTGTCACTTCGACGCATCGAAAAAGAGTGTCGAAAAACACGTCAAAAATGGTGCGTTTTGATGCAATTTTTTCGTCGAAAAAACACATAAAAAATGGCGCGTTTTTCGACCGAAAAAATGGCACGAAAACCTCAAAAATAAGACACACAATGTACGTACAAACAAGTACGTGTTCGTCGAATACATGTTTCATATTGATTTCGTCCTGCTTGAAGAGTACGATCAAATTGCAGTTATCTCGGATGAGTTGTTTGGGTATTTTCGAGTACGTCTGACATAGGTAGGCGGCATCGATGTCCTTGTGCCGGCCCATAGAGTAGTATTCTCGAATTTTCTGCTGGCCGTCGCAGGCGACGTCGTCGAAAATGAACACAGAGTTCGGTTTCGCCTCGTGTGGACTTGTAATTTCTTCGTTGTCCTTGAATGGGAAATACCCGACCCCCTTCACGCCGCCCAACACCTCACGCAACAGCTCGTACTTGGGCTGGTACAGCGACTTTGAGTACACGTAGACGTTTTCAAATTTAGCGCCATTCGGATGGAACAACAGAGACAGCATGATGTTTGTCTTTCCGCATCCGCTCGGTCCACAAATGATGGCTCGAAAACTGTTCGGCAACAAGTTGCTGTGTTTTCTTCGCTTCGATGACTCATCGCTGATGACATCATCGAAGTTGTTGATTGGAAGCGTGTGTTCTTGTCGAAAGGTCTGCATGTTGTGTTTGTTGGATACAGAGTGTTCGCCTATAAATAGTATACTGGGTGTCGTCGCATATATATATATATATATATATATATATATATATATATATATATATATATATATATATATATATATATATATATATATATATATATGGAAATAGAATGTGAAAACATTCTGACAGCCATCCGTGAAATTAAATCAAATGCTCTGGGTATCGATAACATAAATATCAAAATGATATCTATCGTGATACCACATTGTATTGAAGAAATCAAACATATTTTTAATGAATCTTTGAATCAAGGCATTTTTCCTGACATTTGGAAAATAGCGAATGTAATACCTATACCAAAAAAAAGTGCACCTACATCGTTTAATGATTTGCGTCCGATAAGCATATTGCCCTCTTTTTCTAAAGTGTTTGAAAAAATTGTTTCCCGTCAAATCAAAATATTTTTGGATGAAAAAAAAATACTTCCCGATATGCAATCGGGGTTTCGCCAAAAACACGGAACACAGACTGCTTTACTCAAAGTCGTCGATGATATCGGTAAAGCTAAAGATAAATCAGCGGTTTCTCTTTTAGTTATGCTCGATCAAAGTAAAGCATTCGATCTGGTTGATTTTGAACTACTTATCAGTAAATTACGCTACATTGGATTCGATGAAATATCATTGAGATGGATGGCAAGCTACCTTACAGGACGAGCCCAAAGAGTCAAACTCGATCAAAATTTCTTGTGTTCATCATTGAAAGAAACTAAATTGGGAGTCCCACAAGGAAGTATTCTAGGGCCACTGATGTTTTCGGTCTTTATATTCGATTATCCGTCTTCTCTATCATTTTGTCAAGTACATCTCTATGCAGATGACTTCCAAATTTATTTATCTGGCATGGCCGAAAATATAGTAAATTGTATCACCCATGTCAACCAAGACTTACACAATACATTAGTTTACTCCGAAAATCACGGTTTAAGAATAAATCCCTCTAAAACAGTTGCTTTATGCTTTGGGACCCCAAGACAGAAAACGGAAATACAAAGTTATCATAGGCTTTCATTGAATAACTCCGAAATCGAATGGGTTGATTCCGCAAAAAATTTAGGTGTTATTATTGATTCTTCTCTGTCATTTGATAAACATGTTGAAAAAATATTCAGAACATCTTTTTTCAAATTGAAGAATTTATATAAATTTAAGTATCAGCTGTCAACAGAAATGAAATTAAGGTTAGTTAAAACTCTGATTTATCCTCATATCGATTACTGCTGTTCGGTGTACTATAATTTTTTACCACAGTATAACAAGATGAAACTGCAACGTATACAAAATGCTTGCATGCGATTTGTTTGTTGTATACCATTCGGAGAGCACGTAACTCCGTTTTTACTAAGTATGGAAGAATTGAATGTCAAGGCTAGAGTTCAATACCTAACAAGTATATTTCTGTATAAGTTGCTACAAACTCAAACTCCTAAGTACTTACATAACTTGATAAATAGACGATCTGATCTTCATTTAGTGAATATCAGGATAGACTCTTTCAATATTCCCCAACACAATACTTCTAAATTCGAAGGATGTTTTTCATGTTTGGCTCCTTCATATCTTAATTATATCCTACCTTTACTGGATCTCTCGATTTCTCTATTTAAAAAAAAATTGAAATCACAACTGAGTATTTCCTAATATCACTTGTTCTCTGGTATATTTATTAACCTCAACTCATTACTCTAACATTTTGAGACAAATCCTGTGTAAATGAAATAATCATTTATTGTTTCGTAGTTAAGAGATAATAATGAGTTAACTTTACCAATTCATTTATATTGTCAAAAATACATGTCAATTTTTGGGAAGGGTGGAAGATAGCTTTTGGCTAACCCTTTTTCCCTTTGTGTGTAAGAATTATTTTTTTTATGCACAATAAACGTTATTATTATTATTATTATTATTATATATATATATAAGTATATATAATAAGTATAGGTTTCCGCGGTTAGTTGTCCAAAATCGGAGCCGAAACGTCGAGAACAAAACTCCAGACGCGGTTCAACCCGAACTCAACAACAACATATATATAGGAGCGTACGTGAACGACCAATCAGTTTCAATGTTGGTGTACGAGGGTGAAGGTCTAGTCAACAACTTGATCACCAAGCTGCCGTTCGAACTTCATCTACCGGGGGGATACCAATACTGTGGACGTAAGTTGTAACAGTCACACTCACGAATGGGGAAATCTAACCTCAAATACTTCCTCAGCGGGAACCAAACTTCAAAAACGCCTTGCGCGCGGCGATCCCGGAATCAATAAGCTCGACGCCGCGTGTCGCATCCACGACATAGCCTACTCCAAGTCTTCGCTGCTTGAAGATAGACATAAAGCCGATAAGGTGCTCGAGGACGAGGCTTGGAATCGGTTTCGAGCAAAAGACGCTTCTTTGGGTGAACGAGCCAACGCACTAGTTGTCACCGGAGCCATGAAGGCCAAAAGGAAGCTTGGCATGGGCGTATCCCCCACCACTCTGTCATTCAAACGTCACATCATTCAAAAGGTGAAGAAGGGTATGAAACCATCGGCGACGACGCTCAAGGAGGCCTCCATCAACGCCTTGAAGGCGGCTCGAGTGGCCGTGAAGAAGGTTGGGGGCAGGAAACGCATTCGAATTCCCAGAATCATACCCATAGAAAATGCAAAATCAGGTGGAGTCTTACCTCTCATACCGCTGTTTGCCGGTTTGAGCGCTCTGGGCGCTCTGAGTGGGGGCGCAGCAGGAATCGCCAAGACGGTCCTGGATGCCAAAAACGCCCAAAAGAAACTCGACGAGGAGAAGCGCCACAACAAGGCGATGGAAGCCATCAACGGCAAAGGATTGTACCTGAGGAAGAACGCCAAAGGTGGATACGGTCTCTTTCTGAAGAAACAAAAAAACTCCCAATAAAGCTACCCGATAGGGCGCTGTTCGATCACGAACTTCGTCATTAGGCCAAGCAAGCAGTTGAAAATCGCGTATTTCCGCGGCGTCTTCATGCGGGACACGCTTCCCGCTAAAGCGCGTCGTCTGGAGTGCGCCATCGTCAACTTGGACGTTTTCCACAATCCTGGAACGCATTGGGTAGCTTATAGGAAGATAAACGATCGCGTCGAGTACTTTGACTCATTCGGCAATCCGAAACCGATGAGAGAACTTGTGCGATACCTCAAAGACTGCACCATCGTCTACAACAACGAACAATATCAGACGTACAATCAATACAATTGCGGCCATATTTGTTTGCAATTTCTATGGACCACCGCGTAATAGACTTGTCCGAGGAGGAAATGTGGTTCGTCATCGTCGTCCTGGTGAGGAACATTACCATAGAAACGTGGCTGTGGTTGCCCGGAGATGTACGTCAAAAGCTGAAACGTTTCCTGCCTCGCAACCGGAACTACAATCGTCACGTGTGGCCTGACGTTTGCGGCCCTCGCATGGAGACACGCTGTGTATTTTGTCTCAGATTGTATTACGAATAAACGTTGATTGATTCGTGGCTATTTATATCTCTGCACCTATCCATCCATCATCAGTCGTCATGTCGCAGCTGTTGAGAGTGAACAGTCACAATCATGTGTTTCCCTTTAGGCCGCAAGCGCCTATCGTGCTCAACCCGAACAAAGAGTACGAGTTGGCGTTGAGGTCGTTTCATTCGTACAACTCTATTCCGAACATCGAGAAAGGGTCAAAGTTCTTCTACTACGACCGTGAGGGCACACTCGAAACCATCGAGTTTCCTCGAGGATGTTACGAAATTGCCGATATCGAGGCGTTCATACGGAAAAAGATGAACATTTCGCACCTGAGCGGTGCAGAGCAGGATGCCACCTTTTCGCTCAAACCCAACAATAACACGCTGAAATGTGAAATGTACAGCAAGTACTTTGACATTTCGTTCGAAGAGCAGGGGAACATTGGACACATTTTGGGCTTTTTTTCGAAATTCCTACCTGTCAACCAACTGCATTCGTCGGATCTACCTGTCAACATTATAAAAGTATCGACAATACGTTTCGAGTGCAGTATTACTTGGGGAGCCTTCGACGGTGACACGCCTGCGCACACCATCTACGAATTCGCCATTCAAGTGGACCCCGGATGCGCAATCAACGAAACACCTTCGAATCTGTTGTACCTACCGGTACCGCAGCGAGAAATCACCAACGTTACCGTATTAGCCCTCGATCAGGACGGTCGACCCGTAGACTTTCAAGGTGAAAAAAGCACCATCGTCTTGGAGGTGCGAGTTGCCCGGGACAGATGGGACTGATCTTCGAATCCAATAAAGGAAAACGCGCTGCAGGAGGTTAGTTAGTTGTGAAGCAGCTTTCAGAGCGCCACCACCATCAATTGACTTGTGCAAACAGAGCGTTCCTCAAACAAGTTCTCACCGCATACACATTGGGTGACGGTGCCTTCAAGAGCTATTCCGCAAACAAGCAAAAGAAGACGTAATGACTTTGAGTCGTCGACGTCATCGACGGGGCCCTCTGAGCCACCGACCACGATATTCGACGTGTTTCGGAAGCTGAAATTCGACGAAACTATTCGCAAGGCCGAATACCGCTCGTACACACCTTTCATCAAGTCGTACAACTGCAACGATATCGTAGAGTTCAACATCAATCAAGTCGACTCGTGTTTCGCCATGAACGAGTCTCAGATGTCGATCAATGGAAATGCTGGAAATTACCGGGACGGGCAACGTATCGCTCGCTCCCAATTTCGCCGCCTTCCTCTTCGACTCTTGCACCTACAGCGAGAGCGCTCGAGAAATCGAAACGGTTCGTGATCCTGGGATCGTAAGCGCCATCCGAGCCATGGTTTGCTATGAGCGCCAAGACTCCTCACACATGGCAATAGCCGGATGGAATTATCCCGATTCTCCGCCTGTTCTCAACGATCAGGACAAGTCGTTCAGCGTACTTGTTCCGCTAAAGCACATATTCAACATTTTCAACGATTACCCGCTCATAACTTGCGGCAGACAGACACTTCGCTTCGTTCGAGCTCGCAACGATACCGATTGCGTAATCATACGAGAATTGGGGGCGGCGGCGGCGGCGGCAGGAACAACCACCGTCAAAGTTGTCATCGAGAATATCGAACTGAAAATCAAACACATCTATCCGAACGATGACATTCGGGAGCAGTTGATGAGGGCCATTCAGGCGGATGAACCTATAGTTATACCGTTTCGAAAATGGGAGTTGAACGAACTGCCTGCCATCACGAAGGATGCTAAACGAGAAATTTGGGCTGTCAAGACGAGTACGGCTGTGGAAAGACCACGTTTCGTCGTAGTATGTTTCCAGACGGACAAACGCGACGTCGCAACTGCCGACCCGACGTCCTTCGATCACGTTCACATTCAGAACATTCGACTGTCTCTGAACGGGGAATATTGGCCCAATAAGCGTATGCAGTTGGATTTCCAGGGAAATCACTATACGGACGCCCATTTCAATTACACCGAGTTCCTGCCGAGCTACACCAATATGGCGGCAAAGAAGTCGGCTCTCCTGAATTAAGTCGCTTTCAAGGAGCGCGCCCTCTTCGTCATAGACTGCTCGAAACAAGAAGAACGGATGAAATCCTCGACGGTTGACGTCCGTCTCCACATCGAGGCCAGCGTGGGTTTTCCCGATGAAACCCGCGTATATTGCATCATCATACACGATTGTCTGATGGAGTACTTCCCCCTCACCGAAGTCATGAGAAATCTCTCATAGGCGGCTGCGGTGGTGGGAGAAGTGGGGGAAGTGACGCTCTCTAGCGCGCTTCGTCATTCAGTTGCCAGCTATCACGAGTACAAGACGCACACACACCATGAGAATCGCTTTCGTCGACATACAAGGTTTCATCGTCAATAGGGCGTTCCACCCCAAAGAACTTTCCATCCACATCGGACATCAGAGGCAGAATTTCCTCTTCAAGCCGCCAATGCCCCTTGTCGTGCTGACGGACAAAGATAAGAAGACCGCCCGCTATTTGGAAAAGTTCATACACAGCATCCCGTATTCTTCGGGGGACATTGAATACCACGACGTCGATGCCATTTTGCAGAAATACCTTCTGCACTCGGTCGAAATCATATATGTGAGAGGCAGCCAGAAAGCCGAGTTCCTCTCGAAGAAGGTACGAGAAATTGGAGTGGTCTTCCCCAATGTCCAGGACGTCTCTCAGTTCGACGGTACGACGCAGGGAATGGAGGAGAATTTCCAGCCAACCACATAACCACCGAACCACATAGCCGCCGCCTACAATTCCAAGTTTATGTGTACACAGTTCAATGTGGACTCTATGCTCAGATGGTTCTCCAATAATGTTTTACCTCGTTGAGAAATGTATGTTTTTTCGATCAATAAATCGTATTTTCGAAAGGGTTGTTTTTTTTTTCTCTTTCAGATTGTGGGTGGGAAAAAAAATGAAAAGGCAAGAGTGTGGGACACAGATCACTGTGCGAGTTGGTTCTGAGGGTCGTGGATAGATGGCGTCCTCCGAGGAGCGTCATCTGTCACTCACACTTATGAGTCGGCCTCACAGTGGCGTGGGTAGATGGCGTCCTCGGAGGCGGCGTCATCTGTCACTCACACTTACGCATGGGTTCACAGTGTCGTGGATAGATGGCGTCCTCGAAGGCGGCGTCATCTGTCACCCACACTTTTGAGTTGACTCACAGTGGCGTGGATAGATGGCGTCCTCGGAGGAGCTCACACTTATGAGTTGCCTAACAGTGGCGTGGATAGATGGCGTCCACGGAGAGTCGTCTCTCAGCCATCTGTCTGCCTCCAAAATGAAAGACCTCTTTTTTCATTCTCACATCTTTATTCAAGCATTCACTTTCAAATTACATGATAAATCGAGTAGGTTATTACGTATGCTCATAACAAGAAATTTCAATATGGCTACACTCATTACGGTCATGATGACACATGCAATGACAAACAAGTCGTGCGTTTCTTGTTCAGCAACCGATTCGAGTGACATCGATCCATTCTTCAAGGTGGAATCCAGCATGATGGTTCGTTCTTCTGTCTCGAGCTTCAGCTTCAAGTTGAGGTACGTCAAATTGTAGTCGCCCATGGTCAGTAGTTGATGGGAGCAGAACACCTCTAGCCCTCCATTTACATGGGTTCGCTCCATTTTCTGCCATTGTGCGTCGTCGTCGATACATTTTCCAAAACAAACTGCAGCTTCATGTACATCATTCGGAGCATTGACGTACAATCTGCCTGCCATACTGACAAATACGAGCAGGACGTATAAGTTGGCCGTTATCACAGTGTTTCTGGCTGAATTCTTCTGACAGGTCCTATGGGCGTCCCAATATGCAGCAGATATGGCCAACTTCTCCAGTTGTTTCGTGCAATTTAGCTTGTCTTCGTAAAACTCCAAGTCTTTGGCTACAGCTCGTACTCACGCACCGAATTCCTCCAATTTTCGTCTATATTCTTCAGAGGACATTTTCACACTGACAATCGTCGATCATAACCATTTTCCTTATGGCTACGCCCCCTCCACTCTTCACCTCTGTGTGCGGTTAAGACAGCATTGCCTGTAACATAAAACACCTCCTGCAGTTCAAATATTCCCGCTCGAAATGGGTGCGGTTCTACGATGCCGCCCGAACCCGATCTCCGAAGCGAGCTGCGTATAACCGTCTGCATTTCTCGGCGCTTACGTCATCACGTTTGCACGTATGCTTTGTTTTGCAAGTCTCAGGCGACGGCGAGACGCATGACCTTCTGCAATTCTCGGAAAAACGCATGAGTCATCATGTTTGCTTGTTTTCGTAAACAACTCGGTTGTGGGGATTCACCCGAAAACCCATTAATCATTCGATATCTTTGACGAACATGCCGACAAAAGAGCCGCCTTGCACGTGAGCCTGGGAACTCGCCGTTGAGGCTTTTGCAGGTCTCGACATGTCGACGACGACCGTTAGCGGTCATGGGCGGAGTACCAACGGGGTTACAGGGGGCCCCCGCCCCCGGTACCCCGCTACGACGACATAGGCGTAGTATGTTCCCTAAATCGCTCGAAATACGCAAGGTATGTCTGGGGACCGGGATCTCGGTCCTGAAACATACTTTGCTATACTACTGTGTCCATCGAGAATTTGTTTTTTGCAAAAGAACAGCAGCATGTAGTCCCCTTCTATTGCTCATATCAAGCCAACAATTGTCTTTCAATTTGCGTGAAATATGTTCTCTTCTGCAGATACCAAAAATTATTCGTAAGCATGAGTTTTGTACTTTTTGTATTCCCATTTGATATTGGCTGGACAAGAATGGACCATAGAGTACATCTGCATATTTAAATATGGACAGTATAAATGGCTCACATATATTCGATATTATTTTAATAGGGAAGAAATATGTATTGTCATATATAGTTTTAGGAGTGACGTATGCACGTTGAATAAGCTGATTTACCTATGTAGTTTTCAAATTAAATTTTAAATTGGAGTCCAATATTATACCTGAACTTTTGGCTTCACTTACGTTTTGAAGTACTTCATTTTTTACTACAATACTTACACTATCAGAAATTTTATCTCGTTTGTTTTTGTTGCCAAAAAACTAACATTAGATTTACTACAATTAATACTAAAACAGTGATCCTCTGCAACTTCAATGAACCTATCAAGTTCCTCATTTATAAGGTCACATGACTCCACTGGAGTGGAAACTATAATAAATTTGAGTATCATCCGCATAGAAGTACATTACAAATCTGAAGAGCCCTCACCAAACAGGGAGTATATATAGCAAAAAGCAATGGCCCCAAAATGGAACCCTGGGGACTCCACATTTTGAATCCATATAATTGGAGGATTGCCCATCAACTAAAACCATTTGTTTACGACCTCAAAGGTATGATGCTATGAGATTCCTAGCGTTATTCGACAGTCCAATGTAATGTAGAATTTCAAGCAATAGATTATGGTTGATAGTATCAGAGGCTCTGCTGAAATCTAGCAGGACCAAAACATTACACTAACCTTCGTCTGAGGCTCGAACAATATCATCAATAATATGGAGAAGTGCAGTTGTACAACTATAATTTTTTCAAAATTCAGATTGCGTAATAGGTAATAATGGATACTGATCAATATGTTTCTTTAATTGTACTTCTATAGCCTAGTACCTTCGATAAAGTTGGCAGGATACTTATCGGACGCAAATCTTCGAATTCAAGTGGATTTGACTTTTCAGGCAATACTTTTACAACGGCTCTTTTCCAAAGTTCAGGAAAAATATTATTGGTGAAACAGAAATTCATAATGTGTGTGTTGTAAGGAATTATATGTGGACAGCATAATTCCAATAGCTTTAAGTTTAATCCATCTTCACCGGCAGCATTTGTGTTTATAGCATTTATCGTTCGATTAACAGATAAGTCATTCACCTCTTGGAATTCAAAATCTGATTCAACTGTTATTCTGTGTTTGTATGATGAAAGTAATTCTTCAGGAGATTCTTTTGTAATATGAGAATTGATGAAAAATTCATTTATTTCAGTAAGAGTTCTCAAATATTCTGGTACTGTGCTTGACTAACCAGGTATAACGTTATAAGCCTTCAAAGTATTCCAAAGATTTGTAGAATTGTTATTACTAAGCTCGTATGTAGAAATTGCTTCTTTCTCTCTTCTAATAGCAGAGTTTGTGTAGTTCCTCATGTCCTCATGAAACTGAAAGTGATGATCAGATTTAGTTCTCTCATACCTTTTCAGCGCTTCATCACGTGTTATCATCATTTCTTTGATAGCGCCAGTCAACCAAGGAGCTCTGGGCTTCGAAATTCGCGATGTTATTAAAGGCAGATACCTATCCAACAGGCAAATCAGACAGTTCATTAAAAATGTTATTTTTTCGTCAACCCCTTCCTGATCATATATTCTGAGAAATGAAGTATTATATAAATCTATTCTAAAATCATCTTCATTAAAATTTTCAAAAGACCTATAAGTTATCATTTTGGGACCCTGCTTCTCAACACACAACCTATTTTTGGCTTAGTTAGTTATATAGTTGAACAATGTAGTGATCAATAAAAGAAATTTACCCAATATAGCTATATAAGGCTCACATGCAGTGACTTCAAAATCATATAGTAACTTCAAAATTATATAATTATATTGAACAACGCAAGACGTAAGGGGAGTATAAACCAACTAGAGCTGAAAGTATCTACTGTTCACTTGGTAACAATCGACGACTCCGAATCTTGAGAGTCTATATAGAAAAAAAATATGTTATATAGGACCTTATTGGGTTGTAGCATCCATCCGCATAAACTCCAGGAAAAATCAGGAATACGATAACTGTACCACAATGGCAACCTGGCTCGAACTCTCTCGAATCAGCCACTGAAGTTATAAAGGTGATAGAAGTTTATTTGTTACTGTCTACTTTTCAGAAACTCGCTTTCTCGAAACTTATCTGATGTCCGTATACTAGGACCCTAAAATTATGAAATTGTTATACGAATTCAAACCCACAAAAAAAACAACAATCTTTTTTTTTTCCAAAATGTCTTACCTCCTTGAGATGATTGGAGGGCAACTATAATATTCAAATCGACTATAAATGTTCGAATGTCATCTACAATCACAGGCAATATATCCACAAAAGTGCAATTATTATGCAGGGAGCATCAAAACTCAAGAAGAAAATGCACGCAGCACTAAAACTGAACTCAATATCAAAGTCAGTCAAAACCTCCAAATCTTCAACCAAAATCAGAACGATGCTACTCCTGATACAAAATTGTATTGCCTACTGACTGGAGAACGATTGAAAACGCGAAATATTTCACGATACCCAAGTCGAAGTATCGATCCGACCAAAACCCTATTAATAAAAACTATTTGAATTATTTGAAACAATAGAACCACTAGTAGTACTCTACCATGAACGAGCGACGGAGTGCCCTTAGAATTTCGTCTCTCTCGAACGCACTCGAACGAGGATGAAAACGAATGAGAGGTACTTCGATGACTGAGGCAGTACCTTAGCGAAGCAAAAGATACGATATCGTGGTAAGAACAACTCCTGTCACACACTCACACACGTTATGTTTCATCAAATAAGCAACGGCATGTCGATGATCAGATTGGTAATGAGAAGTAAACACAACATTGGCCACGTTTACACCGTCGCTTGGTAAGCTGACTAATGACTTTATTTTAACCAAATAATCTTGGTCATCTTGGTGTAAACAGTACACTTAGTCAGGTGACCAGCTTGGTTTGGTACCCAAAATTGTTGCGTACCAGACCAAAATAGTTAAGGGACCAAGATGGTGTAAACACCTACGGCCTTGACTATCCGCAAGTTGCAAAATTTGGTTTGAATCTTTGCTAAGCATAAGTCCGAGCTCTGTGTATTTCGTTGTTTTATCATTTTATTATCATTTTCCTTACCTGTTTTATTCTCAACTCCTGATATTTTCTCATATTCCTTCTACAAAGCCGTATAATTTTTGATAATCTCGCCTTTCTTTCACTTGCCAATGTATTACGATTGCCCTTACTCTCAAATCCATTTTTCTATATATTTTTGCTATATATCAACTCAATACAACCACATATCGAATCCAAATCTAATGTTTATTATTTCTGATTTTAATCCATGAATTATTTGATGTTTTCATGGCAAAAAATATGAGTTACAGCAGAGTTGCAAACCTGTTTATACTTCTGTCATGTTCTTTGGTATGACTACCAAATAAGAACCATAATGTTTACTAATTGAAGATGGTGTAAACAGGCAGTAACTTATTGACTTGGCCTGAATTTGGTATGGTCAACTTGGTCAGAATACCAAATTGGCGCACGGTGTAAACGTGGCCATTATATTAATTTGAACAATGGGCTATTTTGAATATATATTAAATTGAATATTTTAGGTTTATGTAATTTCTTTTGATCATTTTTCGTGAAAATATTGCGAATGATGGAATTAATGACTCTATAGGACAGAGAAAGACATTCTCATGAATAGACAGAATTGATGAATACTCTTGTGTATATACAGGCCGTCACAAGACTATTTATGGAGAGGGCTTATATCACACAATCGAAAAATTGCTTGAATAAAAGAACTGATCTCAATCATATGAGTGAAATTTATTCATATTTAACATCACTTGATGAAAATCCGCAACTATTATTCCATAGTTCAATAACTTAAAATCATTGAAATTGGCTTCTCTAATCATTATAAATTAGCAATTCAGTTATATAACAGCCGCTGTATCATATATTGTCAAACTTCATCTTTCTGTCTATTTATTCCTAACTTAAAAAAAACAAATTTTCCTTCGAAACAAAACAAAAATGACTTTGAATAAACAATTGATATTTCAAACAAAAAAGTTTTGATCAAACATTTTTTTTTCGTTTCGATCTCCTGTCAAAAAATGATGTTGCTCAAATTGAAACACAAAAGCAATCATTCTCGCCGACAATGTGGGTAATAATTCATTTTCCTGCTTGTTCTTCATATGATATGATATTATTTGTAGCTTCCCTGCCGATGACTAGTGTCGAAATATTATAATAAAGTGTTAAAAGAGTACACATTTCTGCTTGCTGCTTCACCCAATAAGAATCTTCCTCATATTGTTACCGTTAAGCAAAAACTTCCGTTTTACTTATATATATATATATATATATATATATATATATATATATATATATATATATATATATATATATATATATATACCTATATATATATATATATATATATATATATATATATATATATATATATACATATATATCTTAAAATATATAAATCTCGTGTCACAATGTTTGACCTCAATGGACTCCTAAACCACTAAACCGATTATAATAAAATTCGCACACCATGTGCAGTTCGATCCAACTTGAGAGATAGGATAGTTCAAATCTCAAATTATAGTCGCAATTTCAATTTATTGCTAATTATTTGTCTGTTATTATTTGAGTCACAATTATCTGTTAACTCCAAATGATTCTAACAGATGTCGATACCTTTCGACTGGGTTGAGTAAGTAATCAATAGATGGCGCTACTGAGCCCATCAGTTGGCAGTTGTGTATATACAGGCCGTCACACTCCCCCCTAACCTCAAGAAATTTTGATAAAAATTTCACATCACGAAAAACAAATAAATAATCCATTGAATAGTATATCAAATCAAAAAAATATAATGGCATTTTCCTTCAAAAACAAATACACAAAAGAAAACTGCAAATATGCATTAAGCAGAAAATACTTTCAATTGAAATTTGAATATAGATTAATCCCTCTAGAATGCATTATACTACTCAGAACATGTCAATGCTCTAACAAATAAAGAAAATAATAAAATAATAATAAACTATTGAACTATGAAGAATATTATCTGTTGTCAGGTTGAAAGTTATCACCAGAATCCGTATAATCAGCTTTTAGGTCTTTCATGTGCCAGATGCCACAACTATCTCCAGAATTGTCTTGTAACTCATAAGTCCAAGGACTAGGCCGATTTATAATATTGAATGGACCAATGAATTTAGGTGTGAGTTTCGCGGTGACATTGTCCACTTTTGAAGATTTTTCGTAATTCCTTCTCCAGACTTTCTGTCCAACTTCAAATTTCTCGTCACGCCTTCGTAAATCGTACGACTTTTGGTTTCGTTCAGAAGCCTTATCAAGTCGAGTACGCACCTCCTTGAAAAGCTTGGAAAATTCGAGAGATCGATTTTGTGGTGATGAATTTTCAGAGTTACCAGGAACTGGGACGTTTGGTAGGTGGTCACTACCGTTCAGTGCCATATTCCGACCAAAATTTACGAAGTAAGGAGTTACTCCGGTCACTTCGCTCTTAGCTGTTCTAATTGCACACGCAACTTTTTGCAAGTATATGTCCCAATTACGATGGTTGTCTTTCACATAAGAAGATAGCATCGTCTTCAAGGTTCTATGTTGCCTCTCACAAGGGTCTGCTTGGGGATGATAGAACGCCGTGTGAACCATCTCGATGCCATAGGAGTTTGCCAACGTTTTCAATTCCTTGCTAACGAATTGCTTACCATTGTCCGTCAGTAACTTACTTGGTGCACCGAACAGAAGAATAACCTCGTCTTCCAGTAATTTACAGATAGTTTTGGCGTTAGCCAGTCGCATCGGCCGGAAAATACAAAATTTACTGAAATAATCCTGAATGCTGAGGATATATTTAAAGCCATTAGTTGATCGAGGAAGTGGGCCAACGATATCGATGGATACGAGTTCCCAAGGATGATCAACTTTTGGTCTACTACACATCAGTCCAGCTGGGGCCTTCTGTTCTGGCTTCTGCGCTAGGCAGACCTTACAAGAGCGAACATATCTGGTGACATCATACTTCAATTTCGGCCAATAATATTTCTCACATATTCTATGATATGTTTTGAATATACCAGCGTGGCCGCAAGTTGGATTGTCGTGAAACTCTCTTAAGATCTCTAGCCTTCGCTCTTTAGGAACGACCTCTTTCCAGTCATAACCTTGACCAGTTAAAGGTGAATAAGGATTCGAAACATATTTGAGAAGCTTATTCCCAGATATTCGCCACAGTGGATAGCGTAAAGGCACTTGTTGAACATCGTGAAGTTGTTTATTATACCACTTATCTTTAATGACACTTTCAGCTGAAATTGAGATATCTTGGAAATCGTTGATCGAAAAAGTTTTGACGTCAGGCACAGCCCGAGACACTAAATCAGGTACAACATTATCGCGACCCTTTCTATGAATAATGTCAAAATCGAACTGTTGAAGACGAAGGACCCATCTTGCTAGTCGCCCACTCGGTTGCGCCAAACGGTGTAACCAAGTCAAACTGTGTTGGTCACTGATTACTGTGAAGTGGTAGCCTTCTAAGTATGCTCTCAGTTTCTCGGTCGACCATACTATCGCCAGGCACTCGCGTTCCACAGTACTGTAGTTCTTCTCAGAGCGGCTGAGAGATCGGCTTATATAAGTGATAACGTGCTCTCCATCATCGCGCTGTTGAGACAAAACAGCACCTATACCATAGGCAATTGCGTCTGTCTGTAACTGAAAAGGTAAACTGGGTTCAATAACATCATTATCGAGCATAATTTTCACTTCCTTGTCTATAAGCTCCTGTATGGCTGGGGAAACTCGATAAGGACGTAGTCTGATGGGTTGCTCATTAGTAAGCACAATCTTATGCTCCACTAATGAGGTCTTTCCCAACTTGTTGCCGATTATCGAAAAATATCTGTCAACGAGGTCGCTTAAACGCCTAGACTCGTCGATCGATAACGTCTCATGAGTAGAGATAGAATTGATCACCACTTCCTCCGAATCACAACTATTAAAGGACCAACATTTTTTTTTGAAATCAGGTATCAACCCAAAGGTTATCCAAAAATCCATCCCAAGTATAAGATGAGAAGACACTTCTGGAACAATCAGAATATCCAGAGTTTTTACCACTCCCTCCAGAAGAATTGGAACGCTAACCGAACCCAAAACAGTACATTTGTCATCATTTGCTATGGTACATGAAGGAATCTTCGAAAAAGTGATATCTAGGCCACAATCCTTCAAAATATCCCATCCCTTCCTACCAAGAACTGTTCGATTCGCTCCAGTGTCCAACCAACCCTTAAGTTTGATACCAAGTATATCAACTTCCAAATATGGCCGATTATCATTCTGAAAACTATCAAAAATATATGCTAGGACAGGTTTAATTTTTTTCATAACAAGTTCTTCTTTTCGCGAAAACTTATTTATGGGAGATTCTATGGTCAGTTCAGAATTCGACGAGCACTTTTCATGACCATCAAAATGCTCGACTATCAGTTTCCCGAACATTCACTGCAAGTTTGAACTGTAACATTGGGAGTTCCGCATTTGAAACACACCAATCTCCGAGGTTGTTTACACTTCGACCGAAAATGTCCAACCTGGCCGCAATTAAAACATTTCTTGAATTGGTCACTCCTTGGTGACTCCTGTGGAGGCCTTACAGTAGGTGCAGTGGATGTTGACGCAACATTGGATCCGTCTTGTATGTTTAGCGATGAGGCTGCAGCTCGAGGTATATTCCCAATTGGGCGTTTATACTCCAAACCTGGTTCTACCGAATTACGACTGAATAATGGAGAAGTGTATTCTTGTGCGCATGCGTGCGCTTCTTCGACATCACGTCCTATCGCTATCAGTTCTTCAATAGTATTGATTTTCCTGCCAGCCAAAGACATTTTAAGGTGAGGTAACATTTTATTTCTAATAGAATTGACCCTTTCCCCCTCCTCGACTTTTCGAGAAAGTTTACCGTATAAACCTTCCATATACGCGATATAAATAACAACCGACTCAGAACTACCCTAAGTGCGACGTCTCAACATATCTAGAATTTTATCTTCATAATTTCGAGGCAGAAAAGTAGTACGAAAAACATCGATAAACTGTCTGTAAGTAGAAATTTTACTCTTTGCAAACCTATACCAAACTGAAACATCTCCGACAAGTAGTTCTGAAACCGAATTGAGCATTTGCTCTTCAGAAATATTTCGCGAAATTCTCATATCCTCCAACCTATCTAAAAAGTCGGTGACGCTTGGAGTACCATCGAATTTCATTTGCCATTTGCTAACATCTACAAATTTCGATTCCCTATGTGGACAACTATCTATGTCTCTACCTAATAATTTAACTGTAGAATGTGCGTCTTCAAAATTCCCTACGAATTTGGCCCCGGATAAGTTCATGTTTTTGAATTTTCTACTACAAATCTGGATGAAATCGGTTGGGTTGTCACGACGCGTGTTAGGATCATCTGAGTTCCTCCGGCAAAAATTTTCGATATTTTCTTCTTCATCACGACCAGTAGGTTCTTGATCAATATCTACCAAAACATGATTCGAATTTTTTTTAAAATGATCACGCGAACCTTCGGCTCCAAGAATATGTGAATTTTTTGAACTGCTAGAAGCATTCAGTGACAATTCTTCTAAAGGCTGATCAATTATTGAAACTGAATTTGCAACGTTGCTTTGAGTTGTGGGAATATTACAGGCAGCATGAATATTTTCAAGTGAATAAATAGTTTTTTCACACAATTCCGTCAATTCATTCTTGAGAACTTGCTGTTCTGCTCCTAAATTTGATACATCAATCTTACTCAACCTTCCTTGGACGTGAAGTAACTTCGTTTTCAACCGCCTATATTCATTCAATTTATTGTCCAAATCAATTTCTTGAACATTACCGTAAAGTTCTTCTAACTTGGCTGAACAGATATTGAGTTCACGAATTGGATCGAATACCATTGTCACATGATTCAAAATACCAAGTTTTTCCTTTCCGATTACTTCCCTCAACAATCCGCGTTTTTCACCAACAGTACCATTACCTATATCTGAACCTCTACTCAACAACTCCCAAGTCAATTCATCGCTAGATAATCTATTGACATCCATTGCAAAAGAAAAACAAACTAAATACAATCACCTTCCTGAAAAGCAAGTGACGCCTTTTCCGATCGGCACCGTATATGTTTCAACCAGAATTTGAAGAAAAAAAAAGTTATGACTTGCTAAAATTTCTAATGTTTACGTGTCGAGCTGTTATAGCATTAAAAAAAATGGTAAGAAATATATTCATCAACCAACTTCTATCAAAAAAAAGTGCGAATAAAATAAAAAAGTTCCAAGTAAGAAAATTTCAGCAACACTATAATATGAGAAATGCGATACAAAAATTTATTTCGAGTAATATTCATATATCACCTTCATTCACAAGGACGAATGCCAAAATAACAGCTGAAATTCAAAGGAGTTGATAATATACGATGTAACTTTTTGAAAGCCCTGTATGTAAATACAAAAATAGACGGATGCCACAAGGTGTTAGAGGCACATAAAAAAAATCAACCAACTTCTATCAAAAAAAAAAGTGCGAATAAAATAAAAAAGTTCCAAGTAAGAAAATTTCAGCAACACTATAATATGAGAAATGCGTTACAAAAATTCATTTTGAGTAATATTCATATATCACCTTCATTCACAAGGACGAATGCCAAAATAACAGCTGAAATTCAAAGGAGTTGATAATATACGATGTAACTTTTTGAAAGCCCTGTATGTAAATACAAAAATAGACGAATGCCACAAGGTGTTAGAGGCACATAAAAAAAATTGGGTAATTCAGTTACAAAAAAAAATTCAGTAAAAAAAATGCTTGTGTTACCAAGTGAACCTAGCCAATATATAACCTGGAAAAAAAACTTGTTTTTTTTCAGTGACGTGGGCGCCAGTGTAACGGGTGCGATATTCGAGTAAAGAAATAATAATATGATTGCCAAGCTTCCTGGCTAGAGGCAGCCGGTTTGCTCAGTGGGATGGAAGCGGGTTAAAATGAATCGAAATAAAATGAAAGAGCGCCACCCGTTTCAAATAAACTAAAATATATACCTCTGTTCTGCCAATTAGCTGGGAAACCACTGTCAAAACGGGAAAACAAAATTACACAACCATAATACTAAATCAGTTTAATGAGCCTCGCTATTGTTCATATTCAAACCTATTTTTGGCTTAGTTAGTTATATAGTTGAACAATGTAGTGATCAATAAAAGAAATTTACCCAATATAGCTATATAAGGCTCACATGCAGTGACTTCAAAATCATATAGTAACTTCAAAATTATATAATTATATTGAACAACGCAAGACGTCAGGGGAGTATAAACCAACTAGAGCTAAAAGTATCTACTGTTCACTTGGTAACAATCGACGACTCCGAATCTTGAGAGTGTATATAGAAAAAAAATATGTTATATAGGACCTTATTGGGTTGTAGCATCCATCCGCATAAACTCCAGGAAAAATCAGGAATACGATAACTGTACCACAATGGCAACCTGGCTCGAACTCTCTCGAATCAGCCACTGAAGTTATAAAGGTGATAGAAGTTTATTTGTTACTGTCTACTTTTCAGAAACTCGCTTTCTCGAAACTTATCTGATGTCCGTATACTAGGACCCTAAAATTATGAAATTGTTATACGAATTCAAACCCACAAAAAAAACAACAATCTTTTTTTTTTCCAAAATGTCTTACCTCCTTGAGATGATTGGAGGGCAACTATAATATTCAAATCGACTACAAATGTTCGAATGTCATCTACAATCACAGGCAATATATCCACAAAAGTGCAATTATTATGCAGGGAGCATCAAAACTCAAGAAGAAAATGCACGCAGCACTAAAACTGAACTCAATATCAAAGTCAGTCAAAACCTCCAAATCTTCAACCAAAATCAGAACGATGCTACTCCTGATACAAAATTTTATTGCCTACTGACTGGAGAACGATTGAAAACGCGAAATATTTCACGATACCCAAGTCGAAGTATCGATCCGACCAAAACTCTATCAATAAAAACTATTTGAATTCTTTGAAACAATAGAACCACTAGTAGTACTCTACCATGAACGAGCGACGGAGTGCCCTTAGATATTCGTCTCTCTCGAACGCACTCGAACGAGGATGAAAACGAATGAGAGGTACTTCGATGACTGAGGCAGTACCTTAGCGAAGCGAAAGATACGATATCGTGGTAAGAACAACTCCTGTCTCACACTCACACATACGTTATGTTTCATCAAATAAGCAACGGCATGTCGATGATCAGATTGGTAATGAGAAGTAAACACAACATTATATTAATTTGAACAATGGGCTATTTTGAATATATATTAAATTGAATATTTTAGGTTTATGTAATTTCTTTTGATCATTTTTCGTGAAAATATTGCGAATGATGGAATTAATGACTCTATAGGACAGAGAAAGGCATTCTCATGAATAGACAGAATTGATGAATACTCTTGTGTATATACAGGCCGTCACAAGACTATTTATGGAGAGGGCTTATATCACACAATCGAACAATTGCTTGAATAAAAGAACTAATCTCAATCATATGAGTGAAATTTATTCATATTTAACATCACTTGATGAAAATCCGCAACTATTATTCCATAGTTCAATAACTTAAAATCATTGAAATTGGCTTCTCTAATCATTATAAATTAGCAATTCAGTTATATAACAGCCGCTGTATCATATATTGTCAAACTTCATCTTTCTGTCTATTTATTCCTAACTTAAAAAAAACAAATTTTCCTTCGAAACAAAACAAAAATGACTTTGACTAAACAATTGATATTTCAAACAAAAGAGTTTTGATCAAACATTTTTTTTTCGTTTCGATCTCCTGTCAAAAAATGATGTTGCTCAAATTGAAACACAAAAGCAATCATTCTCGCCGACAATGTGGGTAATAATTCATTTTCCTGCTTGTTCTTCATATGATATGATATTATTTGTAGCTTCCCTGCCGATGACTAGTGTCGAAATATTAGAATAAAGTGTTAAAAGAGTACACATTTCTGCTTGCTGCTTCACCCAATAAGAATCTTCCTCATATTGTTACCGTTAAGCAAAAACTTCCGTTTTACTTATATATATATATATATATATATATATATATATATATATATATATATATATATACCTATATATATATATATATATATATACATATATATCTTAAAATATATAAATCTCGTGTCACAATGTTTGACCTCAATGGACTCCTAAACCACTAAACCGATTATAATAAAATTCGCACACCATGTGCAGTTCGATCCAACTTGAGAGATAGGATAGTTCAAATCTCAAATTATAGTCGCAATTTCAATTTATTGCTAATTATTTGTCTGTTATTATTTGAGTCACAATTATCTGTTAACTCCAAATGATTCTAACAGATGTCGATACCTTTCGACTGGGTTGAGTAAGTAATCAATAGATGGCGCTACTGAGCCCATCAGTTGGCAGAACAAATTGAATCAAGATCTCGATACCCTTCGACTGGGTTGAGTAAGTAATCCCTAGATGGCGCTGCTGAGCCCATCAGTTGGCAGAACAAATTGAATCAAGAAATCCAGCTCAAAGAATCAGGAAAGCAGAAGGTCATGCACAACCACAAATGGTTTAGATTTGGAAAATCCATGTTTTTCTCATGGGCAACTATATGTTGCGTGTTCACGTGTTGGGAAACCGTCGAATCTATTTGTGTTAGCTAAAGACAGGTTAACCAAAAACATTGTGCACCGATTGGTGTTGAATTAAATTGAAATTGATAGTATTTATAATTCAAAAAAATAGATATTAATGTTTAAAAGTTTAAGACTGTCTGCCTTGCCTACCTCATTCATGAGTTTAAGCGTCACATGTTATTTACTGTGTTATACTGTAATATACTTATATTTGTTATAAAATTAAATGGAAATAATAAATCTGATAAATTTTTTTTGACCTATTGATTTCTGCTTAATATCAAGTGTAAGAACATTTTAATTAATTGTGTTCAACGTACTTCCCCTTCAAATCTCAATCCAGTGAATTTGTATACCAACATCAACATTTTCGTCTTTGTTCGTAAATAATTTCATTGTACTGGGTTATAGTAGTAGAAAGTCAAATAAGGAGATCACCATATTTTTTTACAAATACCATCTGTGTGAAAAAGCATAGTGGACTCCGTGACTGATGTTCTCTTATTGTTCCTCTTAGATTGTTTACTATAATGTAATATAACAAAAACTTTAGCCACAGCAACGCGTGGCCGGGTCAGCTAGTATATATATATATATATATATATATATATATATATATATATATATATATATATATATATATATATATATATATATATATATATTGTTCTAAAAAAAATTGTTCTGAAATGGTTCGTTTTCGTTAACCAGCTGACGAACGTCAACCCTCAGAAGTCGAAACTTGTGCGAGCAATGGATCAACGAGGCCTTTCAACGTGCGATTACCCAGCACGGTGGCCCAGCAAGGATCCCCTCACGAATCAACATACTAATCACTACAGGTGAACACAACAGTGATTCAAATTCAGTTGCAAATACAAAAAAAACCTGCTGTATCCATTCCAAGCGTTTGGCTTTTTCGTAGATTCTTGAAAAAACGTGAGTTTTGGTTCCTGAATTCTTCTTTAGTTCAAATTTTTATTTGGTTTCTCGTCTGGCACAAAAGAGAAACGAACCCTCGTAAGTTTTATGAACGATTGAAATGTCTTATTCATTTACAGTTTGTCAAAGAATACTAAAAATAAACTATCCATTGTCAATCTCGTTGAAAAGTTCCAGGAATCGTGAACCCTGTACTACCACGGAAAACCATTTGGATCGTTCCGTTAATCTTGGGCGCCGTCAACGTGGCAAGATATTTTCTGGAAAATGGAATTGCCGCATACACCATCAAGAATATACTTGTGAAATAATTTAGGGTTTCATTGAAATGAATTACTTCGTGATTCCAGCTTGACTGACTTTATTGAGCATATATTTTTTTAAACTTCCAACTAAAAAAACATTCTAAGAAATATACCGGGAGGCTCCATCCAAATGATGGAACTCCACGATATCACACCTTCACCCTAAATTTGCACATGAGTATAAATTCAAACGTGCCTATCCCTAATGAATAATCGCTATCCCCAGTTACGCTTTCAATAAAACCTAATGGGACAAACAACACAACAACCAAAATGTTTCCTAATATAAAACTCCATTATACCTATTGAATATTTTTTTTTTCGATTATTAATTTCATTCCTTTGAACGCGAAAGCAAATTATACCTCGGTGTATCGTCAACAGTCTCATTTTCTTCATTTTGAACTTCTATCTCGCCACTTCTATCGTTTTCAACATCACCCTTATGATCTAAGTTCACATCATCATTTTTGTCAATTACATTATCATTTACAATATCACTAGTTTCTATATGTTCATCGGTAGGGTGTAAGGAATGCCGAGAGCGTCTTATTTGATCCGTATGTCTCTTATGTTGCCTACCCCCCACCGATGCAACATCAAACAAAGTATTTCCAATTTTTCTTGTTATAACACCTTCGGTCCACGTAGGATTACTGATGTTAGTGTAATCCCTATATAGAATATTGTCACCCACATTCAATTCTCGGTTCTTGCCCCTATAAGCTTTCATTTGTTTTTCAACCTTGGTTTCCAAGTGACTTTCACGGTTTGGCATCAACAGATCGAGCCTACCTTTTAATTTATGGCCAAACATTAATTCAGCTGGACTCACCCCCGTTGTCGTGTGTGCCGTATTTCTATAATCAAATAAAAATCTATAAATGAATTGTTTAATATTTTCCTTACTTAACACCGCCTTTTTTAAAGCATGTTTGAAATTTTTTACTGCTCCTTCCGCTGCACCATTACTGGACGGATGATAAGGAGCTGAGAACAGATGACGTATTCCATTCATTTTCATGTACTGCTCGAAGGTAGTCGATGTGAAAGGCGGTCCGTTATCGGTCACTATAGTATCCGGTAATCCGAATTGTGAAAAACAAATCCTCAATTTATCAATAGTACTTTCAGCTGTTGTACTGTGCATTTCGAAGGCTTCCAGCCATTTACTATAGGAGTCTGTCAGAATTAAAAACCTTTTATCATAAATAGGTCCCTAAAAATCCAAATGCAGACGACACCAAGGCTTTTTTGTTAACGGCCATGGATTCAATGTGGATTTAGGCGGATTACTACGTACCGCATTACATATTTTGCAATTGTTGCACATATTTTCTATTTCTAAATCAATATTAGGCCAATATACATATGATCTAGCCATATATTTAGATTTATTGATTCCTAAATGACTCAGATGAATCTCTTTCAGAATTTTATTTTGTAAATTTTTTGGAATTATCACTCGATAGCCCCATAAAATGCAACCCTGTTCTAAATGAAGTTGATCGCTTTTAGTTTCATAAACTTTCAATTCTTGGTCGACTTCGTTTTTATCTGGCCATCCGTGAAGCAAATAAAAATATAATTTATTCAGAGTTCTGTCTTTTTTTGTTTCTAGCGCAACTTCTTTATGATTGATAGGTAAGTTTTCCTCGATGTACCAAATATGATTGAATCCGGCGTCTGGATTGTGGGTTTCAATATTATTCGGGAGTCTAGAAAGGCCATCTGCATTTGCATTTTGCTCGGATTTCACGAATTTTATTTTATATTGATAGGTTGACAGGATTGTGCTCCATCGTTGTAAACGGCTGGCTGCAAAAATTGGTATGCCTTTTTTATCTCCAAAAATACTAATTAAAGCCTTATGATCTGTAATCAGTGTAAAAGGTCTACCGAAAAAAAATTGATGGAATTTTTTTACGCCAAATATGATTGATAAAGCTTCTTTGTCGATTTGGCTATATGCCTTTTCGGCGGCATTCAACGAACGAGACGCGAATGCAATTGGACGAGACGACCCGTCAGGAAATTCGTGAGATAGCACTGCCCCCACCCCGTAGGCACTTGCATCACAAGCTAAATACAGAGGCAAATCTGGATTATAATGTACAAGAACTTTCGAAGAGACTAATTCTGCCTTAATCAACTCGAATGCTCTTTGTTGTTCTCTTGTCCAATTGAATTGCACATTTTTTTTAAGAGTGCATACAGGGGAGCTAGTTTCGTCGAAATATGTTCAATAAATTTCGCGTAATAATTTACCAGTCCTAAAAATGCTTTCAGTTGTGTTACATTAGTAAGAATTTTTACGTTTGTTATCGCTGAAATTTTATCTTTTGATGTGTGTACCCCTTGGCCAGTTATTTCAAAACCCAAATATTCAATTTCAGTTTGACAGAAGCTACATTCCGATATTTGAATTTTCAAACCATTTTCACGCAATTTATCAAACATTCTGACAAGTAAGGGAGCATGTGATTCTACCTCATTTGAGCAAATCAAAATATCATCTAAAAATAGTGCTACGCCATCCATTCCTGCAAAAATATTTTCGATTATTCTCTGGAAAATTCCAGGGCTGGAAGCTACCCCATATGGTAATCTTGTATAACGGAATAATTCCTTGTGTGTATTAATGGTGACTAAATTCTGGGATTCTTCGTCCAGCTCTATTTGTGCATACGCCTGAGATGAATCAATTTTTGTGAAAAATTCACAGTTTTTCAAATTGGCCAACAAATTTCGAATTTTCGGCAAGGGGTATTTATCAATGTATAATTTAGGGTTCAAGGTAACTTTAAAATCTCCACAAATTCTTATATTTCCATCCTTTTTTAATACAGGCACAATTGGCGTTGCCCAATCACTGAAATTTACCGGTTTTAAAATACCTTGTTAAACTAAGCGACTCAATTCTTCGTCCACTTTGTTTTTCAGAGCGAATGGCAATGACCTTGCTTTCAGAAAAATCGGAACAGCATCTTGTTTCAGATATAATTTCACCTTACCTGCGGTGAAACAGCCCAGTTCACCATCGAAGACTTCTGGAAATTGTTCTAATAAGAAGTTTTTCCAATCTGTTCTGGAAACGATTGCATTAGAACAAACATTATTGAGAAAAAAAGAATCAAGTGAAATTTCCAGTTTCTTTATCCAATCGCGACCGATTAGTGGAGGGCCCCCACCGACAATGATAAACAATTTCAAGTTTTTGTATACCCTCTCACGACCCCCTCAGTACTTCGACTGTCCTCCAATTTCATTTTATTTATTGATGACACTGCTTCCACCAATCCCGCATTTTTTCTGCTGCCTCCATGCTTATAGATAACTCATAAGCCTTCTTATGAGTTAAATCCTTTTCAGAAAATAACCGCTGACGAATAGCATCGCTTTTCAAACCGTAGACCAACTGATCTCTAATGTTTTCTCCAAGGGCCGCGCCGAAATTACAAGTCTTTGACAGTTTGTTGAGATTTGCGAAAAATGAAGCGATACACTCACCAGAGTCCTGTTTTCTTTGTCGGAACTTATACCTTTCCGCAATTTCTGATGGCACCGGTTCCAAATGATTCGTCATCTTTTCCACTAGCTCTGCATAGGTCTTGTTTTTCGGCTTTTCCGGGTTGCACAAATCAGTCATTAACTCGAAAGCTTCGTCGCCAATGACCGTTATCAGAATAGCTGTTTTGATTTCTTCTTTCACACTATTCGCCTTGAAAAACTGTTCAAGACGCGCTATGTATGTAGACCAACACTTTTCATCCACTTTAAACTCGTCGATCTTCCCAACCGACATGATAATATCGCACTTGTACGCAGAAATACTACTTATATTTATTATATAATATTAATTTAAACCGAATTCTCGTCGCCACTGTAATAATTTAGGGTTTCATTGAAATGAATTACTTCGTGATTCCAGCTTGACTGACTTTATTGAGCATATATTTTTTATACAAAAAAAAACCTGCTGTATCCATTCCAAGCGTTTGGCTTTTTCGTAGATTCTTGAAAAAACGTGAGTTTTGGTTCCTGAATTCTTCTTTAGTTCAAATTTTTATTTGGTTTCTCGTCTGGCACAAAAGAGAAACGAACCCTCGTAAGTTTTATGAACGATTGAAATGTCTTATTCATTTACAGTTTGTCAAAGAATACTAAAAATAAACTATCCATTGTCAATCTCGTTGAAAAGTTCCAGGAATCGTGAACCCTGTACTACCACGGAAAACCATTTGGATCGTTCCGTTAATCTTGGGCGCCGTCAACGTGGCAAGATATTTTCTGGAAAATGGAATTGCCGCATACACCATCAAGAATATACTTGTGAAATAATTTAGGGTTTCATTGAAATGAATTACTTCATGATTCCAGCTTGACTGACTTTATTGAGCATATATTTTTTTAAACTTCCAACTAAAACATTCTAAGAAATATACCGGGAGGCTCCATCCAAATGACGGAACTCCACGATATCACAACTTGTTTGTGAAATCCATTGAATTTGATTGATAGAGAGAGAGCGTTCAGAAAAACTAAATGAATGACTGACGACTTATGACAGACGCAAGACTTGAATGATAGATGTATGACAGACTCATGACGTGATCGATAGCCAACTCGAATGACAGAGGACGTTCGGCTTGAACGACAGATGGCTTGAGTGACAGACGACTTATAACAGACGCAAGACTTGACCGACAGCCAACGTATTACACACGAATCATGCCCGACGTATGACTTGAATGACATATGATGTACATGAAAGATGACAGGCCAACATGAGTGGTGGACGTCATCTATCCATGACACGCTGAACCAACCCATATAGTAAGTGATATATCTGTGGAGAGTATAACCCATGAGTTTTTCTTTTCATTTTTTCCCAACCTCCGTTCCCCTTGATTCCCACCAAATAAATCAAAAAAAACAATGACCCTTTCGATATACCTTGATTCATTGATCGAGAAAAAAAAACACATTCCAATCTGGTAGAACGGTATTGGACAACCATAGAGGCCAAGAAAATGCATTGTTCTGGGTGCACATATACTTTGAGTTGTAGGCGGCGGTGTGGTTCGGACATTGCGTGGGCGTTGGCTGGATATTCTCCATTCCCTCCATTGTACCGTCTGATTGAGAAACGTCTTGGATAGAAGACGGGCAGGTCACACTGACTCATCACATAGACGACTTCGGCCGAGTGTAGAAGGTATTTCTGCAGTATCACATCAACGTCGTGGTACTCGACGTCCCCTGAAGAATACGGAATGCCATGAACATACTCTTCCAAGTACCACGACATTGACGGCTTGAAGATGAAATTCTGGCACTGATGACCGATATAGATGGCTAGTTCTTTGTGGTGGAACGCCCTCTGTTGACGAAAAAATCCTTGAATATCAACGATCGCGATTCTCATGATGCTTCTCGTACTAGCTAGTTACTTATTGATGATGCGTGACAGAACGTCAGTTTCCCCATTATCCCCACCACCGCAGCGGTGGCGGTGCTGTATATGCGAGATTTCTAATGACTATGATGAGGGGGATTTACTCCAATAGACAGATGTCCGGGATGATGCAATATACAAGGGGGATTTTTTCTGAAACACCGACGATGTCGACGTTGCTGTCCACCGTCGAGAATTTGATCCGTTCTACTCGACCATCTGTATCCAAAAAAAATGCATTCTGAACGGTAATGATTCGGATTTCCATTGTCAATATTATTACCTCTATCAAAACCTGTTGCTAAGAAAGGAGGGATTAAAATACAAATCAAGTGAGAAATTAAAATTTTTTGGTCAGTGATGAAATTGAGTATCGATTGATCGAAGAAAATAATGTTGTTACGAGAAATCGAGATATCGAATATGAAATACGAGGCAAAAACATTTTCATATAAAGAAATGAATGAAATAATATTGTGACAAGAAAATTAAGGTATTGAATGTGAACTAGTCGCAAAATGTAAGTAAAAAAGTAAAGAAATGAAATATTATGAAAAAATGTCGAAACCGAATTGAGTGTACTCACGACGTTTCGATTGCTGGTATCTGCAATCATCTTCGGGTGATGACTGACAATATTTTGAGGTGTGTTTGGTTATAGAGACTCGATATCCCTTTGGTTGGGAAAGGGGTACTAACAATGAGGAGATTGGGTGATACTACTAGCGGAAGATAGATGTTTTCGAGCGAGATTCTCCCTTGAATTTCCTCTGATGTATGATCTCGGCTTCAGACCATTTGATGCTGTGATGGTTTGTCCAAACATGCTCCGCCATTCATGATTTCGTTGTTTCTCCTCGATTTGTGTTTTTATTATGTTCGCCTAATCTCACTTCAAATGGCCTTTTGGTTTCTCCGATGTAGGATTTGCCCTACCCGCATGGTATCCGGTAAACGCAGTTGTTGGTGTCGCTGTTTTTATCCGGTGGCCGAATTTTTGTGAGCTGGCTGCGTATCGTGTTCCCTGATCGAAAATAAACTTTGACGTTGTATTTCTGTCCTATCCTCTTGATCCTCTCTGAAAGTTCTCCCACGTATAGTATGGTACGAATTCGCTGTTCCAGTATCTCCTTAGTGTTACTTTGATTCATCCGGGCCTAAGTTTGATCCACCAGCTTCGAGTAGCCATTCTCTTGAAGATCCTTCCTTATGTTGTTCAGCTCCTTGTCTAGATTTTCTTTGGTATTGCAGAGTTTGATTGCCCGATCAATAGGAGACTTGATGATTCCTCGCTTCGTAGATTGATGGTGATTGGATTGCTCATTCAGGTATTGTCCAGTATGCGTTGGTTTCCTGTAGACTGATGTTTTCCATTAATTTCTTGTCCTCTTCATCTCCACGTCGAGAAACGGCAGTCTGGTCTGAGATTATTTTTCTATTGTAAACATGATGGTGGGTCTCACGTTATTCAGATATTCTAGCAAGGCATCCAATTCTGCATCTCCGCGTTTCCATACTATGAATGTGTCGTTGACATATCTCAACCAGACGCGGGGTTTCTTCTTGGTCTGTTCGATGGTGAATACTTCAAACCATGTAGATGTTGGCTATAACCAACTTACGATACGAAGCGACGATTGTCAATTTATAGACGGGGAGTCTTATGATTTGGGTGGATCCACCCAAAAAGCATAGGTAACTCACATTACAATATCAAACTCGTCACATGTTCAAAATATGGGATGGATCGTGAATGGCTGCAGACTCTTTGTATGCCGAAAGACTTGAAACTTTGCGCAATTGGCCTTCCTCAAGAGAAGTTGGTCAGTGCAGGTTTCGTTTACACCGGTTCAGGAGACGACCCAGTTACCTATCTCAATTGCGGTATCGAAGTATTCAATTGGGAGACTGAGGATGAACCACTTCAGGTGGACATCCTATTGTACGTTCTTCGCCAGCGATACTTGATTCATCAATCGGGTGAAAAAACTATCAACCCATGCGGAAAATGGATATATATATATATATATATATATATATATATATATATATATATATATATATATATATATATATATATATATATATATATATATATATATATATATATATATATATATATATATATATATATATATATATATATATATATATATATATATATATATATATATATATTAGTGGTCTCAGTAGTGTAGTGGTTAGCATATCTGCCTATCAGGTAAGGCCTCGTTGATCCATTGCTCGCACAAGTTTCGACTTCTAAGGGTTGACGTTCGTCAGCTGGTTAACGGAACGAACAATTTCAAAACAACAAAAACAATATATATATGAAATTGAGATTGTTATTGGACATAGCAGCAAGTGAAACCTGTACTCTTTCAGTACTTCATTTCAATATTTTGGCAGAAGTTAGTAGTTACTGTCATCGTAAGGGAAGCAACAAACAATATCATATTACATAAAAAACGAAAAGTACAATGGATTAATAACTCTAGTGTCGATGAGGGTGTATGCTGTTATATTTTGATTTGAGCAATGTCATTTTGTGTCAGGAGATTGAAATCAAAGAAAAATGTTCGAACAGATAATAATTTTGTTTGAAACATCAATTGTTTAGTGAAAATAATTTTGTTGTTTTGAAGGAAAATTTCCAGGTAAGGAATGAGTTTGACTATATATGATAATGTAGCTGTTATATAGCTAAAGTGGTAATTACTAAATAACTGAAATGCACTTGTAAATTCACTTTTACGATTCTTCGGAAAACCATTCATTACGTGCTCAATTATTTTGGAGCATGCATATATCAGCTGATAGAAATTTGGTACTTTTTTTTTCGTTCAAAGATAACACACAATCGGTGAATTGCACCCAAATTTTTAATGATAGGAACAAAATGAAGATACGATAAACTTGACAGTTCATGGATAATTCCACCATTAGCAAGTTATGACGTTAGACGTAATCATTAATTAGTACTCTTATCAAAATTATCATTTCAAGGAAAAAGGAAATTTGGTAACAACGGTTTTTCTCAGAGAAATACCTAGATATTACGAAATATAAAATTTAATTATCGATGATTATTCAACAGCAACATAAACTCCCAGATTAGTGGCTAAATACAGTATTTTTACCTCATTATCATTATTGAGCAACCTTCAGAAGTTTTCAAAATTTCAAAAGACCTGTATGTATGAATTGAAAGTAAGTAGGGGTCAAATGGACTGGTTAGAGAATACGTGCTGACCTGTCAATTACTGAAGATCATCTAGTCATACCACGTGAACGCATCGTTATCTCCACCAGAAACGACTATCAAACAACCTGACATGTTTTGTGTGGTTCCTTAGACGGGGTCGCCGAAGCAAAGCTAAATATTAAGATGTTTGAATCGGTAAGAACCCCGCATTCGACTACAACAATTTTGTTTTCAATCGCCTCTTTCACCTTTCCCCACACAGAGAGAATTTGAACTGGGAAGTGAGTTAGGCGAGTATTTGCTCCAATGATTTTTGCTCGATTGAATGAATAAAAAATCAATTGGTCCTTTTGAGAAATAACGTGGTAGTGAATGTAATGTTTTGCGAACTTTTTTCAGTAAGAGGATTACTGGTCAATATATTATTATGGTAGAGCCAACCAAAGTGATATTGCATCCATCAAGAACAACCTACATAAATTCACAGTTCATCTTGAACAAAATATCAATGATCTTGAAGCGGAAATACTTGGTCTGAAATCAAAACTACTTTCAGCGAGAGAAATCTGAGTAAAATCAATTTGTGATTTTTGGTCTCCAGGTTCCTGGGAATTTATCACCGTTAGACTCGATACTGAAGTTTGTCAACGTATCTCTGGGTGTGAAAACTGAAAAACTCCAACATTTCGTTCTGTGAAGACATGATTTATGAAGGCTGTGAATAAGCCAGTTGAAACTATAGAGAATTCAATCATCAATAATGGAGAGGAGAGAAGTTCACTCCTAACGAACTCAAGAATCTAGAAAATGAATCTGTTATCCCATTGATATCTAAGAACCCTAGTGATTTGGAATTTGAACAATCTACCCGAACAATGAATGTTTACCGTCACGTTAGAGCTGACCAATCCAAAAGTTCATCAACTGATCATCAAAGACTACTCAGAAGAATTCCAGCCAACGCTAACCACTAGGAACTAAAAGTCAGCTTAAGACTCTTCTCAGAAAATGAAATTCATGTTCACATTTTGAATCATCTGTTATAATTATTGTTCATTCATTTAATAAAACAAGTATTTCTTTTTCCTCTTTTACACTTATGCGATATCTTATCAGGTTTTATTTTTCTCGTTCACTGTCTTCGAAGTGTCCACTGAAATGAATATGAACCTGAATCAACTGAAAGCAGCTCAACTGAATATTAGATCACTGCTTTTCAACTTTACACCTCTCAGAGAATTTCTTCACTCGTCATACTTCGACATCTTTGCTTTGACTGAGACGTGGATGTGTGCGACTATTGCTGATGATATACTCCGTTTAGTCACGACACTAAACCTATAATGATAGGGCTCTTGAAATTCATACATATAATTCGTCATTTCATTCATAGGAGAACACAAAATGGCCCTGCTGCCATGTCTAGGACCGCTCAACGCCAGAAAAAAACTTAGATTTCTGTAATGATAAGTCTCCTGTATTGTGATTGCTCCTCCAAACAGGGGAGGGGTAGAACTATACGAAAAGCAGTGCTGCCTTTTCCAACCAGTGACACTACTTCTCATCAAAGAAGTCACTGAGAGCATTGAAAGGATAATGAGAAGACGAAACGCCACTTTCAAACCCCAGAAAACCAATTCGTCTTGCCTTGTCAAGCGAATGCGTTACTTTGGGCCATATTTCACAGTTATGGTTGATTTTTTTTGCTTAAATTTTTCTCAGTATGTTTGAAAGTATTCATCTGGTCTGGCTGAGATCTGATCCTTGATTATTGAATAGGAATATGGAATTATGGAAATATTCGAGAAGACCATAATATTATACGTATTCTGCGACATTTTCCAGGTGGCTTTCTTTTTCGTTTTCGAGTTACCAATGATCAATTTGTGAAAGTGATACCATCAATTTCCAATTTTTCCTGGCTTGCCGTCCGATCTGAAGATTCCTTACTATTTTCATTCGAAAAGACCATGTTATCTCACGTATTATGTGAGATATTCTCTAGATGGATTTCTCTTTCTCGAGTAATAAATTATAGAAATATAAAGGTTATACCATCAATAACAATTTTCAATTTTTCCTGGATTTCCGTCCGATCTGAAAATACCGTACTATTTTTATCCGAGAAGACCATAATATTATATATATTGTGCGAGATATTCCAGGTGGCTTTCTCTTTCGTTTTCGAATAATCAACGATTAATTTGTGAAAGTGATACCATCAATAACAATTTTCAATTTTCCCCGGCTTTCCGTCCGATCTGGAGATTCCCCAATATTTCAATTCGAAAAGACCATATTATTTCACGTATTATGCGAAATTTTCCAGATGGCTTTCTTTTTCGTTTTCGCGTACCTAATCAACGATCAAATTATGAAAGTGATACCATCAATAACAATTATCAATTTTTTTCTAGCTTTCCGTCCGATCCGAAAATTCAGTATTATTTTTATTCGAAAAGATCATGATATTTTACGTTTTATGCGAGATTTCCCAGGTGGCTTTCTCCCCCGTTTCCGATTAATAATTGATAGAAATATGAAAGTGATACCATCAATACTGATTTCCAATTTTTCCTGGCTTTCCGTACGATCTGAAAATTCTGTACTTATGTTATTAAAAAATTTCCTGATTTTTTACATATTCTGACAGATTTTCAAGGTGGCTTTTTTTATTTTCGAGTCATAATTGATTAAAATATGAAAGTGATGTAATCAATAATAATTTATGATATTTCTTGGCTTTCCGTTCTTTTACAATTTCGTACTATTTCTATTCGAAAAGACCATAATATTTCACGTATTATGCGAAATTTCCTAGGTGGCTTTCTTTCTCGTTTTCGAGTAAAAAATTATAGAAATATGAAAGTAATACAATCAATAAAAAATTTAAATTTTTCCTGGCTTTCCTTCCGATCTTGAAAATTCCGTACCATTTTTGTTCGAAAAGACCATAATATTTCATGTATTATGCGAAATTTTCTAGGTGGTTTTCTTTCTCGTTTCAGAGTAATAAATGATAGAAATATACAAGTAATACCATCAATAACAATTTTCAATTTCTCCTGGCTCCCGTCCGATCTGAATATTCCGTACTATTTTTATTCGAGAAGACCATAATATTATAAGTATTCTGCGAGATTTTCTAGGTGGTTTTCTTTCTCAATTCCGAGAAATAAATGATAGAATTTTTCCTGGCTTTCAGTCCAATCCGATAATTCCGTACTATTTTCATTGAAAAAGAACATGATATTTCACGTAATGTACGAAATTTTTCAGGTGATTGTCTTTCTCGTTTTCGAGTAATAAATGATAGAATGATACCATTCAATGATTGAATGATACCATTCAATTTCTCCTGGCTTTCAGTCCAATCCGATAATTCCGTACTATTGTTATTCGAAAAGACCATGATTTTTTACGTAATCTGACATGTTTTCCAGGTGGCTTTGATGATATAAATATGAAAGTAATATCATCAATAATAGTCTTTAATTTTTTCTGGCTTTCCATGCGATCTGACAATTCCGTACTATTTTTATTCGAAAAGACCATAATTTTTACGTATTCTGCGAAATTTTCCAGATGGCTTTCTCTCTCGTTTTCGAGTAGTCAACGATCAAATTGTGGAAGTTATATTATCAATAATTGCCAATTTTTCCTAGCTCCTAACTCCTTACTATCATTTCGCCGAAGAAAACATTATATATTGAGTATCCTGTGAAAATTATTTCCGAATTATGGTAGTTATATAACTCAAAATTCATTAGGAATAGCGATATTTGAATTTTCTCACTCTTTCCATCCTATTCAGAAGTCCTCTATTAACTTTTGTCAATGTCTGAACTTTTTTGGAACATAACCCATTCATATAATCACGATTCATGCCTAGAAAACTACGATTTCGATGCGCACTATGGAATCGTTGCTGGCAACGAATTTCACAGAAACGTATATATATATATATATATATATATATATATATATATATATATATAAGCCGTCTAAATTTGGAAAATCCTCATACAATGAAAATTAACCTTGGGGTTGCAGTCATAGATTGAGTTAGGCCTGATATAGTGAAACTCTTTATTAAATTGTCGAGCTTTCGAAAATCTTTATTTTCTTTATCAAGACATCTGAAAAACAATGTTTATTGTTACATAAAGCACTTAAAACATGTAAAAATTGAAACTTACTAATGTGAGATTAGATATAAAACAGCAGAAGAAAAATCCTTGTCCATCACAAACAGAAAAAACATTTCTTATCAGAAACATTCATGAAAAAACTGTTAACAAACAGAAAAAACATTTCTTATCAGAAACATTCATGAAAAAACTGTTTCTGATAAGAAATGTTTTTTCTGTTTGTGATGGACAAGGATTTTTCGTCTGCTGTTTTATATCTAATCTCACATTAGTAAGTTTCAATTTTTACATGTTTTAAGTGCTTTATGTAACAATAAACATTGTTTTTCAGATGTCTTGATAAAGAAAATAAAGATTTTCGAAAGCTCGACAATTTAATAAAGAGTTTCACTATATCAGGCCTAACTCAATCTATGACTGCAACCCCAAGGTTAATTTTCATTGTATGAGGATTTTCCAAATTTAGACGGTTTTTTCAACTAGTCCAGTCAAGAGACTACCCTTCTCTCTCTATATATATATATTTTAGGAATATAATATATATATATATATATATATATATATATATATATATATATATATATATATATATGGAAACTGGTATTTATAATACCAGTTTCCATGGAGAACAGACAATTGAAGTCTTTGCTTACTCTTGCTTGGTTACTTCGTAAGGGGAGTGATTGACCAGGACGGTATGGACAGATATTCGTCTTACAGTTCTTGAGAATGAATTCAAAATGGAATTCGAAACGTCGAACAAGTCAGAAGATACCTAACGGATAAAAAACCCAGAAAATTCATCTTGCATATATATATATATATATATATATATATATATATATATATATATATATATATATCGATGGTGTCAAATCAATTAACGTATCACAAAATTACAAAATTCATTGGTAGCATTGAACTTATTCAGCTAATGAAGTTATCGATTGAAATATAATTTAATGTTGAAATGAAAGTGTTCTTTTTCAAATGAGTTATGAGAGATAAATACCAAACATTCTTTATCCATTTTTGATGCAAATATGTAGCAAATTTCCTTCACTTTATTTTCAAAATAGTCTTCATTGAGTTGATTGAATTCCGTAAATCGGTATGGATTGTGGCAACTGCTCATCTTCCAACATTTTGGTTTTACCTCTGAGCATGAGACATCAGCTACAAAGTTTTTAATAAGTGTTGTTGGTTATGTTACATAATATATGTATGAACCAACGAAACATAACAAAAAAATCAAAACAATCACTCGAATAATCGATCTCCGTACTGAGTAAACTTTATGCTTGAATGTTAATTGATTTTTGAACGATACGCAATATCATGAAATAGGTGACTTTCCTCCTACAATATCACAATTGTGAAAACATACAGGAATGGTTATGTCCAGCTTATTGAACAATACCTATATATTGGCTTTTTTCGCAGTGACTGTTATACCACAGTAGAGTTTAACTCCTTCTCTTCCCTACAATGGTTTTACCTTGTATAACATGTTTCATGGTGTGACGTGTGTAATCAATAATCACGCTAGTTGCAATTCCCAACATCCTATCATTGTTATAGCGCCAACTATATTATTCTTCACCTGCTTCTCCACCCCTACTTTTTAATGTGTCAGCCCATTCTTCAACTAATGATCAAGCAGCATCAGCATCACTCAGAAATATAAAAATCTCCGTATCAATATCAACACATTCTCTCGTGGAACAATAATCTTTGACGAAAACATGTAGTAACACCAACATCGTTACGTAACACCAACGAAAACTTTAACGAGTAATTAAAAAATATTGAACACATGCAACGATTATATCCTACACCAGGATTCCAAAGTTGATCAATTTTTTCTTACCAAAAATTCATCATCATACGCCATAGTCAAAAATAAAATGTTACGATCGTATATTATGAATTGAGAACCATCATATTATAGAAAGTATTACAGATGAAGGATGGCCAAGTTCGTCGACTCCAGTTATGTCACATGATACGGAAAACTCTTCTATGAATAATATATGTATATAACTATGAAATATAACGTTATATTTTATATTTCCCAAAATCTGTGAAATGCATATACTGAGTAAGGTCCAGAAATGTACGTATCCGGTATTTTAGTACGTACTGGGTACATCCAGAAAGGAACCTACTCAGAACGTCCCTGACTGGACGGGAACGTAAAGACCCAAGTCCCACTACGTCGTGTGCTATATCAGAGAAGTACTGGGGACTTCGCTTCACATACATATTGACATATTGTTATCGTTGCGAAATCCCCAATTCGAGTTTCAAGGCACTTGCATACAACATTATATCAAAAACTTCTGAAGAAATGCACATTGCTATCACAATCCTACATACCTCTGGTAACCTCATTCGAATTTCGAGCTAGTGCTATTATTTCAATATGAAATAATGTGACATGGCTAAGTTACATACACTATAGCTGAGCGACTTTTTGAAGAATACCTGTTACTAAGTTACTGAAATGTTCTGTTCAATGACACGTTGCTACTCCTCAACGATGAACGTATTGCACCCATTAATAAATTCCAATGTTTCACTCGAAAATGCATTTCGATCTCCACATTTCTGTCAAAATATTCGATTATCACGATAATAAAACAATATATGCATATTGTGAAAATTATATTTCGATCTCAGGTCGATGAAAGGCTCTTGATAAGAAAGCTATTAACCTGCAACCCCAAAAATTGGCCTAGTGGGATAATTTTCTTGAGTATTTTTCCAACAATATATTCGATAATTGTGGAATGAAATATCAAATATTCACTATTTGTTTTTCACAATTAGTAAGACATAACCTACTCCTATTGTTCATTCATATCAACCGATCTAGAACAAAATTGATTCCTAAAGTCATAATAATACATAAGTTAAGTGTTCTGTGATGTTCGGGTCGTCAATGCCAAAGCTGAGTATTCATACAATGTTGCCGGTGCCAGAAAATTTCTTTCATCCTGTTTATTTCCACCTTCAGCAGTTTTTTATGGAAACTTTTCACTTTGTTTTCGAAGTTTTATTTTAGAAACCAAGTTAATTCAACAACTGAGCCTGCTGATACTAATTATGGAAAGGAAGCATAAACTGTTGGAAAACGTTGATAGACAAATGCATCATAAAAGACGATTAGGGAATATTCAAGCAGGAGAATTGCAAAGCATTTCAGATCACAGAGACAAAGAGAGAATGATTATTGGGGAGTGTAAATAATCTGTTATTTTTTATTAGTAACCATTTGTAAATTTTCAGAAATACTCAATGAATCCAATTGGAGGGACAACAGGAAGAGATTTCACCAAATGTCTACTGAAGATATTATTTACTGATGAACTTGCCGAGTTATGCAGTTGGACAGGAGCCAAAAATTATACCGCGTTACAGAAACTGACAATTATGAAATGTAAGTGAATATTTTTATGCCATTAATTTCAATATTCAAAATTGCAGAATGATGATGGAATAACGTTTTCCTTTTCAGGAATATTCAAGAACAGAAAAATGAAATATTTGTTAATATGATATAATGAGTTTTTTTTCATGAAGAAAATCATATACGTATTCTCTGAATTCAAAATTTATCAGTTTTTCATGTTCAAATATTTTTTTATTGAAAAATTATTTCATATTTATGGACAATGCCATTATTGAATTCTACGAGTTCATTAAGAGCCACACCTGCATTGCATATTGGTGAGTATTGGTGAGTTTTTATTCCTGTTAGTTTCTTAATTTTGTAATAGATAAAGTCCTACATGTTTCTTTTCTACAGTGTAATAATTCAAATTCATTAAAGCAAAGCAATGCTTCTCAGTCGAAAATAGCAAACATTGAATTTGTTTTGTTGGTGAAACTTTTCTATGTTTTGTTTGTTGTATGTTGTGTCGAAACAAATTCAAAATGTGCTTATCATCTTCTGACTGAGAAGCATTTCTTTTCTAAAATAAATTTGAATTATCACATATAGAGAATAAAAAGGTCAGAGATTCAACCTGTTACAACGTTGAGAACTTAATTAACAAGAGTTAAATCTCAACATTTTTACTGAATGACCAGGTGAACGTGAATGATTCATAGAATAGGTTTCATAGAACCTAACGGTTCTTAAATCCATCAAACCTCCCATAATGTCATCATAATATTATTTAAATTGATGCACGGCAATTATAATCGTTAATTTCCACCTGAAAAATTAACGTTGAAGCGAAACGATGACGTGGTTTCGAAACCCTTTTTTTTCTGTGAGAATCTTCAGAGTGGAGTGTTTTTGTTTACCTTAAGAAGCTTTTCATACCAACATTCCATGAGCATCAATGTGGTTGACAATTTCAAATGATTTATTATTCAATGCCACGATGGTGATTATCAAATAATCCGTGAACATAACTTCAATAAGAGGTTCACTTTGATAATTTATTCGTTCAATAATATTTCCAATAAGTGCCAACATGGGAAGTCGCAATTTTGCTATCGTTAATAACTTTCACATAGCTACTTATTGGGTAATTACCGGCAATATGCCATGTTGCGGACAGTAAGCAATCGCCAATAAGTACTGGATCCACTTATTCATATCAACTTTGTGAAGTCGCATATCCACAATGTTAACTCTCTACAACTTTCCAGCAACCAAAACTGGTTAACTGGGTTGCAGTAGATCGACAAATGTAAAAGAATATTTTGTCTAATACCTCTACAATTATTTGAACTGAATGAGATGAAATGACTTATTTTCATTTCCATTGACTGTCAAAGAAAAACATTGCCATGTCTTGATATCATAGACATGAGAAATACAGGGCAACGAATAGTTTTGAAATTGTCATATTTTCTAGTCTCTAATTCATACACCAATAACTCCGCAACCGGTTATCCAAATTCGAAACAGTATACATCGTTTATATAAATAATTGAAATGGAAACCTTGGGAGCAAAGGGTCACACGACCCCCCTTTCTCTTTTGAAAAAAACAGTTCAATTTCTCATCATCCTAATTTTTAAATTTCGATATTTACTAATCACTGTTTTTAACTTTCAATGATTCCATTTTTACACTTTTCTTTGGATGGTTCAGTGACCAAACTTCTAATTTTAATTTATATTTTGCTTCCAGGAAGTTGTCCTAACTGTTATCAATGGAAGCGTTTATACAGGACACTTTAATTCTTGAATATTTTTTTACGGAAGCCTCTATCAAATAGAATTGTGAGACCTTTCCTAAAATAAAATTTGTAGATAAAGTAAAAATAAATGAATGGTCTATGAACCAGACATATGTTAACGTATTTTTTTCTGTTCTTTCAAATTTTTCTGTTTGGTTCTTTCACTCATAAATTTTTCAAACCACTTTCACATATTTCAAATAAATTGTTCATCCTTTGTCATTATATTCGATAAAGCTCTATCTTCTGCAATTTCAACTTATCAATATTTTGGGGGCTCGGGTCAGTGGAAGTTGGGATCATCAAATTTCAACACAGAATTCCAAAACATTCGACCAAATAAAAACGATTTTACCGAAATGTTTTTGGTGGATGGATTATTTTCAGGGACTTTCTCAACTTATTCTGGGTATTTTGAAGTCGTGTGCTGATGTTATTTCTTCTACGCAAATCGATCAAAAATAATACAAAAATTTGGTATCTCATGCAGTTTTGTGATAAACTTGGCTGAATTGTTCACTACTGACAAGAAGTTCTAGGTGACAGTTCAAGTCAACTATAAGGAAATGATGTTTCCTTACAGTAAGGAAATAATATTCACTCAGTAGTGTATTTTTCCTGCAGGCGTCCTGAAATTTCCTTATGATTTGAAAAATCGATAATTTCACTTTAGACAAATCATACCGAAAGAAACTATTTTCTAGGCGATTCTTTTCACTTCTGGAAAAGATTTTTTACCTTTGGAATGATTTTTGGTATCTACGTAGGTGGCCTTGGTGATAATTTTTTTTTTCATTATGACACCACTTGTCATATAACTTTTGGAATTTTACCGCTCTTCAATTTCAAACAACAGAAATCAGTAGTGAAAGTGAAGCCGAATTAATTCCTCATGACATTATTGAAGCTGCTGAAGCGGCTACTTACGCATTATTCCCGCTAAAGTCAAATACTGATACGTCTAATAATACCAATTTCTGTTAATATACGTAATGATATTAATATAAGTGATTTTTATAATTGTGTTATTAATAATCATGAGTGATGTATTCACAAAAGAGATTGTTATATGTAATTTATTATAAGTTCATGGGTAATGTGTCCGTCCAGTTTCTTTTAAATCACCTACGGGCTCGTTCTGTAAACTTCCTACTCATTCCGTAGAATATCACATTCGGAACTTACGTAAATCACTATTTCCTTGCAGTTATCAACGTTTCTTAGCAACCACTAGATTCAGGGAAATATTGCCATTTACCTTCAAAAAGTGTATTTTTCTACACTCTCGAGATGAGGCAAACAACATTCCTCATTATTTTTTATGTCAATGTAGCCATAGATATTCCCGAGTTGCTTCGCTTCTATCGTCGTCTTAATAATGCTTCATTATATCTCGTATTTCTTCATTTGTAAAGATCGTTTCCAACGATGAAAAATAAGTAGAAATTTGTTTTCGACATGTTTTCAAATGAAACTGAAAAAATATATCGGTTTTTCATGAATATCTTCGAGAATGTATGCATTTTTCGAACTTTCCGAATGGCATGTTGTTGATCACATAATGTGCAACTTTCTTGCAATTTAACCATCTTCGTTTTCTTTATAGCTTTCACGATCCCAACGATGGAAGAAGAATTCGAAATATCTGATATATTATATAATTGGTCCCAATCAGAGTGAATTACCTTACGAAGTCAGTTGATTTATTGGTATTCATGAATGTTTGAATATCGGCCTTCTTAATATACTTCCGTCAATGTTTTCAGCCATATATCCTTGTTTGATCACCAATTTTTCTTTCACAAAAAATACGATACGTCTCACTAGACTTGATAATTCAAATGAGAAATGAATCAGATTCATTGCTGTAGACAAACTTTCTCTTAAAACATTCGTGAACATCTTGAAGATGTACGAAGAAACATAAGTGATCTGTTTTGATATCCATTTAAATGATGTCATGTCTATTATAGAATGAATCATTACAAACTATGTAACTGAATTATTTTCACTTTCCACAATAAATCTTATATTCCACAACAGATTGAAAAACAGACGAAGACAACCAACAGATTGTGAAGGTAACATATTTATGTGAATTTGCACAGTGGATTTTTCAGCACTTACGAAGAAGGTGAAATTGATACAGTTTTCACAGCTTTCTAAATACAAGTATGTTTCATATACATTCGACTCCGATAAAAATTCACCTGAGAAAACAAGATGTTCGTGGAATAATTCGGAAAAAATCTCGAATCACTGGAATCTGGATATTCCGCCGTGAAATTGAATAAAATAAGGTTGAACCATTTTAAGCGTGCTCTCAATTTTTCAATTACACATTGATTATTCCTCTCAGTGAAAGGTAAACACTGACTACTGATGAATAAGCATGGAGGAAGATTCCCAGGAAAATCTAATTTTTGCTTTTGAATGAATGAAAAAACTAGTCCGAAAATATAAGTTTGAAAGTAAACGGAATAGTGGATGAACATCAGTTTTTCAGAAGTTTCAGGAATGACTTCTGTTTGATTCCAGTTCAAGAGTGATGTGATTACGGTGAATTCTTCTCTGGCAAGTGGAGTTCAAATGCGAATCATTTCATTCGTGTGAGAATATAGATGATATCTTATGATTCGAGTAGCCTGTCGTTGGCATTCAAATTGAACAAGACAAAGTAAGTTACTTCTATGTGATTCAGTGTCCGTGGCGCCATTAAGGTATCAGAGTAATTGTTTCAATGACTGGTTATGTGCTCTACTAATTTTCTGTTTTTCTATTCCAAAATGAATGATGAGAGCGAAACAAGCTTTTTTGGGTTCGAGGATGAATTGATGTTCTGATGAGTGGAGTTCAATTGCAAACTATCCTATTTGTGTGAAAAGATCATACAAATGATATCTTGTGATTCGAGTTGCTGGTGATTGGCATTCAAATTGAGCAAAACGAAGTAAGTTAATGTGTCCGTAACGCTATATGGGCAGGAGAGAACCTTTTTTAGATAAACTCTGTCTCCTTTTTTGTGAATAAATCAAACACACATGGAAGATATAAACATATCAAGCTTTTGCTGAATTTTTGATATCACTTCTTCTATAAGTCATTCATTCTATTCACGATAATTCAAGGAATCATAAGCCAAAAATCAGTTACTCAAAATTCCCTTCTCTCCACGAAAATAGTCGTGTTTTTGAATATCATTACCTAAGGCTCGGTTCAGTGTTATTGAAATGCCAATTCGTTAAAAGCGAATTTGCCCAAAATCAATCACTAAGTGATAATTCATCCATAGGCCTAGTGAGCTGCTCAAAGGATACTTCTCTGTGAGTGAAACAAGTTAACAAGAGTTCAAGAATGAAATTTTATTCTGGTAATCGGAATTTTATTGAGGAGAAGAATATATTGATAAGAATATAAATGGAACTTTCAACACAGATCACTACCCTACAACCACATTGTTATCACTAGCGCTCAATGTGTGTTTTTCTAACCAAGTGAACATTCTTCGGATGAGAAATTAATACTTCCTCAATTTCTTCTTCTGAAGGTTTGCAGGAACACACATTTATACGTTTGAGCGAAATAGGTTTCTGGAAGATCATATTACTTGTAGCCCTACTACCAACACTTTCCAGAATTCAACCAACTTGTTCAGACGGCAGCAGAATACGTGTTACACATCTATGAAAGTTCTCCCTGGAAAAAATTACTCAGTAGCTGTGTCAAAGATAGTATCAACTGACAATGAAAGTTACCGCCGTCATTTCCAATAATTTTTTTCTACCTGATGAGATCTTCCGAATGATGGTATATCACCACCAAAAAAAAAAAAATTGTGGGATAATTGAGTATGCATGATGGTGTAAATATTGGTCGACTGCGAAATTTTGCAACTATAATTCTCGTAAATTTTCAATATATTCGTTTATTTCGGTTCATTCCATCTGCTTCTGCCTAACTTCTTTGCATTCGTCATTAGTTTGTAGCATATCATTGTTTAAGATACGTTATGCCGTTTTTTCTTGAACTGCGGGGCTGGGCTTCTCAATAAATTAAACGCCATTTTCAGCAGAATATGTTGACGTAAAGACCCATCTTCATCAGCTTCCTGATATCAGTTCTAGCTCTCGGGGTATAATAACACTTTTTATGTTCAACTTACGAACGCCCAAAATAGTCGGACTTAAGTATTTGAAATTGTACACGCAAGAAACAAAAAGCATGTAAAAACGGGCAACAAGCGTTTTTCTTCTAATTTGACCCAGCTAAATCCAAATCTGTCTGTCGCTGAACCGAAATTTGACCGACAATGAGATATTCAAGATGTCGGCCGTTTGCTATATTGCTGGTATTTTCGTCGTATCATTTTAGCTTCTTGCATCTGCCGTCATAATCTCAGCACCAGCCTGTCCGGACCAAAAATCACATTGTAAATATAGGAAAATGACAGGGTCGAACGGGGGTTCGAAGTAATATATCATTATGTACACAGTACCTTGAAAAAACGATGAACAATGAACTTTTCTGTAATGGTGATTGCACGTTCCTGAAGAGGCTTCTCCCTGAGGCCGCTTAGAAGAGTCCAGGCAAAGCCCTGGAATGCTTCCAGTGCTGTGGGTTCCGTCATTAATTCGTTAATATAATTTTGGTCTTGTTCTGTTACTCTACAATCTACTTGCTGACTCACTTGTCGAATGCTGCAGCGAATTGATCAAACGTTGTGGAATTTGCTGGTCTATTCAGGGTGATGGTGAAAAAACTTGCATTTATGACCAATGCAGAGGAAGCCTAGGTAATGCTCAGGGCAGCGGAACAGTCCTAACCACGCATAAGCTCTCGCAATAGAGATGCATTGTCACCAGATTTTAATTCATCGCTCATGTCAAGGTACAGCTCATCCAATCCATCTTGGCACAGAAGTAATCACGTATATGCCCAGCAATCTCTGTTCAATACACTGAGATAAAAAATGACCTATTATATGGGTTCACTGTGTTGAAATTTATTCCTAGAAAGTGTTTTTTCTTTCGTCAGGGTCTACAATACCAGGGTGTAACTGGAAAAATATCTGAGTTTGTGCCAAGATGGATTGGATGAGCTGTAAGTGACTTATTTTTTGGTATGGTGGCATGATTACTAATCTTTGGTTTTTCTATTCCATGTCCTTTTTATTTATGGCTTACAAATTTCATCACCAGCTCCTGACCTATCCTGTGAGCAGAAAGAAGAGCAACATGAATCTTCAGAGTGCCGGCGTCCTTGGTGGAAATATTACTGACGATATCAAGGTATAAGTCAGTCAAAAACTCCAGCGATTCTAATATGTGGAAAATTGCGTTTTCATCGTTAACATCGTTTTCTGTGAGTTTTTAGGTCAAATGATTCATAGGATTGACTTCAGCATGTGTAAGTTAGTTATGTAGACTGCAAGCGATTACAGATAATTTTTATGGTCGTACAGAACCATGTGAGGAAGCATTTGTGGAGGAGAATCGAGACAACTTCTCCAGTCACCACTCCTCATGGCACGGGTGAACCGGAGCAGGATTGCTACCACATCCTGGTGGCTCCACCAGAAGGCGAAATTCTTATTGCTCCCACAGCGCTTCACCAGACATTCATTGAGTTGAGCAAGAACGTTTGGCTGGTAAAGGACCCCATGTAAGTGACGGTGACAGTTACAGAAGAGATCAAATCTCAGTTGTGAGGGATCAGCCGCAGCGGGTTTGTTCATGTAACATGATATCCGCCATCTTGAATTTCGTACTTCCGATGGCACAAATTTTTTTTATAACAAGATTTAGGTGCTCCATAATGTGGGAATACATATCAAAATCACAAAGTTATTAATTATTCATTCGCACCATATTAGCTGCTATCTCGTATTTGTCAAATCCGGTCGACTTCTTATGCTCTTCTTTGTATTTTCCGATTCCTATAACGTGGTCTTTATATAGCAAAATATATCAATATACACGAAACTAGACCCAATATAGCAAACTGCCGCCATCTTGAATATGTCACTTCTGGTGAAAATTTCGGTTTGACAACAGGCAGATACAGATTCAGCGTTGGCAATTAGGGGGAAAATGCTTGTTACCCGTTCGTTACATAAAATGCTCCTTGCAGGCAAAAGAAAAGCTTTTTCCGAAATCTGGCTCCGACTAAAAGAGCACCGATTCCTCTAGATAGCTCTTTTGAAGATAACTCCGAGCTACCTCTTTATTCACTCAATTGTGGCACACATAGTGATTCCCCAACGTTTGGCCTAATGAACCGTGATTAGTAAAAAAATTTGTGAGTTCTAACTAGCATACACCTAAACAGGGCCAATAAGACATATTCCACTCAACACTCTCCTTTTGCTACACGTCATGCGGTTTGCTGTGCTTCAGTTGAAGCTTAGGCTGCTTTCAGACGGGCGACGTTTTCCAGGCGAAGTTAGCAGAAAAATGTCGGCATCCTGTCGTCCACTAGACTACAGCTGCCGTTACATGATTTGTAAACGGTAACGGCAGGTGGCGACAATCAACCACAAACGCTCGACTTTTTTTAGCCGACTTCGTCTTCAGAAAATCTGAAAGCGGCCTCATTGCTTTGATTTTCACGAATTTTGAAGATGATAAACCCTTCGGTACCCGCACCTGATCTGAGAGATCACCTTAATTCCTTTTTCGTGAATACTCGGTGAGTAGCAGAGATATAGGTCGGTGATGTCCGGTAGCTTCCTGTTATGACACGAGGTACCGGTACACAATTAAACACAGTATTAGCATTTCTTGTCTACGAGCTAGACGTTAGTTTGATCTGTCAGATACAGTGCGGGTACTGGTGTTCGTATAATCAATAGAAATTTTGTTGGCTTTGGTAAGGTTTTTGTGTGTATAATTAGACACAGTTTATGAATAACAAAATTATTTTTGTGAATAGATGAAATGGCCTCATATGAAACAGAGCAGGCTCGTTTGCAACGTCTTATGGACGAAATGGACATATTTTCTGATGACGCACCCGACGATAGTGATGACGAATTTATCGGTGAAACTCTGGATGAATTTGAAACTCGTGAAGAAGACTCTGATTCTGAACAGGATTTATCTGATGGCAACGAAACTGGTAATGAAGATCCTACGGAAGAAAGTCATGTTTACTTGGGCAAGGCAGCTAAAGGTAAAGAAAAAATAAAGTGGAGAATACTACCCTCCAATAAGAATGTCAGAACAAGATCTCACAATATAGTATCACACCTTCCTGGAAACTTGGGCCTTTCAAAAGGAAAAAAAAAGCCTTTGGAATGCTGGAAATGTTTATTTAGCGATGATATTGTTGCTAAAATTGTTGAATATACGAATATGATTATAGCTTCCAAAGCTCACCAATATTCTCGAGAGAGAGATGTGAAGCCGACAAATACATCTGAAATTTTCGCTCTTCTAGGTCTTCTTTACTTAGCAGGTGTTAATAAAAGCGGCCGTCTGAACACAAAACAATTATGGAGTACAAATGGGACGGGAATTGAACTCTTCAGGTTGACGATGTCTATGAACAGATTTAAATTTTTATTAAAGTACATCAGATTTGATGACAAAGACACAAGAGCGGAGAGATTGAAAACTGACAAACTGTCGCCAATTAGAGAATAATTCGAAATATTCAATGAAAATTGTAAAAAATCATATTGTCCCTCAGAATACCTCACTATCGATGAGAAGCTGGAGGCTTTTCGAGGACGGTGTAGTTTCAAACAATATATCCCTTCCAAACCAAGCAAATATGGGATAAAAATATTTGCCATGGTAGATGCGAAAATGTTTTATACCAAAGCTATGGAAGTTTATGTTGGGCAACAACCGGAAGGTCCATATTGCGTTTCAAATAGTTCTGAGGCAATTGTGAAAAGACTGTCTTCTCCTATCCACGGCACTGGAAGAAACATCACTATAGACAATTGGTTTACAAGTTTCAATTTGGTTTTTGGTATGTTGAAAGACCACAAATTAACCATAGTAGGCACAGTGAAGAAAAACAGAATGGGAATTCCACCCATTTTTACAAATGGTAAAATACGGCAACCGTTTTCATCAATGTTTGGCTTTCGGGAGGAGGCAACATTAGTGTCTTATGTAGTAGGGTAATACAGCCGATTTGGGGCCTCCCCCCACCACTGTAGGGCGTGACTAATGGCTTTTTTGATGTTCCACCACTACTTCAGGGTGTGGTTAGTTTATTTCAAATGTTCCCCACCCCTTTGGGGTGTGGTTGACGCCTTTCAAATTTCCCCCACCACTTTGGGGCGTGTCTAAGGACTCTTTAGGCATAGTGGGAATTACGATTGACGAGATGTGACGTCATCATCTGAAATGTTTGAGGGGAGATTGCATACACGGTAGTGAAGGCAGCATGTCCATACTGCAGAACGTCGGCATGCCACGAAGATCCAGCAACAAGTGATGAGTAGTTCTCACCGCACTGCTCATCGATGTGGTGGGAAGGAAGAGGGGAGAATCCACCAACGCCACCACAGTGAATGGGAGAGGAACATGTTCACGCCATAAGCTTTTACCGACCAATGCTCATATGCTCTCTGAAATCCAACCACTGCATTGATGTGGTAGTGGGGTGTCACACACAAGACCTCTCGTAGTGGAGAGGATGCACATATGCACAAAGCTCCGAATATTGAATGATCATTGCAGCATACTGTAATGTGTTGAAGGGGGGGTGTGACACGCCCCCATGAGCCCTTTCCAACTCTCACCGATACTCTGATTGGATGTCATACAATGCGTCTCGAGGTATAGAGTATTTCTGTAAAAAGCACCAACGGTCACCGAATGTTCATAGCAGCACTGCAGCTTGGATTGGGAGATCCCTACAAATCGTCTGCCAGGGGAATAATTGATCAACTAACGAATTGTGTGCATAGATCGATAGTGGAGGGGTAGCTACTTTTTCATTATAAAAGAAACGATGAGTATGACGCAGAATCATTCCAACTTTGAATCTGCAGCAGTTAGCAATTGGTAGAGAGTTGTTCGGTGCCTGATAGAAGGAACGGTGAGTGTGTTTCTCTGTTGGAAATTGTTTATATTTTTCCATATATATTTTCATCATGTCCGATTCTAAAGTGGACTTACAGAAAATCAATGATTCGATTACAAAAGAAGTTGAAGTATTAGAGCAAAGGCACTTATCATCCTTACCTATAAATGTGGTGTATGTAATAAAGAATATGTCACTTCATTCCACTCGGTTTGGTAAATCAATCTTACTGACGTTACAAGACGTGAGCAATGACAAATTATTCAAAACATGGCTACCCAAACGTATTTCAACACAATTCACTGATGATGATATAACTTGTATGAATTCTTCAAACGGTAAATATACAATGGAATATTTGGGTAAGAGTCCACAAAGCTTTGCTGGCATGAAAACTCGTTCTCTAGTCAAATTCGATTCAATCGAATAAAAATTATAGTTATTTATTGTAGGTTAATTTTGTAGTATTTATATATTAGAAAGTAGATGTAAATTGTATGGAATTAATTTAAACATTTTCACATATTGTTGAACGCACTCACTTAACACACTGGAACAATGTGATAAAACCTTATGTGAGTATCCTTCGTGATATGATGAGAGTTCACAACTAATTTTCTTTTATTTGATTTCAGTTCAACAATTTCAAGATGTGGATGCAATACGCAAGTGAACACTGGGTCGAGGCCAAGGATCTCGCTTCATCCATCGAGAGACTGTCTTCGGAATTGAAAGCCTTGAGTGAGAATGCTGAGCATGCGAGTGTTTATGACCTCGGTGTGTGCTATGATGAAGAACAAATCGAATTGTGTCTACGTGATGCCGAAAACTACAAGAGTGGTGCTGAAGTTTGTGACAAATTTCTTAATGGAATTATAGAATTGCATCAACTCTGTAATCTATTGACTGAATTGAATCTAAGGAGATTTCTTTATCGTATTCGATCATACCTTCCAGAATGGATCATCCAGGACTTCCAACTGACGGATGAAAATCGTGAGGACATCGAAGATGGTCAAGAAAATGATGACTACGAGGAAGAAGTTATTTTAGATTGTTTATATGTACCAATAAATCATCCATAGTATTAAATTAAACAAATTTGTATTATTCACGTGTTTTATTTACCCAATTCCTAACTAAAATGAACAAAAAAAACTATGCAAAAATAATATATATCATTTGAATGAAAATACAATGAATGAATGTAAATACATGGTGAAAGATAACAATACAATTCAAAACATAATATTATCAATAATGTAGTGTCAATATCTGGTGTGAACTGAACCATCCAGTGCATTGTATGTTAGAAATGTATCATGCAAAATGAGTGCATATACTTTGGTGTTGTCTGGAAACTTGACTTTTCTAGTTTCAATTTATATCGATAGTTGAGGATTTTGTGGCAGTCGGTTGGTGTGAACAATCGATTATGAAGAGTGGATTGCTTCGAAACTGTCCAATATCCATTAGAGGTTCACTCATATCTTTATCATAATAACTACGTTGAAAGTTCTCATAAGCATAGTAGGCAGACGAATCGAGTTTTTTGTCAAAATCCAAATTCCAACGTTCATATGGATATACTTCCGAATTCAAGTACACTCGAATATTATTGATGTCAGCTGTTATGAATTTTGTGATGTCTTCTGCTCGGTCCTCAGATATTGTGGTATTTTGAAATCCGATTATAATGAAACGGGGTGTTTCCAAAGCATTGGTTGTTTTTATGGCTCGTAATGAAGGAAGTTCATACAAGTCCCACATACGATAAGCCAACTTAATTTTTGCATTCAGACCACTTTTGTTGATTCTATGCAAAAGTTTGAGTTTGTGCTTATCCTCTGGTAATATGTGTCGTATTCTCCATTCGATTTTATTTATTTCCAAATTAGCATCAACTTCGCCTATATATGCCCTAACAACACAAGTACACCCTATGGACGTCCCTGGGACATCTCTCATTTGTTTGAGGGATGTCCCTAGTACAGCTGTTCCCGGAACATGGTACATACGAGGGACGTCCCTGGGACATCTGCTTTCCGACAAAAAGGACATCCCAGTGCCATCCCTCTGGTAGGTCCTAGGGAAATACCATATCCTCATAAGTATGTCCCGAAACCGTCCCTAGGCTGTACTATTATTACTAAAAGTGAATCCACTGGGCATTCTTGGGACATCCAATATAGGGACATGGTACGTACTAGGGATGCAACTGGGACGTCAGATATCCAACAAAAAGGACATCCTTCTGGTTCCAGAAACATCCTTCAAATTCACTTTCAGAAGGAAACAAATACTAATGAAACATAAACAAAATGAAAAATATATTCAAACTATATGAAATAAATGAATATAATAAAAATTTGTAAACTCTCAAATATATAAAAACTAAAATACTATTACTCTGGTCTATATATTCACATTACTTTGATCTACAAGTGACGTGAAACTAAAATATATTCTTAAAACAAGAATATTAGGATCTGGATACATCACATTACTCTGGTCTAAAAATGGGGTGAAAATAAAATATACATTCTTGAAACAGGAATAGTAGGATCTATATATGAAACAAAAATAGGGCATGAAAAAATACACAAAAATAAAAAACTTGATTCAAACACTGTTCAATCTTCTCCACTCATTTAGTTTTAAGTTAGTTATAGTTACTTTATTTCTGAGGAAATTTATTCATTTATTTAGTATATTCATATTTCGATAAACTCGCGCTTTTGAAAAGTTGAGGTACGCACAGTTTTGCGGCGCATGCCCAGTACCAGTACTCAAGTCAGTCAGTCCATGAAAGACGACAAGAATATACGCTACCGCTAACACATTGTATTTAAGTTTAGTGCAGTTTTTGTGCATGTACCTCGCTGCTTATTACGCTTACTACCACGCAATACAGTCCACTGTACCCGCATGTTGGAGTCCTGACCACGCTAGCCGCCCTCGAGGAAGTTTGGTGAGTGCTACTTCAACTTACGCTAAATTCGCTTTTCGCATTCAGACGCTATACGTATCATTTGGTCCATTTCGAGCCAAGGATATTTCACCCGCGATCATTATATGAATAAGTTTCCTCAAATATAGCAGTTTTTCATTCGCATATTTCAAATAACGAAAATAAAAGGTTTCATTTAAAAGATAATTCAAGGCCATTCGATTCGACACATTGAGGTTTTTTGCGTACGAATTCCAAACAACGTAAAAAAGGGTAACTCTCTAGAGTCATTTTTATCGTCCGAATACGACGAATATTTGTTGAAATCGTTCAATTTACATTATGTCTAATGCAAATAAAATAAAGCAGTATAGAGCTTTTTGTCAAGTTCTTCAGAATCAAATAACAGAGATTAAAGAACTTGCTGACAAGGCAAAGACTGATGAGAAAAATAGTCTGCAGTTCAAATTGTTTTATCCACAAGTCGCAGAATGTAGTAATAAATTCAAAAAATATCACTTTGATTTGATTTCGTTGCTTGTTCTTGCGGATGAGGGGTACAATGATGATGAAGTCGTTCGCAAAAATTTTGATTTTGACTGTTCATATATTGATGTTATCTATCACGAATTGTTTGAAACCAAAGTTGAATTAACTACAACTCATTCTGTCAATCCTTCGCAAAACAATAATAATTCTGGGAGCAATGTGAAGCTACCTAAAATTGATATTCCCAAGTTTTCAGGGGATATTAAAATGTTCAAACCATTTATACAATTGTTTCGAAATGTTATTCACAATAACACAAGTCTCACAGACATTGAGAAATTTAATTACCTCGTAACGTCGCTTCGCGGTCCTGCTCTCGCGCTTGTTCAAACTACTTCTATGAACAGTGAGAACTATGAAACTGCACTCGAGTCTCTTTTGAAGCGGTACGATAAAAAAAGATTAATTGCATTCGCCCATCTGCAAGAAATCGATAACGCTCCATTTGTTACCAATTCAAAAGATACTAATACTTTAAGACTACTTCTTGACGCTTTCACAGAAAACTTAGCCGCTTTGAAAAATATGGGAATTCCTGTCGAACAATGGGATTTTCTTTTATACTATTTATTCGCTAGACATCTCGATGAAGACACTGAGACCAAGTTTGAGCTGCGTGGTCCCATTGCCAATGATGAGATTCCTACTTTTGAATCATTGAAAACGTTTATTCAGGATCGGTGTAACGCATTAGATGCAGTGGGTTTTTCAGTGCCACATAATTCACCGCCATCAGTTAAAGGAAAATTCCCAAATATGCCATCAAAATCTTCAAAACCTAAACAAACATCCTCATATTTCGCGAATACGAATTCTATTCAAAGTCATACTTGCTGTTTTTGCAAACGTAATCACTTGATATATAGATGCTCTGATTATTTCAATAAACAACCGAAAGAAAGACTAAGTTTCGTTAAGCAGAAAAATCTATGTACAAACTGTCTGAGCTCGCAACATTCTTCAAGCAATTGTAAGTCGAAATCAACTTGTCGATTTTGTGGAGGAAAACATCACTCAAGCATCCACATTTCGAAAGTTATTAATTCTAGTAACCCGCCTCAGACAGACACTTCGATTGGAAATATTCCGGAACCATCTACTCCGCAAAATATAAGTACTTTCAATGGCTTTGTTTCATCTTCTAGTAATGTTTTACTTTCTACCGCTGTTGTTGAAGCTTTAGATGCACGCAATAATTTTCAAAAAATAAGAGTTTTACTCGATAGCGGTTCGCAAACCAGCTACATTTCCGAAAAGTGCTTCAATAAATTAGGTTTAAAACGCTTCAACTGTTCTATTTCAATTCAGGGTTTAGGATCAATGAATGAACTAACTTCGAAGGGTGGAGTAACTTGTAAACTCAAACCTGTTGGCAAAGAAAATCCGCGTTTGATCGTCGATGCAGTTATATTACATAGGTTATGTTCTAATATGCCTAGCACTTCGTTCGATTTTTCGAAATTGTCTCACATCAGCAACCTTGAACTTGCCGATAAAACCTTTTATAAATCATCGTCAATTGATATGATTCTTGGCGCTGAAGTTTTTCCGCACATATTAGATCAGGGTCGTATCGTAGGAAATTGTAATGAACCTGTCGCTATAAATACAGTTTTTGGATACGTACTTATGGGAAGGTTACCTGTCAATGAAGAAAAACCTTCAACAAGCTGCACATTTCTTACTAGCATATCTCAAATAGATAATTTCAATCTAGAAAATTACCTGAAACGCTTCTGGGAACTTGAAGAAGTTCCTAAGGTGAAATCAATTTCTCCAGAAGATGAGTTATGTAATAAAATATTTGATGATTCACATTACAGAACTGAAACCGGTCGTTATGTTGTTAGTTTGCCTTTTAAAAATTCTGAACCGAGTTTTAATGTCGATGATTCTCGATCGTTCGCTTTACGTCGCCTTTTTTCGCTTGAACGCCGCCTTTCACGGTCTCCAGAATTGCATAAACTGTATTCTGATTTTCTACAAGAATATTTAGATTCCGGTTACATGGAAAGAATAGAAAGATATTCTCATGACGCTCAACATGCCTTTTATTTACCACATCATTGTGTATTAAAGGATAGCACAACAACCAAGTTACGCGTAGTTTTCGACGCTTCCGCCAAATCAGCCGTAGGAATATCTCTCAACGATACTCTATTAGTTGGTGAAAAATTGCAAAAGGACATTTTCTCAATATTGCTAAACTTTCGAATATACCCCATTGTTTTTACCACAGACGTTAAAAAAATGTTCTTGCAAATTTTAGTTCATCCCAAACATCGCGATTACCAAAGAATATTATGGAGATTTTCTAAAGATGGTGAGGTTACAGATTATCGCTTGAAAACACTTACTTTCGGGTTTTCTAGTAGTCCATTTTTGGCTAACAGAACTATTTTACAGCTTGCTCACGATGAGAAAAATGATTTTCCTCTGGCAGCCGACGTTTTGGAAAATAATGTTTATATCGATGATATATGTTCAGGGTCCTTCACTTTAGAAGAGGCCAAGTCAACTCGAGACCAATTAATAAAAATATGTGAACGTGGAAATTTTGAATTGCGCAAATGGTCAAGTAATTGTAAACCATTTTTGTCGGATTTACCACCTGAATTTCTTCATACACAATCAATTTCATTTGATAAAGAGACGGATTCAACCGTTAAAATTTTAGGTTTACGATGGCAACCCGAATCAGATACATTTTCTTATAATATAACATCATCAGTGGAAACTTACACTAAACGTAAGATTCTATCTGATATTGCTCGCGTTTTTGATCCTCTTGGATTCCTAACTCCGATTACGCTTTTCGCTAAACTTCTTATTCAACGTTTATGGAATTTGGGAATTCAATGGGACGAAACTCCGCCTAAGGAAGTTCTTGATAAATGGATTCAATTCAAAACAGAATTGGCCTTGTTGATAAATCTGAAAGTTCCTCGTCATATGATGTTGTATAGCCTTCAATGTGAAATGCACGGATTTTGCGACTCCTCTCAGAAGGCATACGCTTGCGTTATCTATTTCAGAGTGCGAGATAAGAAAAATTCATTCCAAACCTTTTTTGTTTGTGGTAAATCAAAGGTCGCTCCACTAAAAACAATCTCGGTTGCACGTTTAGAACTTTGTGCTGCGGTTCTGCTCGCGAAATTACTTTCAACAGTTCGGAAAATTTTCCAAAATAAAATTAACTTTTTACAAACATTCGCTTACACAGACAGTTCAATTTCGTTGAGTTGGATCCAATCTTCACCTCACAGATGGAAAACTTTTGTCAGTAACCGTGTCACCTTTATTCAAAAAAGAATACCGCCTTCTACTTGGCGTCATATTTCATCCAAAAACAATCCAGCTGATTGTGCAACACGAGGTTTATTGCCTTCAGAATTGCTTACAGACAAAATGTGGTTTTCTGGGCCTCCCTGGCTGAACAAAGAAGAATCACTTTGGCCTATTTCTTCCTTCAAAGAAGATAAAGGTTATTTAGCTGAAGAAATAAATGTTACGCTTTCATCCTTTCCGAATGATACTATCATAGATAATATTTTAACAAAATTTTCTTCTCTTTCGACAATAAAGGAAATTTTAGCCATAATTTTACGTTTTGCACACAATTGTCGTTTTCCTCAAAATAGGAGAATTAGCAATTTAACCGTTTCCGAGCTTCAAAACTCATTGCTTTCAATTGTAAAGGCAACTCAAAGCTTCTACTTCTCTTTAGATATTCGCAACTCAGAAAACGGAAGGCCTTTGACGAAACCTTTGAGGAAACTAAACGCATTTCTAGATCAAGATGGAGTTTTACGAGTAGGTGGTCGCCTAAGACATTCGACATTGACTTACGATAAAAAATTTCCCATTATTTTGCCACGTACTTCTAGAATAACTGAACTCATAATCTCTCACTTTCACAAAATTTATTTTCATCCTGGTAAACAAACGCTATTATTTTTAATAAACCAGCAGTTTTGGATCATGTCCCCCAAACGGGCCATCAATAAAGTAATTGCGAATTGTAAAAATTGTTGGCGCTTGAACCCTAAACCTTTTCAACCCCCAATGGCCGATCTTCCTGCTTTGAGAGTTTCGCAACTCAAAGCCTTTTCGTGCGTTGGGCTTGATTACGCAGGACCGTTTCCTGTTACAATGGGAAAAATGCGGGGTGCTAAAACATACAAGGCTTATATTTGTCTCTTTGTGTGTTTTGCGACGAAATGTATTCTTCTCGAATTGGCATCAGACTTGACCAGTGAAGCTTTTATCGCCGCGCTACGTCGATTTGTCGCGCGTAGAGGTCGTTGCTCTACAATAACATCAGATTGCGGAAGTAACTTTGTAGGTGCAAGTAAGCAAATTTTGGATATGATGAAACAAGCAGCTGAAAATGAGTCCATACATTTTCAATTTGTGCCAGCTGGATCACCTCATTTTGCAGGACTTGCAGAAGCAGGTGTAAAATCTGTTAAAACGCACATCTATCGTGTTGTGGGTGAGCAAATCATGACTTACGAAGAGTTCTATACGCTTTTGACTCAAATTGAATCATTGCTAAATTCGCGACCTTTATATCCACTGAGTTCAGATCCTAACGATCTCTCAGTCCTAACACCTGGACATTTTTTGACTCTCGAGCCGCTCAGTGCAGTACCAGACCCCGATTTGTCACATTTGAAGCTCAATAGGATGAATCGATGGCAGCTTGTGCAACGCCTCCATCAACAATTTTGGAAACGATGGAGTGACGAGTACCTTCATAATCTTCAACAAAGAGGTAAATGGCTTGACGCTTCGAAACCAATTTCAATTGGAGAAATGGTTTTGATTAAAAATGAAAATACTTCACCGCTCAAATGGCCTCTTGGTCGCATCGAAAAACTATATTATGGTAGAGATGGCATTGCTCGTGTCTCAGATGTTCGTACCAAAGATTCCATTCTCAAAAGAGCTTTGGTAAAGCTGTGCCCTTTACCAAATCCCGATAATTCTAAGTAAACTCACTGTGTGAATTTGGCGGGGGAGAATGTTCAATCTTCTCCACTCATTTAGTTTTAAGTTAGTTATAGTTACTTTATTTCTGAGGAAATTTATTCATTTATTTAGTATATTCATATTTCGATAAACTCGCGCTTTTAAAAAGTTGAGGTACGCACAGTTTTGCGGCGCATGCCCAGTACCAGTACTCAAGTCAGTCAGTCCATGAAAGACGACAAGAATATACGCTACCGCTAACACATTGTATTTAAGTTTAGTGCAGTTTTTGTGCATGTACCTCGCTGCTTATTACGCTTACTACCACGCAATACAGTCCACTGTACCCGCATGTTGGAGTCCTGACCACGCTAGCCGCCCTCGAGGAAGTTTGGTGAGTGCTACTTCAACTTACGCTAAATTCGCTTTTCGCATTCAGACGCTATACGTATCAAACACTATTTCGGAATGGCTCCTCTTTTTTGCCCTTCTGAAAAACTTCTGAAGGGCCTCTTCAATTCGTTTCCTGTTACCAAAAGCTTCAGAAGATCCTGTAACAGATATTTTTTGTGTTATATATAGTATACTAAGTACTGAAAATGAGTTCGAGTGTGTGCATAATAGTATATTATGCAACGATCGTGTAATGATGGTTATTAATATATGAGCATAAACCGGGATACGAAACGAGCCGAAGGTGAGTTTCGTATGGTTTATGCGAGTGTATTAATAACCATTACATGAGAGTTGCATACGCTATTTTATCTACACCCAATAAATAATGAAGAACTAAAAATATTAAAATATCAGGTATTTATATTGAACACAATAATAGTAGGTAATCAATCGTATTTCTTTGAAAAATTCTACAGAATTATAATTAATGGTATAACCACGGAAAATACAACAATGAGAAGAAAAAAAATGAAAAAAAAGTCTTTGCCGAGGTCTAGAATTGAACCCGGGACGATGGTGATCACTGCCCGCGCCGCTGACCACTCGTCCATGAAAGCACATTAGATTTGAACGAAAATAACAACATTTGTGTTGCATTTGTCAAATGAAAAATATAATCCTTTCGATTGTATTTTCTTCTCGTCTAAGACATCTGTGGAGGAGTCGCTGGTAATTCTTTTATATCACTGCTATAAGACATTCTCATTCGATTATCGAAAATTGACTGAATTCTTCAAAAATTCAATACCTACTGATTTCGACTCGACAAACGTCAAAATGCAAAGCTTGCACATCATGCTTGATTGAAAAATAATGGCTTTTTATTGGTTGAAAATCTGTATCGTAATGAAAATCTGTATCGTAATGGATTTCATTATAAATACCGCTACCACGTTTACCTAATGCAATTGCCTCCATTTGCTTATTGTGGCGATTGGCTTCAGCCAGAGCTGATCTACTTGCTTTTGCGGAATTAACAGCTCTCGTGATACCTGCACTTGCACCCGCTAAAGTTCCAAGTGCTGACAGTCCAGCAAAAATAGGTATCAATGGCAAAATTCCACCAATCTTGGGAATCGGAATGATTCGAGGTGTGCGAATTTTTTTCTTTCCACCAGCAGCTTTTAGGTATTTACGCGCCGCTTGCAATGCCACTGTTATAGCTTTTTTTCTGTCATTCGTCACAAACTGAACACCTCCAGCTTTTTTCAATACATTTCGCACTTTACTGACTACACCAGCACCGAATGCAACTTTTTTTATTTTATTTCTCCTCGATGTTTTTCTCTTATTTTTTTTCTTGTTGCTCTTACAGCCCATACCGAAATGTCTCTTCGCCTTCATAATATTGGTGACAAGTAGGGCGGCAGCTCGTTCTCCAATACTAGCGTCCTTCGATTTCACTCTATTCCAAGCCGCGTATTCGAGTTCTTTGTCTGCCGTGTGTCGCGCTGCAAGATCAAATGGGTGTTTCGAATATTGAATGTCGTGATTTCGACACGAAAAATCCAATTGATTTTTGCCGTATTGATTGCGAGCTAAGCGTTTTTTCAAATCTGTACCTGGTCCACAAAATTGATAACCAGGTAGATGTAATTCGAATGGAAGTTCGTTGATTAATTTATTAACTAATCCAGAACCTTTTGTACACTTATTAGCAATACGTCCGTTTCGTTTGATGGTACACATTTAAATGAGATGGTCACAACATTTTTTCATTTACATAGTCTTTAACCGTGGTAGGATGCGGATTGTGAAACAGAAAGAAACATTTGTCGTTGACAACCTAGATGAGAAATATGGATTTGGATTAGGAGGGCATGCTTTGCTGAGACATGGTCCCTTACTTCCTTCATCTGTTAGAGCATTAATTATTGGACCATCAAATTGTGGGAAGACTAATGCAATGATATCACTTCTAACACACCCACGAGGATTGCGATTCACAAACGTATATCTCTATTCAAAGTCACTAAATCAACCCAAATACCAGTTCCTACGAAATGTTTTGGAACCTATAGAAGGGCTTGGTTTTTACACGTTTAGTAATAACGCTGATATAGTGGAACCTTCAGATGCCAAACCGAATTCTGTTTTCATTTTCGACGATGTGATATCAATGATATCACTTCTAACACACCCACGAGGATTGCGATTCACAAACGTATATCTCTATTCAAAGTCACTAAATCAACCCAAATACCAGTTCCTACGAAATGTTTTGGAACCTATAGAAGGGCTTGGTTTTTACACGTTTAGTAATAACGCTGATATAGTGGAACCTTCAGATGCCAAACCGAATTCTGTTTTCATTTTCGACGATGTGATATGTGAAAAACAGGATATTATACGATCGTATTTTTGCATGGGACGCCATAAAGACGTCGACTGCTTTTACCTGGCGCAGACTTACTCTCGTGTACCCAAGCAATTAGTGCGTGATAACACAAATTTCATTATAATGTTTAAGCAAGATGAAACGAATCTACACCATATTTATTCAGATCATGTCTCACCGGATGTGTCTTTCAAGCAATTTCAAATAATGTGTATGAAATGTTGGGAAGATCAATATGGATTTCTGGTTATCGACAAAGATAGAAAAATGCATGAAGGTAGATATCGCAAAGGATTCGACACTTTTATATATCCATGATATGTCTTTTTTGTTTTCAATCCGTCATTGAATAGTGTAGAGATCACTTCGTTGAAGTCACTCGTAAAAAATAATATGAAGGTAAAACCTGATTTTGTACATATCCTACAACATATATGCTTCATGATATGGAAGGTCACCCAATACGAGGATGTTTTTATGAGCAAGAATTATTGAAAACTGCGAATCCAGACGTATACCTTGTTGAAAAAGTGTTGAAGAAAAGGAATAAAAAACTTCTCGTCAAGTGGTTAGGACTTTCTCGTGAACACAATTCTTGGATTGATGAATCCGACATTGTTTAATTGAATATATTTCATTTTTGTCAATTGTTTCACTATCATTATGAATAAATAAATCTGTAAAAATTCTATTGATGTTTTCATTATAAGACCAATCTCTATGGGGATTCTAACACATCAAAAAACGAATACTGAATGTATTTGTGAACCTGGGAATTCTAACACATAAAAAAAACGAATACTAAATGTATTTGTGAACCTATGTATTTGTGAACCTAGTAGATTGATTATGCCGTTTCTAATCCTCCTCTTTTTTTGAACTCCTCTTTTTTAAACTCCTCTTTTTTTAAACTCTTTTTTTAAACTCCTCTTTTGCCGTCCTCCCCCCACCACATTCACTCCGAGAGAGGAGGAAAGAGGAGTATATTCAGAACTGGCATAACTGAGTGGTTGGACCCACTAGTAGATTGATTATGCCGTTTCTAATCCTCCTCTTTTTTGAACTCCTCTTTTTTTGAACTCCTCTTTTCTTGAACTCCTCTTTTTTTAAACTCCTCCTTTGCCGTCCTCCCCCCACCACATTCACTCCGAGAGAGGAGGAAAGAGGAGTATATTCAGAACTGGCATAACTACAAAAAAATAAAACCCATTGACTGACACTGATTGGTTGGGCCCTCTAGCTTCTCTCTGATTGGACGAGGTGATGATTGGTGGGGTAGTAGCTCCTCTCTGATTGGAGAAGGTTGTAGAGTGGGGGTAAAATAGGGGTGTGCCTCTACTTGGTGGGAGTGAAGTGGGGTGTATAAAACGAGAGGTCCACTTGAGAATTCATCATTGTGCAGTGACCAGTCGACCAGAAGCCTACTACTACCAGTTCCCAGCAGAAGCAGAAGATACCAGTACAACAAATAGTTGGTAAGTTAACATTGCTATATTCATGAACCTGTCTCATTGTATGTTTTTCTTTATTATCAGCCATGGAATTCAATACCGAAGCTGTATCAACCGTTGATTTTGGCCTAATTAACGGCGCCCCCATCGAGAAGATGGCTCGTAGATGCAGTCGGGACTCCACTTCCACTTCGAGTTCGTCTTCGAGTTCATCGTCGAGTTCGTCTTCGAGTTCATCTTCGAGTTCGCAGTCGAGTTCAACTTCCTCTGACACCACCACTTCTGAGCCGAAAGATGCCACGAAGGAGCAGAATACTCCAGGAGCTGAGGTGATGAGATCGAGTCCATCGTCGGACACCGTTGTAAATGATTTTTTACAACGGGAAAGAGTGCCAGCCCCTTTGTCTTCCCTAGAGACAACTCCTAGTGGTGGTGCAGTGAAACGGGCCTCCGAGGACGATGGACGGAACTCAACGATGAAAAAGATGAGATGCAGTGGGGACCAACCATCTTCATCTGCATCCAAACCGTTCAAGAAGCCTCGAGTGGTGGAGAAAAGGAAGGCTGAAGATGATAGGGTGGACGACTTCCTACCATCTACGTCCAGGCAACAGTCTGACAGGAAGCCTCGTGTGGTGCCAGGTGGCAAGAAGAGGAAAACGGTCGACTACGACAGTGCGGATGACTTCGTGCCGACGAGATCGACCCGGCCACCTACTCGTGTGCAGCCACCTGCCAAGAAGCCCCGTGTTCCGTACAAGAAGAGGCCGATTCCTAAGTATAGGGAGGTTTGTAATAGGACGAACCCCTTTGCTGGGAGTTGGAAGTCTTCTTGTAGAGCTGAGCCCGCAGAGACACCATTGGCGGAAGAAGAAGAAGTCCCGATATCTCCAGTGGCAGCTGTAATTGAAGCGGAGAGGTCCCCAATCCGCGAAATAGCTGCTGCAGAGATACCTGCGAACCCTGCACCAGAGAAGCCTCTTTCACCACCTCCAGTGGTAGCTGTACTCTCCGATGTCGTTGAATCGGAGAGACCCGTAGCGGCACTAGGAGGAGTTGAACCGGAGAGCCCCCCTATTCTTGCACCAGTAGAAGCAGAGGAGCCCCTTATCGCCGACATTTCCTCAATCCGAACTGCCCATACCGATATCGTCAAGTTGTCAAGTCGATATAAGGCGGCGCTTGATGAAGCAGAAAGAGCTTACAACGAGGCGAGTCGGAAAATGGGTGAATATACTCGGTATAAAGAGGAAAATTCCAGGGAGCAAGAGGAAGCCGCTAGGGAGATGGCAAAACTGGTGAGAGAGAAGGCTGAACTGGACAGGAAGATCGCAGCAGTGGCAGAGAGGCAATCGGGACTCGTTCGACAGTCTCAATCCCTGGATGAGACACACCAAGAGACTGTTCGAACATATAACGACAAGGCGTCTTGGCGGGAATCTGTGAAACAGATTTATGATACAACCAAGAGGGCCATATGGTCAATTTTTGGTCCACCTAATATAAGTTAGTTCAGTAATATTTTGTTTATAATTTTGTAAATTAGTTTGAGTGTAAATATTGATATATTGTAAATATTGTATTGGAATCGTACTCAGTACGTAGGACAAATTAGTTCATTAAGATTTATATAAGTTCAAGTGTGAATATTGTGATATATATATATATATATATATATATATATATATATATATATATATATATATATATATATATATATGTTATGTGATAAAAATAATAGATGAAGTGAATAAAAGGAGTGTATAATGTTATGGTTTGATACACATTGAATAATGCGATGGTTGGAGCATTATTTTTCACTTCATCTGACCGTTTGTGTCTGCCATACATTTTTTTTCTTTCAATAAATTTTTTTTGGGAGAATGCTATATTTTCTTTATGGTTTACAAAACCGCGAAATGTGCTACACAATACAATATTATTTTCAAGTTTGGGAGAAAATATGAAACATTTGTCAGTGGAAATTGTACAGGAAACTTTGATATTTTTGCTCCCTGAATTTTCAAAGTGCACTAATATGACAAAAAGAGCTTCCGTGAGTTTTCAAAGTGCGTTAATATAACAAAAAGAGTCTCCGTGAGTTTTCAAAGTGCATTAATGTAACAAAAAGAGCCTCCGTGAGTTTTCAATAATCTGAACTGACTTCGAGAAGCATATTTTGAGCTTATAAACACGATAGTCGAATACTTCCTCCTCTGCTCCCTTTATTTTTTCGTTTATAAAGATGATTGGTACCCCTGATGAGGGATGTTTTCTATTTTTGTTTGGTAGCCCTGAAAAGGGCTGTTTTTATTTCTGCTGTTATTGATGATGCAGTTAGTAGTATTGATCATCATCGGAGGAAAGACTGATAATGTCATCAAAGTCCATCTCTTCATCATCAGATATTATCATGACGGTATCTGCATCATAGTCATCAGTATCAGATGATAGACTGTGAATATCTTCATTATCAGAACCCATTTCCGATTCAATGTCTGATTCCTCTTCCGCCAACCGTTGTTGCTGTCTTTCAGGAAAACCATAATGAAGATACAAAAACTCGAAAAAGTTTGCATCACTGGTATCGTTCACAGTATCACTTGAAGAACTCACTTCCTCAACTTGGATGGGCCCCATCGTTGGCCCCGATTCTTCTTGTACACTCCTTGGCTCTGTAGTGGAATCAGCACTAGACATTGTAGAAAGATTTATGTGGAAGTCAGTTCTTCACCACATTATATATAAGAGAGAATGTGGTGGGATGCTTTGGAAATACATTCCATAGCGCACATCAACCAATTATGAATCAACATGTCGTCATATCCTCACTCACCCAATCAGAGTGAGACTACCAGCCCAATCAGAATGTTGTACCACCCAATCAGAAAAAAGCTACCCAACGAGTTAATCAGAATACCACCAGACTCCCCACCCTGTATTCTCACCCATCCAATTAGAGTGAAGCTCTTTGCCCGGCCAGTCGATCGGAATATACCCCCAAACTTTCACCTCGACACACAACTATGTCGACCAATAGGAGTGCATTTAGACCACAAATCACTTATTGCTTGAAAGAAACATCTAACTGTAATACGCCCTCAACAGTGAAAATGAAGTAGTGGGCGCTCCTACCATAATTGAAATCATATAAAAGCAGAATCGTGACACCAAACTTCATCTAGCAATCGAAAGTTTGTATTGAACACTACATATTCAACGAAATGGCCGAAGAACGTGTTGCAGTTTTGGACGCATTGGCTGATGTCGATTTGAATAATTACCATACAGATTCGGAGGACGAAGATGGAGATTGGGACAACCAAGTTGAAGATCCGCAAGTATTACATGACGAAGAGAAAGATGAGGGCATCGAGGCTGACGCACAAGTTGATCGACCAGAGGACGCAGAAGGTGGTTTGGTTTTATATAAAGAACACCACATAAATATGGCAACCACTATGGCTGATCCAGTCGAGTTATGTTGTGTTATGGAGTCATACGTGCGCATAGACACGATAACAGGAGAGGAGGAATTGATATGCCTATATTGTTATAGATTCTATGCCGTGCGTGTCAATAATGGTGAATCGTATGCGCATGTCAGTACCCACATGACGCTTCCAAGCATCAGAGCGTTTCCGAAATGGTGCAAAGCATGCAAAATGTCACTGACACTAATTCAGTATGTGCACACTTGTCTGGTGTGTAATCATACCAAACCCTTGCAGCAATAACACCGTTGCAAGGTGTGGTGTAGTGAAAAAAAAGGAGTGTACATTCAATGGGATTGGTACACACTGAACAATGCGATGGTTGGGGCATTGTTCTTCACACACCATCGTGAAAGTGGAAATTTCGAAATGGGGGACTTTCCCCGCCCACACTCTACTTTCACATAAAAAAATAAAAGTATATAAATGGCGAATGCGAAGGGAGTAGAGTCAGTGTTCTATAAGTCATCTTGTGATATTCTCAACTCAACGACGAATATGCCTTTTCCAAAAGACTGGGATGCAAAGACAAAAGTATGTGTTTACCCGTTGCTGATTGCAGGGAATGTTGTGTGCTACTTTTGCCAAATAAGTAGACCAAAGGCTGATATCAATCCATGCACTGGTATGTGCAGTGATTGTGTATTACGGATACCAGCAACGACACAACCTGAGCGAAGAAGTTCAACACCAAAAGAAGGTCAGCGGCAGTGCATCAAATGTGCAGAAATCCTCGCATGGAATAACATAGGTATTTGCCGAAATATTTGTTCAACCTGTGCAGCTGCACAATATCGAGCTCCTCAACGTTGCTTACATTGTGACACATACACAATGGATTGTTGGAACCACCTATGCGCTGCGTGTAGGAGTACTTGGGAGCTGTGTGAGAAAGTAGGGCATCTCCACCCTAATAGACGAATTCATTTCCGTGAATGTTGGTGTCTCACACATGAAGAACAATTGGAGAGGAGAAGGAGCAGAGGTTGTCGTCACACAGATGCACAATGAATTTTTTTTTTCATTTTTTTTTGTGAAAAATAAATGTGTTGAATATATAATATTTGTATTATTTCATTAGGTTAAGAGTAGCAAGAAGTGTCTACAATTCTCAAGTAAAAAAATATGTCATGCGCGTGCATAGTTCAATGAAGTGCGCATGCACCAATTCATTTTCCCCAATATAAAAGTAAAGTTTCTGTATCTTTTCCATCTGTATTCTATTGAGTTTACGCTTCAGAGCTAACTAACGTTGTCATCATGAATTCCATTTACAGTATTGAATTACCACAATTGCCTAGTGGAAGTGTAGAAGTTGATAATATTGATTGTGAAAACATTTCAGTGCCAGTGTTACATTTATCGTCTCAAGACTTCATCACTGATTTCGATATGAACGATTTTCTCAGGATTGAAGGTGTGAAAGATGTAATAGACACTTCTGAACAAATTGTTGTTGAAAATCCCAACTTGTTACAACCATCACATTCCAAGTGCTCTTCAATTAACTCTCCTCCTAGTGTAAATGAAAAATCACAACCATCTAAGAGGAAGGGTGCTAAAGCTTCATCATCCACTGTCACTAAGAAAAAATCCAGAGTTACTGTGCGGGGAAAAAAATCGCGAAGAATTGTGGTAAAATGAAAAGGAATGTAGATAGTGAACCAGCAGTAACGAAGAGTGACTCGAATATTGAATCTCTCAATAGTTTTTCTCCACTACAACGATATGGGAGAATGAAAAAAGAAGCAAAATGTCGACTTATGAAAGCGAAGGCAACCATAGTCGAATATGATACCAATGAGCGAAATATAAATATGAACAAGGTAGCTCTTGGAGAACTCGAAGAAAAAATTGCAATAACAAAGGCTCAGTTGGTTAAAATGTGTGAAGATGTTGACGAACTCCGTTCAAAAGTTGCGAAAGATGACCAATTCAACCAATATTTGAAAATGCAGGCGCAGACAGAGCTTGTGGAGTCGACTCGACTTTATGAGAGTGCATTATCTATGAGGGATTTCTGGCGAAAAGAATTAGAAAGTGTATTTCAAAGCGACAGCGATTAGCTCTAAGACCACTTATATCCTTTCAATTTTGTGAATTGAAATGAAAATAGCGGGTACGGAGTATACACTCGATTTGGTTTGGTATGCACAGAACGTTGCGATTGGCTGGGGCAACGTTCACCGCTACAAACTCTTTTCAATTCACTCGGAATGGATTCAAATAAAACAATTTGAAATATGATATGAAGTGTTTCAATTTATTAGCACACCATACAATGATATATTCATTTTTTAACACCTGGATCGATGTCTATGCCTGGATACCACAATAATGGTCTGTCCTTTGGCCACCGCTCGGCATGTTGCTTCTCCAACGTTGCAACTCTTTCTTCCAATGCATTATATTTTTGTGTACTTGCAACTGTTGCATCGGATACTTTGATTTCAACATCACTTTTCAGATTGTTGTATTTGCGAGCCAATGTTATTCTTGCCTCCGCTATTTTATCATCGAACGCTTGTCGAGCGTCACGCGAAACATTACCAATTGTGGACTTTATTGCAGCTTGTAGTGCCAGAAGGGTGACCTCCTTGGTTTCTTTAATTTTGTCCTCAAGGTATGCTACAGTTACACAATCACCCTTTTCAATTGGTTCACCTGTATTTTTCAGTCTTTTTCTTTGCATATCATATTGGTCATCTGGTGTCAATTTGAATCCAATGCCAGGAGGTCCTCGAACAACACTACCTCCCCATTTTCGTTTTCGACCAAATTTATCTATTGCTCTGGACATTTTTCACACCCCTCAACGATACCTTTCATACTGATGATTTCGTCTCATCACCACATATTTATATCACAATTCATACAAGGTGTTGAATGGTAGAAAAATAAAACAACGCACATTCCAATACATTTTTTTAATATTTGGTGAAGAATGATAGATGTTATAACGTGTGTGTGTATGTGATGAGTCATATAATAATATTCAATAATGAATTTTCCGGTTTCAAATACATTGAATGATGTTTCAATTGTTCATCTCAGCACTCAATAAACGAATCAATTGGTCTAGAGGACTCTCCTGAGGAAATAATTGAATATTATTGGATAGCCGATGAACATTATCGTTTGGTTCATTCTGATAGAATTGTATATCAGTGTGACCCCATGGAAGAGTATGTGTGGTATTCGGAATGATGAATCGTTTGTCATCGTGGTATGATAATGCAATTTTGTTCTTCAATTCTGTATACATATCATGCAACACGCTTCTGAATGAGTTCATCTTTCTGAATATCATACCACCCTGTTCGACAATTTTTTGATAGTCTTCACATGTCAATTCATTCTTTATAACCGACCGTTTGATGCCTTTAGCCTTCTTGAGTTCACTATCGACAGATTTCACATAATATGCTTTAGCACCTGTACCATAAAAGCTTATTATGGGATCATTGGGAAACTCATCTTTGAAATTACCTAGGATTGACTTCGTAACTGGAATATTGAATTGGTTTCCTACATTGTAATTAGATGTATCGAACTCATTTATATTATTTTTAATGAATTCATAGAAATTGTCTGTATTCACTTTCAGGATAAGGGAGTCGGTATCAGTGTAGAGTAAGGAAGCATGTCTCCATGCGCCCCCCCCTATGGAAAATCCTAAATATAGTGGTTTATTATAATGAACTTTAACCCTACCCAATTGAATGGCAACAAAATTATCAGTGAATATGGAACAACTCTTGAAATTTGGTCGTGATATCAGAGAGCTAGCACCTATATTTTTCTTTATATTTTCCCAATGTGTTACGAGTCTAACATCAATTCTATTATCCACGTTTTCCATAGTCTTTCCATAGACGGCATTGTTCATTAGTTTATAGAAATCTTTCTCTGCTTTGTTTTTAGATTGATTACGCATTTCAGTATTCAAATCTATGTACGGCTTCATCCAACATGATTGTTTGAACCTCAACACTCTATGAGTGTTCATTACAATTAAACCATTGTCGATAGCTTGCTGTAAGTTTTTGTAATGAACAATGTATCGCCTTTTGTCATTCAAATTTGGAATCAATTTAGGAATTTTTGATTTTGTACATGGAGGTATCAAACTTTCAACTAGGAATGGAAGATCGGAATGCTTATCATGCAACTCTTCGGGATAATAAATATCCACTTCGAAAACATACCCATACGAACTATCAGCACTCACATTCATCAAGTCTAGATTCAGGATTTCATTGGGAGTCAACCATGAAAATTCACCAGTTGGTAGTGGTTGTGACATACTGTGACCGTATAGATTTGTTGCATCCAAATATGAAATGAATGAAGATGGTTCGTCTGGATTATAATTCGGTAAAAATTTATTGTTTGCTATATGTTTCCTTTCACAACACTGACTTATTCCACCACGTATACCTTTTTGAAAAAAGTGAATCATATCGATGTCAGTTAGTAATTCCAATTCAATATTCGTATACTTCAACATAGCATCCCAAGATAACCCAGGTGCAGTGTAGTAGTGTGCCGGATCTAATTCATATTTATCTGCACATATGTTTCGGAAATTCTCGAAAACATCGCATAACAGTAAAACATCTGACTTCAAATATAAATCGGAATATTCACCCAAATTCTGACACTCAAACAATCTCCATACAAGTTTAGCCCTACGGTAATCATTATCTGATATATGTTCACCATTGAGTTTGTCATAAAACTGATTTTTGGTTGGAAGTGATGAATAGTTCAATTTTTCAATGTCATCAACAAAGCTATAAGGAAATACACCTTTCTTTCTCATCAAATTGAATTTATCATCTTGTGGAAAATACTTATGCATCTCAATACATTGATCAGATGTCAAGTTAGCACCCAAATTCTCTAAAGAGTTCGACATGAATTTAAAACTATCTATGAATCTCATTTTCAGATAATTCTTTTTTTCCCTACCACATTTATCAGTATAGGTATGTGTCATGAGATGCTTTGTGAATGATATATATTTTTCCTTAGTTTGTGGAATAACATCCACTTTCTCCTTTTCTCTATACAATTCCTTGATAAACAGATGGCAATCATATCCACTTAAATTGTGAAAAATAATAGGAACGAAATTTGGTAATTTGAAATTCAAATTACATGCTGAATGAGCGGCATGGGATCTTTTTTTCCCAGTGAGATGACAATGATCTCGCACTCTAACATCACCATCTCTGAATGGTTTCGAGCAAATACCACAATTTTCAGCAGTTGCGAACTGTTCTTCCTCCTCGGGTGTTTGTGCATCCATAGGAATAGGATACCTGAGATGTCTCTGATATATATTTTTTAGATCATTTTCAATTTCTGTAACAAATTTCTGGGCTGCATCAACACCTCTATATGTAACAAATTTAGAAAGATCATCATTGTATGAACATTTTATCAGATATGCAAATGAATAAGGTTCATGTTTGAATGTCTTCATCGAGTATGAATGTTGGGGATTTGGCTCATTTGTCTGAATTGGTTTGAGAACTGATTCAAAATCTGCATATACTACAAAAGGCACCTTCATTTGTCTCTCAAAGTTTTCAAACATCAATAGATTTTCAGGTACCATTTTTCCATATTTATTCATTTTGAAATCGGTGGATGGTGTCGTAGTGCTCAAGTGATTACAATCATTCACCTGGTGACGTAACAGTAGTCGCTCAGTAGAAAAATATGACAAACATCCATCACAAAAATATTTCTTATGCCCATGGGCGGATAGTTGCCTTGAAACTAATCTTGAAAGATCTTTTATCCAACAATAGTGACTATTGCCAGTGTCATCAGTGATAAGTAATAAATTGACATGTCTTCTAAGCCTTCTCTGAGAGTATCGTAGTGGTCCAACCACTTCATACTCTATTTTACCGTTTTCAAATTTACTCTCCAAACCATAAACATTGATTGAAACATCATTCTTGTCCTCAAATCTTTCAATTTCCTTATTATTCAACTTGACCGGAAAATTCATACCTGATACATCCAAAACCTCAGAGAAATGTGGATAAGATGTTACTTCTGACACTCTACCATCAGCGTGATCCCTAGGATAGAATGCAGAAGTTATGGCCCACGCAAAACAATATTGATCCTCATTGCGGACATTCACCACAGCTCTTCTCGATTCAATACATTCTGGTAGTTTCACATAAGAACATCCACTTAGGGGGCTGTATTTATTGACGTTCAACTCCAGAAACAGTATTTTTTCACAAGTCCAACCTTTAATGAAGAATCAATATTACTATTGAACAAATTTTGAAATTGAAAAACGGATTACCTGAATCACGTTCTTGAAATTCTGTAGATTGAGCGATAATAACATCACGAAATCCATTGAATAGGGAATCCAAATCAGTAGACTGGTCTACAGTTTTATTCTGGGAGTTGAATGACTTGGTGTCCTTTACATTTTGGGTTTGAAGAATATAACTCCCGAATACTTCCATATTCACCTTGATAATTTTATGAAATCTAATGGCAGATTCCAATAATTCGACAACTTTCTGTTTAATCTCATTGAAGAAAGAAACATAATCGCTGGAAACAATTGAACTATGTACCCTGTATGTAGCAATCCGACATTTGAAAGCACCCTTTATAATTTGAACACCATCGCTCATTTGTACACATGCATTATTTTTATGTTGGAGACTTCTTTTGTGTGAATTCACTTGCGCTACGGGAATCGTCACATTACAAAAATTGCATGTGTACATAGGTGTTGGAGCAGCAGCGTCATCTAATCTAACTCTCTTCACTGATGGACCTCCTCCACAAGACTGGAGTTGATGCCGACGAAGATTATCACTACGAGTGAACGATTTACCACAGTCACAGGGATACATTTCTATTTCAGTATGATTTCACCAAATTGTTCGATGTAAACTGATTTTATCGATGGTTTCCACATTCTTATATACACTCCTCGGGCTCATCTCACCCGACAGAAAAACCCCCCTCAACTAGCTGGATGTGTCGACAGAGTTGGGAGTTGCTTGCCAATCAAAACTATATGCGTTAACGTGGTGTCACTATGAACACTCAGTGGCCATTGGTGCTTTCTACAGAAATACTCTATACCGCGAGAGGCATTGTATGACATCCAATCAGAGTATCGGTGAGAGTTGGAAGTGGCTCATGGGGGCGTGTCACACCCCCCTTCAACACATTACAGTATGCTGCAATGATCATTCAATATTCGGAGCTTTGTGCAGATGTGCACCCTCTCCACTACGAGAGGTCTTGTGTGTGACACCCCACTACCACATCAATGCAGTGGTTGGATTTCAGAGAGCATATGAGCATTGGTCGGTAAAAGCTTATGGCGTGAACATGTCCCTCTCCCATTCACTGTGGTGGCGTTGTTGGATTCTCCCCTCTTCCTTCCCACCACATCGATGAGCACTGCGGTGAGAACTACTCATCACTTGTTGCTGGATCTTCGTGGCATGCAGACGTTCTGCAGTATGGACATGCTGCCTTCACTACCGTGTATGCAATCTCCCCTCAAACATTTCAGATGATGACGTCACATCTCGTCAATCGTAATTCCCACTATGCCTAAAGAGTCCTTAGACACGCCCCAAAGTGGTGGGGGAAATTTGAAAGGCGTCAACCACACCCCAAAGGGGTGGGGAACATTTGAAATAAACTAACCACACCCTGAAGTAGTGGTGGAACATCAAAAAAAGCCATTAATCACGCCCTACAGTGGTGGGGGGAGGCCCCAAATCGGCTGTATTACCCTACTTTATGTCCCAAAAAAAAAATAAAACAGTACTTCTAGTATCCAGTATGCATCATGATTATGCCATAGACTCTAAAACAGGTGAGAAGACCAAACCGGAGATTGTTACGTTTTACAATCGAACCAAAAGTGGCGTGGACGTAGTAGATCGGTTATGTACCTCGTATAATTGCGCAAGAAATACAAAACGGTGGCCTATGGTCATTTTTTATTCTTTGCTCAATGTAGCTGGCATTAATAGTCAAGTTTTATATGAAGGGAACGTTGACGAAGCTCACTATCTACGACGCAGATTGTTCTTAGAAAAATTGTCTTTTCAGCTCGTAGAGGAACATTTACGTATACGTGCTGCAAATGTTAATGTGCCAAGACAAATTCGAGACAGAATTAAAGAATTACTACAGATTGAATAAACCGTCGAATTAATTTCCGACAGGAACAATAAGCGAAGCAGCTGTGGAGACTGTAAAAAGAGAAGACTTGCAAGATATTCTTGTGTGAAATGTGAAAAATTCTTATGCATAGAACACTCACTCATGGTGTGCAATAATTGCTCCGAATCATTCAAATAATGTGAATTTCGCATTTTTATTTAATTATAATAAAAAGTTTAATTTTTTAGGTTCATTTTTGTTTTGAAGTGTAATACGATCTGAGAGATACAGTGCGGGTATCCGTGTTCCAAAAACAGGTGCGGGTACCGAAGGGTTAACTGTATTCATAGGCGGAGCGATATTTCATATAGGCTGGAGCAAGCATGCTGTACCTTTTATAAATTTATAACTCGTAACTGCATATCCAGCACCTATCTCACCCACCTAGGAATAAATCTTCTATTTCCAAACCAATAACCTTCCCAAAGACAACGTTTTGTCTATCTGAAAATTATGAGATGAGTTATGAAACTAAAAGTCATATGCATATCACCGGCGCATTTTTCGAAGAAAATTGATGTGGATATTTGCACCGTAGATCATTCAATGAAAGTTGTTCTGTATCTGGTTTTTCTAATCGAAAGCCGACATTGAAATATTGAAATACTTCACTCATCATGTTAAATATCATGTTAAATTGGGTATATATGTATATATATATATATATATATATATATATATATATATATATATTTGATCGGCTAGGCTTCCGCGGTCAGAAATGTGCTGGCTGGAACTTCCGGTTGATCCGCGTCTGGAAAGATTTACTTGTCTACGTTTCGACTCCCATTTCGGAGCCATTTTCAAGACTTAGTGACCTTGCATCTAGGTCTGAGTTGTCTCACTAGCTGGCTATCATCACTGGAGAACGAGGATAGAAGGTTGGTGGGATTTAAGGGTTCATTAGTAGTTGTGGCAGGATCAGGTATCGGACGGTCGATGGGAGGTTCGAACGGATTGGTTCCCAAGTCGGAGTGGATAGAAGTATGTCGGACCAAAAGTGGTTTCCAGGTATTGGGGAGTCTTTGAGAATCGTCGCGTTTATTGAGACAGTTGGGAAGTCTCATCAGGAAGTCCAACAATTCTTTCACTCACACCGTCTACCGCAAACCAACCCATACAAACCGGTACCTCAATGCCAAGTCTCATCATCACCCAGCACAATTGAATTCGGTTCTGAATTCTCTCATACATAGGTCCTTCAAACTCACCGATAACCACAATAGATCCAATGAAATGGAAAAGCTCAAATCCGCACTTACCCAGAACGATTTTTCCGATTCCCAAATCCACAAGTCTATTAAACTCCAGCAAACCCGAGATCTTCACCCTAGACCCCCGAAGGACGAACCTGAACGACAAAAAGCTTTCCTTCCATATATTCATGGTGTTACTGATAAAATAAGTCGAATTCTGACACGACATGACATCAAAACCATTTTCACAGCTAACAACCAAATATCCACCTACCTTCGAACACCCAAAGACACAATCCCCAATGAAACCCAAGGAATATATGAAATACCATGCTCTAACTGTCCCAGAACATACATCGGCCAGACCAACCGACGAGTGTCCTGTAGAGCATATGAACACGAACTAGCAGTCCGTAATTCTGACACAAACTCAGCATTATTCCAACATCATTTAGAAACAGGCCACAAAATAGATTTCAAAAACACCAAAACCGTTGCCACAGCCAAAACCCTCCAAACCAGAATTACCCGTGAAGCCATTGAAATCGAAAAACGTCCCAACTGTCTCAATAAACGCGACGATTCTCAAAGACTCCCCAATACCTGGAAACCACTTTTGGTCCGACATACTTCTATCCACTCCGACTTGGGAACCAATCCGTTCGAACCTCCCATCGACCGTCCGATACCTGATCCTGCCACAACTACTAATGAACCCTTAAATCCCACCAACCTTCTATCCTCGTTCTCCAGTGATGATAGCCAGCTAGTGAGACAACTCAGACCTAGACGCAAGGTCACTAAGTCTTGAAAATGGCTCCGAAATGGGAGTCGAAACGTAGACAAGTAAATCTTTCCAGACGCGGATCAACCGGAAGTTCCAGCCAGCATATATATATATATATATATATATATATATATATATATATATATATATATATATATATACATATATATATATATATATGTATATATATATATATATATATATATATATATATATATATATATATATATATATATATAATGGAAGCACCCCTGTAACTTCTAACTTCTAAGGTAGGATGACGAAACTCGCAAGATTGAAGAAAATGCTGAAAATACACTCACCGGCTAGATGGCGTTGGCCTAAGTGATATACAGAGCCCGCCAGTATCGATGGAAGAATCCATTGTTACGATGAATCATACTAGGGGGCAAAAAAGGCTGAAAATGCCTTCATATTCGTGATCAGGATCCCCAAGTTACTACAGATACACCCCTTTCCTGAAAAAAATTCAATCCTGAAAAACCGATATTTGTCTCAATTTTCATTGGATCACCACCGTAACTTCCATAATTATCAAGTTACAGCGATGAAACTAATAAAATACACTTACCGGAGGAATAGTGTTGGCCTAAGTGATATACAATACCCGCCAGTCGCGATGGAACAACCCATTTTTAGGGTAAATATTACTAGGGGGAAAATTACGCTCAAAATTCCTTTGAATTCGTGATCAAGACCTTCAAATTACTACATATACATCTTTTTTCTGAAAAAATTCAAATCCCGAAAAATACGAATTTGTTTAACATTTCTTGAAAGCACCCCCGTTTCTTTCGTGATTGTTGACGTACAATTGTGGAATTAGTGGAATTGAAGTATGTACCAAGAAACACTTTTCACCTGAGCCAGTCGCGATGGAACAACCCATTTTTACGGTAAATCATACTAGGAGGTAAAATAGGCTGAAAATTCGATCGGAACCCCCAAACTATTATAGATACACCTCTTTCCTGAAAAAATTTCACTTCTGAAAAATCCAAATTCGTCTCACGTTTCATGGAATCACTCCGTAGCTTCCGTAATTGTCAAGGTAGAATGATGAAACTCGCAAGATAGATTGAAATGCTGAAAATGCATTCACTGGCTAAATGATGTTAGCCTAAGTGAGGAATACTGCCTGCCAGTCGCGATGGAACAACCCATTTTCACAGTAAATCATACTAGGGGGCACAATAAGCACAAAATTTATTTATATTCGTGATCAAGTTACTACAGATACACCACTTTCCTGAAAAAAATTCAATCCTGAAAAATCCAAATCTGTCTCAAATTTTAGGAAGCACCCGTAACTTCCGTAATCATCGTAGTTTGATGAGAATATTGAAATTCATTTACCGGCAAAATTTTGTTGACCCAAGTGCTAAACAGCGACCGCCGCGCCAGTCGCAATGGAACTGCCAACAACAAACTATAAAATTAAACAAATAAATAAAACACTCAAAACAAAAAATACTCTATAATCAATACTCACACATACCAAACCAAATAACACAACAGAAAACATAAAAAATTGGATTTATCAAATTCCTTGTTCGTGCGGTCAAAAATATATCGGAGAAACGTCTCGACCTTTGGAAGTGCGAGAGAGTGAACACAATATATATATATATATATATATATATATATATATATATATATATATATATATTTGATCGGCTAGGCTTCCGCGGTCAGAAATGTGCTGGCTGGAACTTCCGGTTGATCCGCGTCTGGAAAGATTTACTTGTCTACGTTTCGACTCCCATTTCGGAGCCATTTTCAAGACTTAGTGACCTTGCGTCTAGGTCTAGGTCACTAGCCAGCTAGTGAGACAACTCAGACCTAGACGCAAGGTCACTAAGTCTTGAAAATGGCTCCGAAATGGGAGTCGAAACGTAGACAAGTAAATCTTTCCAGACGCGGATCAACCGGAAGTTCCAGCCAGCAATATATATATATATATATATATATATATATATATATATATATATATATATATATATGTGTGTGTATATATATTCATATTATTTTTTTGATAGTCAAAATTTGAGTTATACGAGAAGTTGCTGACTAATTGAACTTGTTCTATCCAGAAAGAACAGTTTTTCAATAGACGCAGCAACTTTTCGGGGTAGATTGAAAGTCTGCCCTTCTACACTTTTATAGATTCCAATATTAATTCTCATTTTTTCAGATTGTGGTAGGTTACAAACCCAGAAAACTACGGAACAAAGTACTCATTGTGTCTTAAACCTATAAATGCTAGGTCTGGTCTGAACAACTGTTCATTGTATCAGCACTGCCAGCCGAAAAACATCGTTTCATATCAGACATTACTATCAGTTCTTTCAGTCATCTCTAAATTCCTTAGACCGGGTAGTCTGTCACAACTCAGCGCTTTGAAGTATCTCACAAACTGGCGAGTCGCACCGGAGCGTTACGGCAATTAACAAACTCAGTCGTTCCTTGACATGACTTGGAAACGAAATCACTAGTGCCGAATACTCGTAGTATCCATGCCTTCAAATGATATTGGCATAAGGTTGACTAACTATATCTCTATAAGCAGTAGTCAAAGTGGGACTGCGATATCATTTTGAAGTGTTGGAATATGATTAAAATTATCAGTGATGTTTATCAAGCACAATTCATGGTTGTCGTTCACATAAAAAGTGAAAAAACACTGAAAACTGTAATAGTCGCACACAAGATTTTACGGTTTGGAATTTTTACACAACGTCAGAGTCCTAACCTCAATTAGCAATGGTTGTCAAAGTGGCGCAGATTATTTGGAGATTTCTTGAATGTGGCGCTGCGATCTCAATTCGAAATCACAATGATGTCCGTGTGGAATCCAGTGTAACCTTCACACCACAACAAACATTTTTTCCCAAATCTTCATTTGCATTCGAAAAGTCTAATACTGGGAGTTGTAAATTACGTTCCGTATTCCATATGGCTCTCGATATATCACCAAACAAATATATTTTCAATTCTCAATGTAATACTCTTTTTTTTTCAGTCGTTTCAATTTATCAATATTTATTTCTCCTATTGATAGATAATTACAATAGAAATAAAAGATATCGACTGAAATTCCTATCGTTCAGTGTGTTTGTAATGTGCAATAACTATCATTTCATAACCCAATTTAAAGGAAGGCCGCATGATTCGATATTTTGACAACTAGGTCACAGGTATATCTGAAATCATTTCGGTTACATAGACAGTGGGTGACCTAATGGAACTATACTTTTGCTGACAGGTGTATCACATTACATAAAATTCCTTCAGGCCAGGTATTTTTACGCTCGTTGATACTCATGGAATCCAAGTAAACTTCTAGTACCAGATCAGTGTCGGGTGGTCCGAAAGTAGATTAGAAAGCTGAAACCAGAAAAATGAGCGGAACGCGCGTCTGCTAAGAAAGTAATAACATTTTGATGTCATGGTAATTTGGGAAACAAAAAAAAATCCTGATGATGGAATTGTTCATTTGCAAAATTTTGATCCCTTTACAAACAAAACCATCATTGGAAAATATTATTTGGATCATCAAACCTCACGCAAAAATATAAACATGATCTGTTTTAAAAAAAAAATGTGAAATTGCGTATCCGAGGTCACTGCTTGTAATCCGTTGGTGATTATATTAGAGACGCTGGTAGGTACTCACTAAAGTGCATGTTTTCTCTGACCATTCTTGAAATGAGTCATCAGGTGTTCGTGAATTCTGTATTTATTTTGTTCCTGGTGAATATTTTAACAAATTATTTTATTCAAATGTATTACTATATTCCGTACGATATTATTGATTGCTTTACCAATTATCTGTGAAGTAGTGTAATACATTCTGATGAAGAGAGTTTATGTAAGTACCTGGTTTCAAACAGTCGATGATGACTTTGGGATATGTTGTGGAATCAGTGATATATTCAATTAGGTTATGTTTTGGTCGTTTATGCATTTCATAGAAACACTTGCTATTAGAACATATTTACAGAAACAGTTATAATACCAATACGCAAGTACACCAAAATGAACATATGAGTCTCAAGCGCCGCCGCTTGGACAGCCGAACAGTTCTATGATTTTGAACCTTCTTCTCATATGATCCCTACTTATGCTCATCAATTGCTAACAACTCGATCCGGAAAACGACAACGCACTTTCACGAATATGATACACTGAACTTGTCTTTTTCTGAACACGTTCATGTACTAGATCATGTCGTATTTCTAAAAACCCTTTCCCGAATGATTCTGCAACATTATTCAATATTATTCAATCCCATTTACGGTCATTGAACGCCCTCGATCTTTCTATCATTACTTTTCTCCTTCTTTCTCAAAGAAATCACAAACAGAATAATAATTTTTCTGCAACAAAATTATCTGTATTCGATCATGAAAAAAAAAGAAAGTCTTGTACCTAGCGGACATAGCTCGGTACTGATATAATAGTCTCGACTATGTAATTCACAGAGCAAATACACGCTTTTAACTATAAGGCTGCGCTCAATGGCACGATAGCGTATGTGAAACTCCAAAAAAATGCATCACATTACATAACTGCCAATTATGTAACTGTATAAGGTTATAATTTCACAAAGTAATAAGCATAAAGGAGCAAATCATAAGGTGATAAATCATTACGTTGAATATAATATATTTGTACGGAATATTAATTATGATCGATTTCGGTAAAAAAAATGATAGGATATTCATCATTAGAATTCATCAAAACAACTGGAATTTCAAACTAATTTCCGCGAAAGTTTTTTTGGTGTATATTTCTGTCAGAAACAAGTCTTGGGGGAGGAAATTTCGACAAGTACCCTGGCTCAGAAAAAAAGTGGAGAAATTATTCGTTGGATCGATAGCAATTAAAAAGAGTTCCGGTGTTGTCTGTATCTGAAATTTTTGGAGGGTGAGACTGGGCCACAATACTCGAGCCTCACCGAGCCCTTTGTGCTTCCTTTCCATAGTTTAGAGTAGCTACCTTCTTTCCGTAGTTCAGAGTACCTACGCCTCAATCAGAAATGTATTAGCTCCTTTGAATCGAAGTAGTTAATGATATATCGTGATTCTCGGTAGTGTAAGGGTTAGCACGTCAGCCTTTCAAGCGGAAGGCCTGGTTTCATATCCATGCCGAACCACCGTGCTGGGATTCACACGTTAAAATGTAAGGCCTCGTTAATGGCAATGGATACCCTGCACTTTTCCAACAACAGACTATTGCTGAATATGTCTTCAAGCATTCCGGTAGTAGATCACTACGTTGGGAAAATTATCCCGATATAATATGACACTGGGTAGAATTCGAACAGTTTCCGTCAGATGGAGTTTCAAAGGATCAACGAATTCTGAATTCAGTTTCAATCATGGTTGTAGGTTGTTCGAAAAGTGTTCTGCTTAATGATCAAAACGTGAGAAACATTTCCAATAACTCTGACATAAAAGGTTCTACGTGATCAATTCATATTACTATAAGTTACGTTCAACTACTCTGACACTAATATACAATCCAGCCCAATTCAGATTTGAACACAACTCTCACGCACACTTCAATAAATATATATATATATATATATATATATATACCCACTGAGAAACATACATCTAAAAAACAAGTTTCAACGTTTCCTTTTTGTATGTTTTCTAATATTATTCACAAACATACCATCTATATTGTAATAACTTCAATTAGAAATGTTTTGTTTATGAATATCTGATATACCTACATATGAAACTTCTGACTGATATTTCTCTACGCATGTATAAATAATGTTAAATATAGATTGAAATGAAGTATTTGATTAATGTTGCATATTTGTTGTTTCAATGTATTTAAAATGTATGCGTCTCGTTGATATTATATTTTGTCAAATGTTATTCCTTCATATCAATATAATGTGAATACGAAATACTTTTTTTGTCGAGGTTGTACACATGTATTGTTTGTGCAATTCTGTCTCTATCTAGTGATATATGTCAAAAAAGGATCCCTAATCTGAGGTTTCCCAGACAGAAATATGAAGTTAGACGTTTGACAGTGTTTCGTTCCTTGTGTCGTTGTTTTGCGGTCTGCTCTGCCTATTGCCCGCGTTTTCAATTTTTAATTTTGTATCTGATCTGTCGAGTCGAGAACACGAGAACTTTACGAGGTGTCAAGATCTATTTTGTGATTATAGTTTTGAGAGTTTGTCTATTAGTATTAAATGCAATGGAAAGAAAAATTCCCGAAAAGGTAAGAAATATATTTTTATTGTGTTGGGTTTTTGTTAATATTGTAATGTGGTTGCACGAAAAACAAGGCAATGTATAGTTGACAAATTTGCTTAAAATGCAATATAATAATCGCTTGGTACAGTTATATATCCTGGTATATGTACTGGTAAATTCCCCTAACCTAACATTTCAAAAGTTTCAAATCGAGTTTTCAATCCAAAATACGAATTTGTTCGGATAAATTTATTGAGGGGGTGAAATGATGTGTACAGTGATATTGGTGACTAAAAATAATGAATCCTGATCTTTTGAAATTACTATTTTTGCAGGTTTTCAAGAACCGAAAGACTGGGGGCTTTTCCAAAAAATATCTGAAATGGCTGATAAAGAAGAATGTTCAGATGTACAGTGCAACAAATTATTGTTGGTTGGAGGATCAGATTACAATAATTTCACCAGAAGATCTTTACATGTTCTTCTAAAAGATGAACTGGCCATGCTATGTTCATGGACAGGGCAGAAAAATAATTTTAAAGTTGCAGACACAACGATTATGAGCATATTAAGAAGTAAGTGTGCAGAATGATATTAGAGACTGTTTTAAGATCTCCATACTGTAAATAATGGGTAGAGTGAATAAATTTTGAGCAAAAGCTCGTGGGTATTCAAAATTTTTGGGACAAACTTATCTGTGTTCTACTAATGTTCACTTTTATTCACTTCACCCAACCTAGTTAAGTGAATTATATTCCAGTATTCCAAACGAGAACTAAGAAAATATATTGATGGGCATATTCATTTGTGAAGGTAAGAATATTACGTGGCCTCACTTGCGAATCTATAATTTTCTGGAAATATTCACTAAAATGTAATCCCATAAGAAAATCATTTCCGATTTCCATAGCGAGAGAAATGTTTCAAGTTATCTATAGATTACGAATGAGATTATCTCTTAAATTTTTCCTCATTACACATTTTCGTGAATATAAAGCTTATTTGAAACTGTCTTCTGCTATTACTACAAATAATAAAATGAAGGATGCATAACTGTGACATGGTCATATGGTTGAAATAATATTGTATTCACTGATTTATATTTTATTTTCATTAACAATAAATATAACTTCATTCCAGAAGCTGTGTAAATGAATTATAGAACCACAACAGATAAGGAATTTGAGCATGCTGTCATGGACTGGCTGCGTTTTGCGAAACAGCGTCTATCAAAATAAATTGTTGATCCTCTTAAAAGCCTCTATAAAAAGGTTAGATATATTTTTTAAACTCCTGGAAATTGTTATTATTATTAAATACTTTACAATGATCTTGAAAATGTAATATTTTTTTGTATTACAGTTATCGTGGAGATGATGCCAAAGATATTCACAGTGTGATAACTGGTTGAGTTTTCAAACATTTCTGAATATTAATTTATGTTTCTGTTCTAAGAACTTTGTGTTGTTTTCATTTTGTGTTACATTTCTGTTGTATTATTAGTAATAAAAATATGTTTACAACTGCTTCTGATTCATCAACTAATGTAAGAAAACCTAACCTATAGTGGTGACTATTAGGCATTCCAGATACTTGTCAAATGAATTGAAATGAACCAATACGGTGGCTTCCAGATACGTTATGGAGCAAATATTTGAGACATTTTGTGACAGCGGGCCATGCAGGAATATTTGATAACTAAGCCTAAGTCCATAATTAATAACCAGGTGTTCAACAAGCAAATCATTTCGTTTATGCAGTTGTAACTCATACTCGGAATTGAGACATGGCATAAACTTGTTCATCGATTTGCGTGTGTTAACTCTTGGTTATCAATTTTGGGCTTAGGCCTAGTCATCAGGTATTATTGCATAAACCCTCTATAAATGAATTAATTTCATTGAATAGATATATTATTGACATCTCTATAATATTAATTTGAGGTCATGATCTCATTACTCATTCATCAAAATAATGTACCGTCAAGTGCAATAGCAATGTTTCCTGACATAGTAAGTTATGTTTCTTATATGAGTTAGACACATTGTTCAAATGTTTGTAGGAGCTCTAGAAAACATCTATTTTGTAACGTTTGCTAGATGAAAAGATGATATAACATTAACAATGAATAAACATCCTAAAAATGTTTTTCTGATGAAATTTTCGAAATGTTTCCAGACTACGTTTTTTTGGGGGTACATAAGCAGTTTCTATGACATTGATACAATATCAAAAACCCCGGTTGGACAACATTACATTGTAATGAGTTGATATTTAGAAAACGTTATTGTAATGAAAAATTTCTCAGTGGGTATATATATATATATATATATATTCAAGTATATTCGAATTTGCAAACTCATGTTCATTTCAGTCGATTCAGCGGGTCATATAGGCTATTAGTACAGTCCAAATGTTCGAAGTCACCAAGACATGAACTAAACAAAGTGGCCACTTGTGGATTGTATTGGTAATTTTTGAACCATTAAAATCAGAAGGTCGGTCAGTTGCATTCATAGAAGCATTGTTAACTAGTTCAAATGAATCCAGATTATCAGGAACGGTTACTGAGATATCATAAGAAAATTAATTTATGTCATTTTGATTTTTCTTTCTTTTCCACTTTATTCCAAATATTATCAAAATTCCCAATCAGATTTCGTATCCAACGTTTCGTACTCTCTAGGCCACCCTCAATCTCATTTTTTTCAATGTACACCTGCATATTTTATGACACTTTTCGAAATAACTTTGGACGCTGAATTCAACGATATATCATACAATGTCATTCAAAGTTGATTTTCAGGTGATTTCGACCCTCGTCCAAATTTCTTCGGGTCGAATCTGTATTACATTCGTTGTTTTTCTGAAATTGTTCGTTCCTTTAAACAGCTGACGAACGTCAACCTTCAGAAGTCGAAACTTGTGCGAGCAATGTATTACACGAGGCCTTACTTTTTAACCTGTGAATCCCAGCACGGTGGCCCGGCGGAAAATCGAATCCCTATTTTCCGCTCAATAGGCGGACGAGATAACCACTACACAGTTTAATTAACAACGTGCAATACATTTCGTTAAGAAAATCAACTCACTCATCTTAAACCGAATGGAACCTATCATGACCAAAGCAAGAACCAAGTAATAATTACTTTCATATTTCAAGAGTAGAAAAACCTGATTCGTAATAATTAAACGAAACTATCACTAATTTAAAAAAAATCAATGATTATTCGAGAGTAAATGAAAATGAATGAAGTAAGTGTTCAAAATGTCCACCATTTCGTAAAATTCACTTTGTAGTTCTAGAACCCAAACATCTTTAACATTCGCTTATTTTGCCTCCTTAAATACCTTCCAATACATTTCTAATCTATTGTAGGGTTCGTCATATCATAAATTTTATTTTTGAAATATCCCTACAAATGAGAATCCAGCGGATTCCGGATATCTGGCATGCTACTGGACCTCTTGTTCCAATCCATGAATCGGGAAAAGTTCGATTCAGATCATTACAATATAGTTTCTGTACGGCTTGGTATTTATAGTCACGGTATCCGTGTCTCTTGACTATTTTATAACCAGCACTTTTTGATAAAGTGCATTCATTCACTTGCCATAGTTTTCGATCCTATTCCGGGATTCATTCGAGTGACAAATTATATGACTTTTCTTGTCATGTTCTTTTTATGCACGGCCTACAATTTGGAAGAAATACATTCATCAATAAACCTACCTATGTAAGAAAAAACAAGTCTATCAACGATATCCATGTTCTGATCCAAATTCAATTGAATCCAGAAAAATGGTAAAGAGACGGAAAAATAATGATCTTAAATTTTTAAACCAAGTCTTGCAAAAATTATGTCGTAATAATCTTGAAAACAAAATCGATTTTTTAATTTGTTTCAACGGAACAAATGACAAATTCAACAATAAAGATTCTTTGCGAGAAGATTGAGAATGCATATGAAGGTATTCGAGAAGACAAAATGAGCAAATTTATGAGAAGCTTGGGTTCCAGAACCGGAAAGTGCATTTTACGAAATGGTGGACATTTCGAACACTTACTTCATCAATTTTCATTTACTTTCGAATACCTAATCTGATTTTTCTTTCAAATAAATGATAGTTTTGTTTAATTATTATAAATTAGGTTTTTCTTCTCTTGAAATATGTAAATAATTGTTCCTTGTTTCTTGGTTTGGTTATGATACGTTTCATTCAGTTTGAGATGAGTTGATTCTCTTATCGAAATGTATGTAATGTTGTCAATTTAACTGAAGGTAAATGTTATACAGATCCAACCAAGAGAAATTTGGATAAGGGTCAAAATCACCTGAGAATCAACTTTGAATGACATCCCAGCAAACACGTTACATCGCATGGATAACTGGCGAAGTAACAAATTGAAAATTATGAGTATATCCCACGATGATATCGCATAAGCGTTCAAAACTTGTGCATTTTGAAGATATCGCATTGTTGATGAGGATCAAATAACACTGAAACTACTTTTTTGAAAAATCTTTCATTTGCCACATTTGCAAGTATGTTTGGTTATACCATTTGCGTCTAAGAGAACAATTCCTCGAAATGACTTCACAGTGAGGAGCTATACCGGAATATCGCAAATGATATAATAAACACAATCGTTAATGTGTCCCATTGTGGATCGATGACAATCGATTGTCATCAATAAGACGAATCTATTTCTAATTCCCATTTTGGTCCTTATGATATTAGCCATGTGCAGTGTGTGCCGGGCTACCTGCATAATATTATTCAGGGTATTCGAATCATTTCACGATATGCCAGTTGTAAGTTTATGCTGAACTAGAAAGGTGCATCGGATGTTCTGATACAGTTCCAGTGGTGATTTTCAATGTTTTCTGTAAGCATCTCCGAACTTTGATGAATAATACACAAATTTCATACTGGTCATGAAATGGCGGCCATAGAGCAGCTATTCTCTGGTTTGGTCAAAGTTGGATAATTAGAGTTTGCGATTAAATGAAAATTGCAAATATACATTATCGACTTCAACTATACGACCAAAACGATGAGAACTTCACTATTGAAACGACTTGCTTTATCACTGATTTGAAACATATATATTGCCATATATTATTCATTTCTACTGAGTGCTTTTCACTTCCTGTATAAAAAACATCGCAATCTAACAGTTGCATTCCATTATTTGTAACACCGATTCTTTGTAAAAAATATTGTTTGTGAGATAGGTAGGTGATGTCAATAAGAAAATATCATCTACCACAATATTTTATTGCTCTCTCTCCCTCTCGCTATATATATATATATATATATATATATATATATATATATAGAGCTTGTTATATTAAGTTTTCAAAATTGAGCACGAGAACGCTATGAAGTGGTTCGGTTTTCTAAGGCCGAGTAGGACTCACTGGCGAACTATTATAGCAACTCTAACTGAAATTTGTTAGTGTGGCAATATTAAGATATTAGGATATGTTTCAAACATAGCTTGTAATATATTATATCTTTCAGGAATCCCAATATTGCAACTAATTTTAGGTGCGACTGGAAGTTTTGGTAAATAATTGATTGTAAACCGAAGTTTCACCATATTACCAAACTGAAGAGACTTGCCCTCGACGCATGTTTTACTAACCTACTAACCAAGTCGACATCATAAGGAGAACTTGGATGCCAAAACGCGGGCCAGTTATTTTTTGTTTGGAGTAGTGATGATTGCTGTTTGAAAAAAGTTTCAACAAAGTTCGTGCCTAAGTTACACACTATTTTCAGCATGATCATAATCTTTCATAAAGGTTATCGAGTCGGTAATCTTTTATTTCAGATGCTGTAGAACAAAGTACCATGGAGGAAGAGAAATCAGATGCGGAAACGATTCTGAACATCTGGAGATTTGGGCAGATATAAATGTAGTTTTCGAATATATCTTCTTTTATAGTTATAATTGTTTCTGAAGTGCTTATTCTCACTTTTATTTTTGTCTCATTACTGTGTTGAATTTTACTTCAATTCACTATATGCTTTCTTCATTTATAGAAGTTGGAAATTAATGAATCGAAAAATGCAAATCGATATCTATTAAATCGTTCAGTTCAAATTTTATACGTGTTCATCGGTAAGTCGGAACCTCTGATGTGAAAGGGAAATTTTTCAAAAGAGATCAGTGATTCTCACACCAAAATGTATATCACTCGCAATCGACGCGCCTTCAGCTCAACAATTCAGTATTTTCGGAAAAAGAGCATCAATTTCATCTTCTGAAAATGACAACTTGCTTAGCAATGTGTGCGTCGAGTGAGAGTGATATCAGTTGAGTGTTTCGAAAATTGATCACTGTCAAAAAATCTTTTAGACTTATCATAACAATGAAGGAGCCTAATAGAGGATTCAAGGCGACTTCTTAATAACGAATTCAAAATAACTTCACATGGAAAACAAAATCGATTCTCCAAGTATACAATAACATTCAACACCAAATAGAAAATAATAATGTGTATTTAGTAAAGAAGTTCAATGAATATATCACATAGACTATCCCAAAATGGAAGACTATGATACATCTATCAGTGATTACATATGGACAATACATTTCAGGATAACTTTAAGATGGCATTAAGATCGACTCAGTTATTTTACTTTCCAACCAAATGCGGCGGATATTTGGCAGCTATGCGAGCAGGACAGGAATGAAAAATTACTGTAACATTTTTTGTTAATATTTGAAATAAAGTGGAAAGGAAGCAAATATCAGAATGACAGATTTTGGTTCTTTTATGAAATCCCAATGACCGGCTCTGATAATCTAATAATCTGATAATCGATTTCTTCGAACTACTTAATCATGCTTCTATGAATGCAACTTTTCCTCCATTTGACCGAAATTCTAACTCTTATGGTTTGAGAGTTTCCGATACAATCCCTTTAAAGAAATGGCCACTCTGTCTATCATGAATCAAGACCCTATACAAATGCTATTTCGAGAGAGCTCGGCTTCCCAAATACCAGACTTGAGCAGTTTATCAAAAATATTCATGGGTATGCTTGAAGACTGGCTTTGAACAATTTGTTCAGGCCAGCCTCAACTCCCCTACACTGTAGGTCGACGGACTTACACCTATAAAAAAACAACTACTTCTCTGGCTATTACCAAGAATGGCATTAGATTACATTCGACAGGTGTTAGTGCAGGGTTCTTTACAGAAGAAATTCCTGCATATACTCTTGGCGATACAACTACCAAAATTAATTTTAAATTATTGTAACGGGTCACACTTCCAGATCGGTTTCGGGCTATTTGGTCTCTTGTCAGTGCAAGGCAGTGCCATCATCAACACAAGTCGATGGTTTCCCATGATTAAAAATCGTATTCGAACAGAGTATATTTTCCAGACCTAGTCTGATACAAACAACAAGCAAATTAGCCGTCGTTGCTCCATCTACCCGTATACTAAGTACTAGGCATTGGATTTCATCCGACATGTGTTATATGTGTTACACTGCCGCCAGTCGCGATGGAACACTCCATTTTTACGGTAAATCATACTAGGGGGCAAAATACGCTCAAAATTCCTTTAGATTCGTGATCAAGACCTTCGAATTACTACAGATACACCTTTTTCGTGGAAAATTTCAGAACTTGAAAAATCCCAATTTGTCTCACTTTTCTTGAAAGCACACCCGTATCTTCCGTGATTGTTGACGTACAATTGTGGAATTAGCGGAATTGAAGGATATACTAAAACACACTTTTCACCTGAACCAATACTTCTGATGGAGAATAATAATAAAATATGGGCAAAATGATAACATTTTATAACCTCTCAATATTTTCACTATCAATTCATTGCCAACCTTTTTCGCGAATTCTAATTTTTGTATTCAATAAAAATCGAGGGATGTCTTGACGTTGCCGTGGAAAACACATGAGGATTAATATAAATCAACAATGTTGATTGATTGATGATTATTGTTGTTGCGTATTAAATTCAATTTAACTTCCTCGTGTTAATTCTGTTATTATTCCTATTCATTATGTTTTTGCTGTTGTTCTATTGACTTTCATATCGATTCAATCTAAAACATGTCCCATACAAGAGAAAATTGAAATAATATTGATATTGCAAAAAGGTGTGAGGTCTTATCGCGAAGAAGCTTGTGAATTCAATCGAAAACACCCACTTGATACTCCTGTACACTCTGGAACAGTTTCCAACATTTACAATCAGTTCAAGAGAACCGGCCAAGTAATGAAGGTGAGAGAATTCGAAAAAAATCATATTGATGATAATACCATTTTGGCAGCATATCGAGGTGATCCCCTTATGAGTTTGGGAAATTTGTCATTCCAACTCAATATTGTCCGAAGTAAAACTTGGAGATGCTTGAAAAATTTCTTCACACTTTACAAGGTGGAGAAAAACAGAGAAGAATGAAATACTGTTCGTGGGTAGAAGGCAATTACATGAAAGACAGGAATTTCCTGTGAAATGTATTATTCAGTGATGAGGAGACTTTCATCACTAAGGGTGTGTTATCTTCTCAGAATATGAGATATTGGGCAGACCAAAATACTCACTTGGTGGTAAATTGTCGAAATCAAATATCCCAAAAAGTGAATGTGTGGTGTGGGATACCTAATGAAAGATTTACAGGACATTTTTATTGAAAGAAATCTGAATGAAGAATTATTAGTTCATTATCTGGAGAATGATATCTCCGACTTCTCGAAAGAATAGCCTCTGAATGTGAGGAATGAATGCATTTTTCAGTTGGACTGTTCACCCGTTCACAACTATGGGACAAGCAGGGAATGGCTCAACAAAAACCTACCTTGAAAGTGGATTGGACGTAATAACCCTCTGTGATGTCCCCCACGTTCCTCTGATCTCACCCCCCTAGAATTTTATTTATGGGGAACGTTGAAATTGAAGTATATAGGAATAGGCCCACTACTCGTGAAGATCTCCGCGCGAGAATAATAGAGACATGTCAGGATGTTATTAGGCAACTGAGAAAAGTGGTTGTGAATAATAGAAAACGAAAAGAAAAATCTATTCCCTTCGAGGGAGGACTCATAGAAGGAACAATCATTTGATTTTGTGAATCCGAATCAATATAGAATTTTAGGTTTCTTGTATATCCTTTTTTCGTCATTGTTGGAATTAACGGTACTTATTGAATTTTTCTCAACCCTGACACAGTATGTTGAATTGACTTTGAATGGTGCAATTATATTTTCTCAACTTCATAAAATTGTATTATTTTTGCAGTTATTTCCTGATTTCATTGCGTGACTTCCAAGGAACAACAGTATCATCAATTATTTTTCCGGATATTCAAGTAGACAAATTTTGAATAAATATCAGATATTTCCGTTTCCGAAGTTGGTGATTATAGAAATATGACAAGAGAAACCAACAAATATGAACAATATTCTGTTCTTTGTTGAATGCTTCAAAATGATTTCGGAACCTGAACGTAGGAAAATAGTCGATTGTTAACCCCTTTTTAGAATTGAACTGAAATGGAGATTTCTGATTGGTGTAGAATAATTATGTCAAAGTTTGTTGTCGGCAGTTCCATTGCGACTGGCGGTCGGTGTTTAGCACTTGGGTCAACACTATTGAGCCGGTTAGTGAATTTTCAATATTCCCATCAATCCTCGATAATTACGGGGGTGCTTCCATGAAAAGTCAGACAATTTTGCATTTTTCAGGGATGAATTTTTTTCCGGTATAAAGGTGTACCTACAATAATTTGCGGGTCCCAATTACGAATCTGGAGGAGGTTTTCAGCATATTTTGCGCTCTTATATGATTTACAGTAAAAATGGGTTGTACCATTGCGAATGGCGGGCAGTGCATCTCACTCAGGCTAGCACCATCTAGCCGTTAAGGGTATTTACAGCATTTTTATCAGTCCTGCGAGTTTCATCATTCTACCTGAATAATTACGGAAGTTACGGGGGTAATTCCATGAAAAGTGAGACATATTTGGATTTTTCGGGATTGAAATATTTTCAGAAAAGAGGCGTATCTGTAGTAATTTGGGGGCCCTGATTGCGAAACTGAAGGAATTTTGAGCTTATTATGCCCCCTAGTATAATTTACTGTGAAAATGGGTTGTTCCATCGCGACTGGCAGGCATTGTATATCACTTAGGCCAACACCCAACACCATTTAGCCGGTGAGTGTATTATCAGCATTTTCATCAATGAAAAGTGAGACACACTCTATAATAATGGTGATTATAATATTTTCTGCAGTAAACTCCCAGAAGTCGTATTAATATACCTATTCCAAGAAGAGAATTTCTATCGGTAAATGGCGGTTATTGTTATAATTTGCTATTTCGTTCCGAGAAAACCCAACAATTTTCTAAGAATCCCTCACAGATGTCAGATGCATCCATCGCTAATTGGCATCATAAAAACTCACACCTGAGCCTTGAGGCAGGCCAAAGGTCTCGAATCTATGACTGTTTGAAAAATCACAAGAGCTAAAATGAGTTCCGCTAGAATTACTCATGATAAATTTACTCCATATCAAAGAAATGGTCATCTGAAAGCACACTCGTAACATTGTTTATAGAGATATAGTTAGTCTCTCTCTCTCTCTAGATTATTGGCCTTTGCTTCCTCCAAGGCGCATTCGGCCAGCTCAAGTCGGTGGATTAGAGCTTAGGCTGATTTGACATCATACTGTAACCCATATAGTATTCAGTTGTGATAGTGCTCGATTGTGATATGGTAGTCAAGTTATGGAAATATCATTTGAAGGGATGTATACTACGGGTGGATGGCACTAGTGATTTCGTTTCCAAGTCATGTCTTTTCTTTCGTTTTGCTTACGGACAACGTAGTTTGAATGACACATTTTCTTCATTGCTTGTACATAATACGGAAAGATGGCAATCAATTCAGGAACACAAGTAGAATTTCTGGTCAATTTCGTAGATCATTCATGTTTTGGTGATTATTTGAATGTCTAAACTTTCATTTCCTTCATAAACTTCTATCATCAACCCTATTACGAGGCTTCATAATCTTTCTTTCTACATTTCAGTCAAACTGACAGACAGAACTCTGCACCTATTTTTCCCCCCAGAGAAGGAAACTTTGTCGTGTCAAGTAAACAGAAATATCGACAATTTACTATAGATGGCGTAACAAAAAAGATTCAAATCCATTGTCCAGGCATTGACAAACTATATCTCTATACATAATGCTCGTAATATACATACCGTTCAGAAATAAAATCCTATTATGTAGTTACCTCGAATCGAGACTAGAAACTTAGTGTAGTTCAAATACAAACAATACATAAAAAGCCATTGCACATCAGTACCTGAGAAATTACATGAACAAATTTGGCAATGATACAATGAAACACAATTTTCTTTAAAATGGAATTCTACGGGATAAAAACATAGAAGGTGTGTAAATTATTAAGTAATCATTAGTATGCTGAGTATGTGGGTTAACATTGAATTATTATTGCAAAAAGAGTGATGAAAATAAAATACGAACTATATATACGGTTTTATTTTCCTATTAACAATAATTTGAATAACATAATTTTCAGATGAAAAAAAAAAAGGAGAGAAAGTTTTAATTTGAATTTCGAACATCAGAATTTAGTAGTACCTAGTGAAGAAACTATATGAGATTGGGTGATAAACATCAGTTTCATCATATACGTGATGTATGGGAGAAGGGACCAATAAAAACATAAGTAGACCTCGAATATTACATAACAAGTACTCATGAGTTAGGAGTAGTGGTTATTTGATGAAGGAGTGATCGATTCGATTGTGCAATAATTCTCATCTAGAGATGGATGCAATGTTATTCTTGGGGAAGAAGACTGTATAGTTTTTGCCCTAGGAAATTGAAATATTTTCGTTCGATACATTTAATCGTTTGTGGGATTGGGTACGTGATATATTTTCTTTTTTTGTGTCATAATGATGTTCGTTTGTTCTCAGGTTATTTTAATGCTTCAATATTGAAGTATATGAAGAACAGGTGTCGAGGATCCATGAGTCTTAGTTCGTGGAATGGAATGTTGGAAGAGTATTTTCTAGGTTAACTGATTTCAATTAGTTTTTCTGTACTAGAATCAAATTATATGTATGAAACAATTTGACTAATTGTTCGTTATGCTACGATACCATAAGATGGTGGGGTTCAACAAGCGCATGATGTATATTTTTTAACCATTTCTCATTCAAGATGGATTTCAGCTTTTCTTATTTATAAAACAAGTGATAAATTTTTTCGATTATATATACGACATTTCTATCCCATTTGAGATTACTGTCAATTTGACCCCAAGTTATTTAAAGTTGTGCACACACTGAATTAAAAATTAATTTGAATGAATGAATCTATGAAATAAGGAGTACAATATGATGAATGATAATAGGAGAATAATGATAATATATGTAGGACAATAAATGAGAAATAATTGTCCAATTGATAACAGGAAAGTTACCGAGTCATAAGGGAATTATGGAAGATGATCCAAAAAGAAATGAATAATTACATAAAAGTAGTGATGTGTTGTATTTGTAAAGTATGTGTAGAAAACTTAGAAGAATTGCCTCAAATCTAGGTCGAAAGTTTTTATATGCAGATACTTTATGGAATGAATAATGATTTTCAGAGATGAAAAATGTGAGATATATGTCATGATTGATATGATGGTTGGGCATGGTCCAGCTCTTCAGGTTGACTCATAGGTGCCAGGCTTGGGGTCATGCAACTTCAAACTGCCACCGCACAATAACCTGCCTTTGTCAGAGGAAGTTTCGGATTGAATATTCAGAACACCGAGTATTTCGAAAAATGATAGATTGACGTTGTTATGTAGAGTTTTGTCAGTTGTCGTTGTTTTTCTTTTGAATAAAGTTTATGAAACCATTTTTCTGATTAAGTATATTTAAAACCATATTCTGCCTATAAATAACAGGTTATGGGCCCAGGCTTATAATCAGAAAAAGTATATAGACGACGTGAAATACATTGTTTCGAAGATCATTAAGAGCAGCCATCAGTAAGAAGATATGGACGACTTCAAAGCCGAGAAACTGAATTCCGAGAACTATAGATACTGGTCGATGAGAACTCAAGGGATTTTGGAAGTTAAAAATCTCTGGCAAGCTATTGATCCAGGATTCAGTGAAGACGAATTGAAAGAAGCTATAAATAAGAAAAATGATCACAGTGCCAAATCCATATTATATTTGCTGATAAACAACAATAGTTTGGACGATGTAATGGATTGTAAAACAGCAAAACAAGTATGGGAGACGCTGAAAAATATTCACACAAGATATGATACCTGGCATGGTTTTCTACTTTTGAAAGACTTTGTCAATACTACTTAGAGGGACGACGAAACCATTAATGAATATTTAACAAGACGAAATGGTTTATATCATAAAGTGAGAGATGCTGGTTTCGAATTCACCGAAAAAGTGCAAGCGGGATTTGCAGTATTGGGTTTGCCCAGTGAATATGAGTATTTGGCCAGAAATTTGAGAGCTGATGAAGATGATCTCAATATGGGCCGTTTAAAATCAAAATTGGTTGAAGAGGAGAGACGTATCAACAATAAGTACAATAACGTAAATGAAGTGGACAATGTCAGAGCTTTATCAATACAAAGACGACCCTTCCATAAAACTGATAAGTTGGTAAAAAATAACAGAACGTTCAGGAACAAACCCCAAGTTCCAAAAGAAATGTCAAGTTCTGCGAATGAAAAATACAAACAATCACATCAATTTCTGAGATGTTACCGATGTTTAGATATTGGCCATATTGGAAAAAACTGTCCATTATCGAAAAATAGAGTCGTTCCAGCTGAAGAATCGGATCATCAAGAACCATCTACATCAAGAGCTGCATTCAGCGCAATAAAGCAGTCAACTTCCATGAGTGCTGAAATAATACGTAAATCTAATCCAGCGAATCTGAAGACACATTCCGGATCATGGATATTAGATAGCGGTTCTACTGATCACATGACATCTTATCGTGAAAAATTTGTCACATTCACCAAACACGAGTCCTTGGTGGAAGTAGCTGGAGGTGGATTGCTAAAATCCACGGGTTATGGAGACGTTGACCTACAATTGTCGAAGATGAATGGCGGATATCAAATATCTCTGATGAACGTTTTATGTGTGCCAGAGCTAAAAGGTAATTTACTTTCGATGAGTTTAGCCGCAGAAAGAGGTTTGCAAGTGATTTTCAGTACAACCAGTGCAAAAATATTATCCGAACAGGGAGATACCATTGTAGAATCCACAAAAATTGGACGCTTACATTATATTTTTGAGGATGAAAAATATTCTGATACTAAAAGGGAAATTTCTACAAATAAAGTTATTTCGAAGGACGATAAACTCTGGCATCAAAGACTAGCTCATTTGAATTTTCCAACCATGAAGAAAATGTTAGTGAAAGATGATGGTCAAAAGTTTTCTGAAGATGAATATAAAGAGGAATGCCAAATATGTATTGAAGGTAAACTCAAGAAAACCCCATTTCCAAATAAGAGTAGTACGAGAGCAGAACATCCTTTGAAACTCATATATTCCGATGTAGTTGGACCTATAAAACCTTCATCAATGGGTGGAAATTCATATGTTGTAACGTTTATTGATGACTACTCCCGTTACTGTGAGGTCAAAATGATGAGAAAGAAGAGTGAAGTTTTCAAAAATTTCGTAGAATTCCACAGACGAGTTGAAAATTTTCATGGCAGAAAAATCGTTTCCCTGAGAAGTGATAATGGAGGCGAATATTTATCAACTGAATTTAAAGAATACTTGAAGAAAAATGGCATTGATCATCAACTCACGATTCCTGGAACTCCTCAACAAAACGGTGTCGCCGAAAGAATGAATCAGACATTATTTGATGCAGCAAGATGCATGCTGATTCAATCTGGATTACCGGAAACATTTTGGGGAGAAGCCATTGCAGCAGCATCTTACGTTAGAAATAGATGTGCTACCACGGCAAACGAGGGTGTAAGTCCAATTGTAAAATGGAAACAGATACCACAAAACGACACATCACATTTACGAGTTTTTGGATGCCGAGCATGGGCAATAAACAAATCCAGAACCAGTAAGCTATCACCAAAAGGCATTTCATGTGTTTTCATAGGATACGACAATAACTCGAAATCATATCGATTGTGGAACCCCAGAAATAACAATATTTTCGTTAGCCGAGACGTGAAATTCGAAGAAAATGTTTTTCCGATGAAATCAAACAATCACACTGAAAATAGAAAGGAAGATGAGAATAAAAATATTTTGAATATTACTGGACTCTTCGATGGACCTGTTCTAGAGGAGAAAGTTGCCACTACACAAAATCTAGATGATATTCTTATAGAAAATGAAGCTGAAGACGAGATACAATTCAGTGAAGATGAACTGGGTGAATCAATTGGAGAGTCGAAAAGAACCAAATCCGGAAGAATTCTGAAAAATCCTGTTTGGATGGATGATTATGTGGTAAATGATAAGGACTTTGTATATGAATGTAATCGAGTGACAGGAACTCAAATGACAGACGTTTCAAAAGTCAAAGATCCAGTAAATGTGAAAGAAGCATTTGATGGAGTAAATAAACAATTTTGGAAAGATGCCATGATAGAAGAAATGAAAAATCTTATCAAGAATAAGACATGGATTTTAGTAAAACATCCCGGACATAGAAAAATAATAAGGACGAAATGGGTGTTCAAAACCAAATACAATGAAGATGGAGCCGTTGAGAAATATCGAGCTAGATTGGTTGCATTGGGGAATACTCAAATTCAAGGAGTTGATTTCGATCAAACGTATGCACCAGTAGTTCAGAAAAAGACGATGAGACTTCTTTTTGCATTATCCGCAGAAAAAGATTGGAGCATCCATCATATTGACATTACCGCTGCATATCTATCCGCAGATTTGGATGAGGAAGTATATATGGAAATGCCAACTGGTTTTGATGAATTAGCCGATAATTTGAAGCAATTATTTCCTGATTTAGCAACAAAGGAGGACATAATAATGAAAAATCTTGTTTGCAAACTGAAGAAAAGCATATATGGTTTACATCAATCTGGTTTGATGTGGAATAAAACACTGGATTCATTCATAAGAAGTCAAAATTTCAACCGTTCGGTGTCAGACCCATGTGTTTATTATAGAAAGGAAAAAGAACTCATCATAAGTACCTATGTGGACGATATATTATTATATGGAAAAAGAGAACACATCGAAGAAATGAAAATGTTATTTGGACAACGGTTTGACACAAAAGATTTGAAGGAAGTCAAACATGTTTTATCCATTAGAATTTCACGGAATGATCAAAGAATAAGACTTGATCAGGAAAATTTCTGCATTGAACTGCTACGAGAAACGAATATGTTAGAAGCAAAGGGGGTTGCAACACCATTGCCACTTGGAGAAAAGTTCAATAAAACTGAAGTTAATGGACAAGAAATATTGAATGATGAACAGAAAAGAGTTTATCAAAAGGTAATTGGAAGTTTGTTATATTTGGCAACCACAACCAGAATGGACTTAGCATTTGCAGCCACTTTCATGAGCCAATTCTGTCAGAATCCATCTAAACACCATTGGAAAGGCATGAAACATATTTTGAGATATCTAAATGCTACTAAGAGATATGGATTGGAATACAGGAAGACAAATAAAACCGCTGAGGCTTATACCGATGCAGATTGGGGAGCAAATCTATTGGATCGAAAATCATTCAGTGGATATATTTTCATACTTGGAGGAGGAGCTGTAAGTTGGTGTAGCCGCAAGCAGAGATGTGTATCATTGAGCACAGTTGAATCCGAGTTCATTGCTCTCAGTGAAGCAACGAAAGAATTCACATTTCTTAAAAAACTGTCGAAAGAAATATGTCAAGATTTTTACTTTGAAACATGTTTCCCGATTCACATAGATAATCAAGGAGCTATGAAACTCGCCGAAAATCGAACAACATCAGACCGATCAAAACATATTGACTTGAAGCTGTTCTATATAAGAGACATGTTAGAAGAAAAACAGATCGTTCTTAGATATATTCCTTCCAAGCAAAACCTGGCCGACCATTTAACCAAAAGTGTTCCTGCCATCATTTTGAGGAATCATTTGGATATTCTGGGGATCAGAGATCCAGGAGGGGTGTCAGAGGAAGTTTCGGATTGAATATTCAGAACACCGAGTATTTCGAAAAATGATAGATTGACGTTGTTATGTAGAGTTTTGTCAGTTGTCGTTGTTTTTCTTTTGAATAAAGTTTATGAAACCATTTTTCTGATTAAGTATATTTAAAACCATATTCTGCCTATAAATAACAGCCTTAAATGTACAGAAATGCATTGGACAAGAGATTGTCCTGTGCCAAGAGATAACCCTGCAGTTTTTCATAGCTGCAGAGGTGCTAATCCGGCAAATTCGAAAACTTGTCCTGTCTACAGGAAGGAGTTGAATGAACTGGAAAACCGTAGGGCGGCCGACCCCCAACAGCACGAGGCACCCCTCGGAACCTTCCTACCCTCGAGCCGGGGAGGAATGCTTGGAGGGACAGGCGGATATACGCAAATGCGATAGCGAATGTCACTGCAAATGGAAACAGCAGACAGAGTGAGATACCGACTCCCACGTTGCTACCAAGGAGGCACGGTACCCAATCGGGTTCCCCCTCCTTCCCAACCACTCCCCCCAGAGAGAGGGAAGTTCACGACAGATCAGAGGGCCAGGCAAAGTCTTGACAGGAATATACTATGGCTGACATATGGGAGAGATTTACTCGCCTTGAAAAGCTGGTAAATTTGAACGAAATGGGTCGTGCTCTGGATAAGCTTATTGAGAGTATGCCCGAAGCACGGGATCACATGAGCAAATTCCGAGCCTTCATGGCTTTCATGCGGAACGCAAGTAGATATACCTTTTAAGGTATATAGAGTCTAGCAATAAGGGCATTAGCCGACGAAATGGAATTTCAAGAAAATTCCAACTTGAATTACATATAGATGGTTTTTTGTAATTTTTCCATCACACATCTACAACAAGCTTCCCAACACATGATAAGAATAGTAAATTAATTATTTGAACTGGAAATAGAAATTTACGCAATCCAGATGTAAGCCATGGAGGCAAGAAATCTGGTTTCTCTCGGATACGGTTGAGCCTTAGATAGCAGATGCACAGAGCAACGCTTATATATTTATTGTGCAATGTATATATACAATTTGTGTCTAGTTATGGTAGAATTATGCAAAATAGGCAATAAAATATTTTCGACTTCGACAGTCATTCGATATCTGAAGTTAAGCAACGCCGTGCGAGGTTAGTACTTGGATGGGTGACCATGCAGGGAAATACCGTGTCGAAAGCCCGTACAGCTGCAGCAAAATAGCATATCATAGCTCGCAGGCAATATATCAATGAGCAGAAGATACATTGAGGATATGCCGTCCTTCGGAGGGGACGTAAAGCCGTCGGTCCCGAGCCCATGGTTGTTGGGCTCGTTAAAGATCCCTACCTCTGGTTGGAATACCATAGGGTTCGGCCAAATTTCCGGTTGGGGGAGGTGTGCTTACCGGCGTCGGTAATTGGCCTTGGTAGTCGAAATAGGCTGACGTTAAATACAAAAATAAAAAAATAAAATGATGGTTAGATATGATGATTAAAAAGAATTGCCTCAAATCTAGGTCGAATGTTTTGATATGCAGATATGCTCTTTGAAATGAATAACGAGTTTGAGGGATGAGAAATATGAGATATATGTGATGATTATAATGATGGTTAGATATGACGATTATGATGATGTTTAATGGGAAGGTAGTATAAGCCGTGCAGTTCGAAAAACGTTTTATTGCAGTGATACAGTAAAGTTTAATATTTGTTTTCATATTTTAATTGAGATTCATTAAAAAAGATGATTGACAATGCTCGACAAAGTTTCCTTCTCTGGGGGGAAAAATAGGTGCAGAGTTCTGTCTGTCAGTTTGACTGAAATGTAGGAAGAGAGATTATGAAGCCTCAAAATAGAGTTGATGATAGAAGTTTATAAAGGAAATGGAAGTTCAGACATTTAAGTAATCTTCAAAACATGAATGATCAAAGAAATTGACCAGAAATTCTACTCGTATTTCTGAATTGATTGCCACCTTTCAGTATTACGTACAAGCAATGACTTGGAAATGAAATTACTAGTGCCATCTATTCGTACTATCCATCCCTTCAAATGATATCTCCATATGGTTGACTAACTATATCTCTATAAACAATGTTACGAGTATGCTTTCAGATCACCATAACTTTGATCTGGAGTAAATTCATCATGGGTTATTCCAGCGGAACTCATTTTTCAAACAGTTATAGAATCGAGGTTAACCTTTGGCCTGCCTCAGGTGTGAGTTTTTACGATGCCAATTAGAGATGGATGCATCGGCCATCAGACATCTGTGAGAGATTCTTCGAAAATTGTTGGGTTTCTCGGAACGCAATAGCAAATTATAATAATAACCGTCATTTATCGATAGAAATTCTCTGCTTTGAATAGATATATTAATACGAATTTTGGGAGTTCACTGCAGAAAATATCATATTATTATACAGTATGATATACACTGCAGGTTAGTCACGATGGAACAACCCATTATTACGGTAAATGATACTAGAGGGCAAAATAAGCTCAAAATTCCTTTAGTTTCGTGATCAAGACCCCCAAATCAGTACAGATGCACCTCTTTCCTGGAAAAATTTCAATCCTGAAAAATCCAATTGTCTCACTTTTCATGGAATCACCCCTGTTATTCCGTAAGTATCCAGGTAGAATGATGAAACTAGCAGGACTGATGAAAAAACCCTTACCGGCTAGATGGTGCTAGCCTAAGTGAGATGCACTGCCCGCCATTCACAATGGTACAACCCATTTTTACGGTAAATCATGTAAGGGCGCAAAATATGGTGAAAATTCCTTCAGATTCGTAATTGGGACCCGCAAATTACTATCGGTACACCTTTATACCGGAAAAAATTCAACCCTGAAAAATGCACCCCCTTAACTTCTGTAATTATCGAGGACTGATAGGAATATTGAAAATTCACTTACCGGCTCAATAATGTTGACCCAAGTGCTAAACACCGACCGCCAGTCGCAATGGAACTGCCGAAAACAAACTTCGACATAATAATTCTACACCAATCAGAAATCTCCATTTCAGTTCAATTCTAAAAAGGGGTTAACAATCGACTATTTTCCAACGTTCAGGTTCCGAAATCATTCTGAAGCATTCAACAGAGAGAAGGATATTTTTCATATTTGTTGGTTTCACTTGTCATATTTCTGTTTTTCTATAATCACCAACTTCGGAATCGGAAATATCTGATTTTTATTCAAAATCTGTCTACCTGAATATCCGGAAAAATAATTGATGATACTGTTGTTCCTTGGAAGTCACGCAATGAAATCAGAATATAACTGCAATAATAATACAAATTTTGAAGTTGAGAAAATATAATTGCACCTTTCGAAGTCAATTCAACATACTGAAGTTTCAGGGTTGAGAAAAATTCAATAAGCCCCTCAATTCCAACAATGACCAAGAAAGGATATAGAAGAAACCTAATATTCTATATTGATTCGGATTCACAAAATCAAATGATTGTTTCATCTATGAGTCCTCCCTCGAAGGGAATAGATTTTTCTGTTCGTTTTATATTATTCACAACCACTTTTCTCAGTTGCCCAATAACATCCTGGCATGTCTCGATTATTCTCGCGTAGAGATCTTCACCAGCAGTGGGCCTATTTCTATATACTCCAATATCTCATATTCTGAGAAGATAACACACCCTTAGTGGTGAAAGTCTCCTCATCACTGAATAATACATTTTTCAGGAAATTCCTGTCTTTCATGTAATTGCCTTCTGCCCACAAACAGTATTTCATTCTTCCCTGTTTTTCTCCACCTTGTAAAGTGTGAAGAAATTTTTCAAGCATCTCCAAATTTCACTTCGGACTATATTGAGTTGGAGTGACAAATTCCTCAAACTTATATGGGGATCAGCTCGATATGCTGCCAAAATAGTATCAGCATCAATATGATTTTGTTCGAATTCCCTCACCTTCATTACTTGGCCGGTTCTCTTGAACTGATTATAAATGTTGGAAACTGTTCCAGAGTGTACAAGAGTATCAAGTGGTTGTTTTCGATTGAATTCACAAGCTGCTCGCGATAAGACCTCACGCCTTCTCCAAACATCAGTATAATTTCGATTTTCTCTTGTATAGTTCGTCGGTTCTATAGACCATATTTGTTAGTTTAGGATTTCAGTTTTGGAGCGAGGTCCAACTTCAAAAAATTCTACATGGGCACCTTACGGAGGTTTGAATTCAATGTGGACCTTCACAGTCTGGAAAGAAATATTAGCTCTTAAACAGCTTGTGTCAGCTTCCCTCATCATTTCTTAATGTATCGATGTCAAAATATCATTGGAATTTCCTTTTATAAATTTTTTATATTGGAACTAGTGATGTTTGAGAAATTTTCTATTGTCGTAGATTAATTCAGGAATGCGTGACGTCACATCAGTCAACAAATAATTCTACTTTCACTACCACTACCACTACTAACCTAAAACTTGATCATTGATCGACATATCGACATCATTTTCATTCAGTGAAATCATTTAAATGGGAAGAAATTGATATTATTCAAATTAAACTTGAGGGAGCATCATATCCCAAGCCAAACTCAGACAACCTTCTATTCCACTGTTAATATAAAAAATTATTATTTTATAACCTGATGTAAAAATGGCAAATATTATAAAATTATCAGGAATAAATGAATAATTTCGTGACGATTTGAAAAGCATATAGAGGTGAACAGAGTCTTTCGTCTTGACATTAGGAAATTTTGATGCAGGATTGAAAATCCTTAAAGGAAAGGTGAAAGCAAGCATGTGGGACAAGAGCTATGATATCAAGGAGAGTTTTTATACAAGGTGATATGTTCACGAAACCTAGTATGTGACTACTTTCAACTGAATTTGTAATAACATGAGCCATGTTTCTATACCTATTCCACTCAACTTTGGAAACTGATTATATTTATCAAATTATTTGCATAATTGTATTTACAGGTGTTATTAAAGTTTGAATATGAAATCTAAGCCTATACCTGCACCAAAGGAGAGTTTGTTTGTCATCATATAGCATGTGTGCTATTACATGTGTACTCCAATATTTCAAGAACTGATGTGGCTTGTATGTGTGTTCCTCGAGCAACAGAAGACACAGAACCAAATGAAATAACAACGAAGAATGTATTTGATCTATTGGAAGGAGCAAGACCCAGCAAGGAACAGCTTGAATAATTCAAAAATAAGTTATAGACAGTAAACAGCAGTTGTGGCTAATGCAGGAAGATCCAAATGATGGAGCAGACATATACCTTGAGGCAGTCCACCTTGGCAGATAATTCAGTGAAAATGGTGAATATATTGTCAGTACTGGAAGAGATTATTGTTACATAGTTTCATGGACCACTGCTGATGTTGCCATTAAGAAAATGGAATAGAATGAGAGTTGGGAAAAAATATTCATAAACTGAAAGAGTTTTATTTGAAATAATGATAATGAGCTCATATATTCATTATTTTTTAATTTTTTTTTTTTGGGAAACAAATGATTATTATTGAATAAAATGATATAAATACAAATAAACAACAAAACAATCAAAATATAAAAACAAAATTAAAATATATTGCTCAAAGTCGAGGAAAACCCGCCTGCAACGTCATTCTTGTGTTTGATGTCGTACAGCTTCGAAGACGGTCTCGCTGTCTCGCGCTCCAGCTCCAAACTCTCGTTGTGAAGTAGCAACTGCAACTTGGGAGGCAACATAGCGTACGACAGATCGTCCACATCTGACACATCTTCCCTATTGTAGAAGAGTATGTACGGTGTATCCGACGGCGAAAAGCGACTTAATATCTAAATGAGTTCTGAAATTGTTTACTGATATTGGAAAATGTGATAGTTCTTTATATTAAAAATAAGCCATTCTTCACAATCATAATAATAATACAAGTACTAAAAGGCTATCGGCTGAATTTTTCAGCCAGCACAGTCATATTATCACAGAAAAAACAACAACTTGGATAATTTGTGAATATCAATACAACTTGAATCTTTTCCTAGAGATCAATTTCCCAAACACAAAACTGATATTTTGCACTCGACGCGCAATTCGCTAACAAAGTTAGCATCTTCAGGAGAAGAAAATTGATAGACGAGTTCAAAAATATCACTTTGGTGTAAGGGTAATTCATCTCTAGGAGAAGTTTCAACTTTTACAGTAAAGGTTCCAATATCAATTGATGAAAATCAATATACCTCCAAAACACTTGTTATTCATTTACTCAATGCAGTTACTGCTCTTCTTTGGACTTTTTGGATTCTGAAATAAATGATGAAACTTATGAATTGATTTGCTGATTTTTTCATTCAAATTTATATCGAATTATATATTGCGCAATGATCGTAAATTCACTCGTATACAGGAAGTATGTAAACCTGCAGTTGGTAAATGATGGAAAAGAATTGGGGAGACATATTTTTATTTGGCTTCTCGATGGGAGTTTTGCCATGAAATCACTAAAATATTTCATGCATAAGAACCCAAGCTGGAGAAAAAAGTATTTGTGATAGTTGTTGAACAGCAATTGAATCAAGTGGCAAGATATCTAAGTGGGGAAAATTCGTCACGACAATTTCAAATGCATTGGTATATTCACAAATTCATAGAGTATAGCATAGAATTCATAGACAGATGGAGAAAACTCTATTCCATTTTTTTCATACAAAAACAGTTCTAAGGAATGACATTGAATACATGAAAAAAAAGCAACAAAGTCGAAGAATTTTTAGTCCCATGAGATTCACATTGGAAATTAAATGACAGGTTTCCGTGGTGGTTCAATATGAAATGGCAGCTGCACTCAAGCAAGTCATACAGCAGCTGGAAAAATTTCAGAAATTCTTCAGATCGGTCACGCTGCAGTGAACAATGCATCACGTGAAGCCATTTTCAGAGTACGATACAATTATTTAGAAAAGGCATATAGGTCGTTCAATCTTCAACATAACGAAATCATTAAACTTCTAGACGATGCTGACTTGGAGCCAGAACAGACTGTTAGTCGTGAAGAATATTTCTGCATTAAATGTATTTACTCAAATATATTCGATAGTCTCCCTCAAATAAGTTCAATTCCGGAAAAATCCAATGTTGAATTGACAAAACTGAATGTTTCCGAATTTTATGGATTATAATACATCTTCATTTGTCTCTTTGATACCTTAATAAATAATAATGATTTAATTTCTGATATTGAAAAGTTCCAATACTTGGATACTGTGCTCAAAGATGATGGTCTCAATACGATGAAAAATATACCTATATCAGAAAATAAGTATTTGATTGCCTCTACAAGTTTGACATCTCGTTATCAAAAGAAAAGAATTTTTGCAGATTTTACTAGAATGAGGTGAATACAGCATCAAACGTCTCTTCTGGGTCATTCAGTGATCTCAGACAACTTCTGGATGATTTGAAAGCTTCAGAAAATTTTCCATTGCCGATGAAGACTAAGGATTTCATCCATATACTCGCCTCAAAAATTGATGGAGTTATAGAACACAATTTGAGGTTAAACATGCTTCTTCGGTTATTCCTGAATATAATGATCCGTATAATTTTTGATGTAGCCTTCAACACTGTAGCATTGGCCAAAGGTCATGAAGGAACTATTGTACAAAGTTAGAAGAAACCAAGTCCCTCCCATTCTGCTGCAACTCTCTTAACCAATATCAAACAGAATGTATCGAATTACCTTATTTTTGAGTCAAATCATACCATTTATGTTTGCCCCTCTTTCTCTGCTAAACCTTCTTAGGAAAGATGGATTCATCAAACAAAATCGAGGTTGTACTAGATGTAAAGGTGCAAAGCACACACCCCGAGATTGCAAATCCAAATCATTGTTAAAGTTTGCAGTCAGTCATCTCATCACACTCTACTTCTTTCTTCCGTTAACTTTCCATCCTGTTCAAATTCTGAAATTTCGGATCCCCTCAACCCCCCTTCAAATCTCAAATGAATTACCAATAACTCATGTCAACTCTATGACACATTCTTTCCTCACACACTCATCTGTACTTCTCGCTACAGCATAAGTCGATGTTCCAGGTATCGGAAATAATTTTCAGAATATGCGATTTTAGTCGATTCCAAAAATCAGCCCAGTTTTATAACGGAAAAATGTGCAAACAATCTAGGTCTACCGCGTTTTCACTAGCCACTTTCTATAAATGGTTTAGGTAATATGTCCTCCACTACTTCGAGTTGTGACTTCCTACCCCTTCAATAAAAGTTGATGCCTTCATCATTCCAAAATTATGTTCTGAAATACCCGCATTCCTTTGGTTTCATTCAGCCAACCTAAAGTTAGCCGACACCCAACTCAATATTCCTGGTGCGGTGGATATGCTTCTCGGTGCAGATATTTTTTTTTGTCATCAGAGACGGTAAATGGAAAGGAAAAAATGGCGAGACAACTACTCTCAACAACATATTTGATTGGGTACTAATGGCAAAGACAACTGTTTCCCGTCCCTCCATGGCGAATAAATTTTTTTCCACATGTAATCGCTCACTAAATTTAACTTTGAAACAATTTGGGCAATTGAAAGAAATTCCAAGTTGTCCAACATTCTCCCCAGAAGAAATTGAATGTTGAAATTATTTTGTCAGAGCCTATCAACGTGACCAGTCGGGACGATATACTGTATCGTTGCCGTTCAAGAACCCTATTTTTCCGACCCTCGATCCCAACCACATCGACGATTTCACACATAAAAAGCTCGACTATTAGAAAACCCATGTCTCCACCTCCAGTATTCAGAATTTATGGAATATTTTCTCCAATCTGGATATATGGAAGCTGTCGATTCTCCCACCACTTTTGGTAAAATGGTTAATATCCCTCACCATAGTGTGCTGAATCCCAATAGTTCCACTACCAAGCTAAAAGTTGTGTTCGACGCTTCAGGAAAACTCTTCAGGGAACCTCTCTGAATGACACAATTATGGTAGGTAGAAAACTTCAACTAAACATAGTCTCTCTATTGATGAAATTTCTGCTTCACAAATTTGTCTGCGCAGCTGATATAAAACATATCTTCTTGAGAATTTTCATCTCTGAAAATAACCGTGAGTAGGTATCGTATGGAGATTTGAACCTACTGAAAAAATCCAAGACTACCGCCTCTGTCGTTTAAGTTTTGAAGTTACAAGTTCGCCTCTTTTGAGCCTAAGAATTTTATCTCGATTAGCACAGGACGAAAAGAAAATTTTTCTCTAGGTGCCGAAGTCCTCATAAATAATACTTATGTTGACGATGTCATTATAGGTAGTCACTTCCTCGAGAATCTTGAGCACATTCAACTCGAATTGATAAAATTATTTAAAGGCGGTGGCTTTCATTTACATAAATGGATAAGCAATCGCCCATTTAAGTCGAATATTCTGAATGGACAATTTCTTCAGGTCAATCTCAACTTACCTACACAGTAGAATAACGGATTAACACCTATCAGAAAACAGCTGCTTCCTGGCTAATACCACGAAGGGCGTTAAATTATATCCGACATGTGTCAGTATAGAATTCTTCACAAAAGAAATTCCACGTATGGTCTTGGAGATACGATGGCCGGAATTAATTTTTAAAATATTGGGACGGGGCACACTTTCACAATGATTTCGGGCTATTTGGCCTCTCGTCAGTACAAAGGAGTGTCATCATCAACATAAAATCGATGATTTCCAATAATTGAAAATCGAATACCTTTCATAGTATCAAGCCTCGAACAAAGCTGATGCGCACAACAAGAAGTCATTGCGCCATCTGCCTATGGACGAAGTATCCCAAAAGAAAACCGAATTCGTCCATTCCTCGTAAAAGTAAAATGGAAAATCCTTCGACATAGTCGGTGAGCATACTCGACAACTGACGGTGAATCAATTCATCTTTAGAACAATTCGTTCAGGCCATATATGTCGTTGTTGAGTTCGGGTTGAACCGCGTCTGGAGTTTTGTGTTCGACGTTTCGGCTCCGATTTTGGAGCCATTTTCAAGAGGGTTGATGTAAATTTACAGTGAGGTCTCAATCTGCCCACTCCTCAGGTTTGCCACAAAGGAAAGGGTTTGTGACTGGGGCCTCAATTCGCCTACTCCGCAGGTATTGTCACAAGTTCCCTCCTATGTCTCAATCTGCCTACTCCTTAGATCGAACCTAGCTTGTAGTATTTTTGCTGTGGCGATGGCCTTAGTGTTCGCGAACTCTATGTTGTGTCCTGTCTCTTTATGATGTTCAGACTCTACTTTTCACACGTCTGCGTCTGTTGGTTGGGCCTACATATGTTCTATGGCAATCGGAACATGGAACTTCATATATACCCAGGGGGTCATTGACAACAGAACAGAAAAGTATAAGCCCCATTGGGGAATCGAACCCCGAGTCTATCAGTCAAGCCGGGCACACAACCACTTGCGTTACCTCCTTCGCCAATATGCCAATGCTGCATTATGTTCATCGAAGAATGAAACCCGTATCCATATTAGATATCCAATTTCTGAAAAAACCTGTATCGAAGATAGTCATCTTCAAATACCACCGTCATTTTGATTTGGATCTCAAGAATATTTAGATAATTTAGCAGAATTTTTCTCCTGATGGGACCTCTCGAACTCTTCGTTACACTTGGTAGAAGTTTTCGAATTTTCTTGCCATAGGATATGTTATGTCAGATCACTTGGCGACCATGAATTATTCATTAGAATATTTATGATATGTGAAATAATTTTTTTCTTTGAATCCACCCCGACTGTACTGTGTTATTCAGTCGGTTCACACCCTCAAACCAAACATAGTCAATGAGACACGTACCATAGATTTAAACTGAAGATGAGCTTTTTTTTCTGATTTGATGGCCATGTTTGCGAGATTACGCATTTCTTTGCACTGATGATAGATATTCCTTCTTTTTTTTATACTCTCTGTCTCTCAACTTCATCGTCTTTCTAAGGTTCTAAGGTCAAGGCGCTGGATTTTGGTAATTATTATATTTTTTATAGGGGCATTTGTATCATAGAGTCAGTATAGTATCTTTGAAGTGTCACTGAAAATAACAGCAGTTTAGTGTTGGAGTATTATTTAGAAAAACAGACCCCCAAATATGTTAATATGTTAAAAAATGTTGAACTGCGTGAAGAATGGCCCCTATAAAGATATGGAAAGCATCGGTTAATTTAATTTCAATGCAAAGCTGAGTCAGTCAGCACTCACAGTCGACCAGCTTAAAATTATCGATTTGGTTGGGACGGACCATCAAGAATTATGCGATTGATCTACTCTGTTTTTAATTATTCGAGCCCATAGGTGACTGCTTGCTTCTCACGTAACAGTTGTTTTCAGTAATCAGTGCACAGTGAACCAATGGAATAGTTGAAATTCCGTCGTGACCAAATCCATTTATATTGCATGAACTGATATTTTTTCTCCACATCTGCGTATATGCTTTTCTTCAGAATCCAAAAATCCCTGCACATCCACAAATATGATTAATGGTTGGTTGGCAGATTTCGTTGAAATATGGTTACTACAAGATGTATTTGACGAAAAATCGCCTTTTTCGAAATGCCTTGGGCCCATTTGAAAAAAAAATATCTATAATGAAACTTCTTCGTGTTAGGAATACCACGTAAATTAATTGGGCCACATTAACCCTTAACTCGCAGAAGTTTCGATTTTCAAAGTAAGTTCATTACTAGGCGGTTAACAGTCGGTTGGTGTGAAAAATCTGACATCTCTAATAATTGCTCTAATGGGGGCCAACAACAAAGTAATGGAGATATCCATATCAGTAAATATTTGTTTGGCGATTCATCTCTTTTAAATTATTGATACTTGAGTAGGTCTTCCGGTGACTATGTGTTGAATCTTGATTCATTCAAGTATTTTTTCTTTCATTTATTCATTATCTTTTCGTGCAAAATTTTCTACTCGAGTTTCATTATTCGAATGATAATTGCGTGGCTATTTATTCATAATTTCAAAAGACCAAATTCCGCAATACACGCTATACTCAAACAAATTGTTGATTTTCTGTCAATGCAATATGCCCTTTTTGCTCCAAGATGGCGGACGACATTTTCAATCATGATCCGATTCGAATCAAATTGGGTATGTGAGGGTTTTCAGGATTGGGAATTATGATTTTTTTGTCAATGCAAAATACCAGGAAGACGGACGATATATGTAATTGTGATTCGATTTGATTCAAAATTAGCATATAGGGGTTTCCGGTGTGACTTAGAGGAATCAAACGAAGTCGCAAAAAATGTACAAATGTGCCAAAGGGGTAATCATATTTTTTTAGATGTGTGAAGTTGGTTATTCTGTGGGTGACAGATTCAAAATTTCACCGGCAAAAATACCTATTTTTTACCAGCGGCAAGTTTTTGAATCTGTAGCGCACATATAGAAAAAATATTATTTTCTTTTCATCTATTTCGTTTTCAGAGCCCCACCGTGCATAATGTTGAATGCTTGAACATAAATAATATGTAATAGAACAGTTGTAGAATACGAATTAAGCACAGTATCAGAGGATCTTCTTGCCAAAAATTTCAATCTTCGACCTCCGTTCTATCGAAAATGAGAAAAGAAACTTTTGTTGGTGAACAAATCCAGCAGGTTGGCAAAAATTCTCGAAGGTTGGGATTAACAAAGGTAAAACTGGACGATATGAACGCTGTTTCACGAAATAATGAATTATTTTTATTTATTTATTTGATTGCGAATAAAACTTGGATATCGGCAAAAATTCTTACAGGTTGTGTTGTGCGTTTTGTCAGACAACAGAAATTGATCTGGTCGAGTTTCACTTTTGTTTACCCTAACCTGGAGGATTAATTCGCCATCATCTCGTATTTTCGAGAGAATAATTACGGGTTTGTGATTTTTTGTGAAAATACATTTGTATAATCGGAATTCTCTTCTGTACACCCCAGCCTGCAAACGGGGATGAGAGGTTGTTTTTTGTGAGTATAAGCCTTTATATATAATAGAGTGTCACCTCTGTGCATGTTAACATTTCAACCTGGAACGTTAATTCTCCATCGAAAGGTTCTTCATTCATTTTCGAGAGAATGATGGGGTGGGGAGCTAAATTTCCTATGAAATGTCGCATCAGTTTTGACCTCTGTACACCCCAGCCTGTAATGAAAAGCTTATCTTTTCATTTTCGGGAAAGGGGGAAAGGTTGAAATGTTTTGTTGAAAAGTAATCGCGCTCACCCTCTGTATCCGAAGTTTTTTTTCTGTTGGAGATCCGAGTTTCTCTTTTGTTAAATTTTGAAATTACTCTGGGAACAATTTGTTGTCATACAAATAAGCTACACCCAAAGATTTGTTGCCGCCCTCAAATTTTTCTGAGAAAGAGTGGATTCGTTTCACATAAATAACATCTATCAGCTGGTCGTGATTTTTAACAGTTATTATATTGAACACTACACGCAGTCATGTCGATAGCAAACTTTGTTGTAAATTTGGAAACTTGTCGAACCTGTCTTGCTCAGGGTTCTTTTTTCAATAGAACAGCTGAGCTTTGGAACTCCTTGCCAAGAGAGGTTTTTTCCTGAGACTTTCAAACTTCAGAAATTCAAAGTTTATGTTAATTCGTATCTCCTGTCCCTTGATTCACGCGGTGTTCTTTGAACCTTACAAGGCATTCCTTTCATGTGAATCTGTATTAAAAAAAATAATATCCAAGTGGGAGACAGTAAAATGACGAAAAAACCGATTCCGGTCCTGTTTCGAGCCAGTGAGTCAGGTGAAACGAAAACAAGCGATTCTCTTATTAAAAATCTGCATCCATCGACGGTGCTGCCATCCACAATTCGCCTGTATATATGCTGAGGTCAGGAATTGAACCCGGACGTAACTAGTTGCGCTCATATAAATTGGTTGAAAATAAAAACATATGTGTTGCATTTGTCACATGAAAGATATAATCCTTCCGATTGTATTTTTTTTTCTTGTCTAAGACATCTGTGGAGAAATCGCTGAAAATTCTTCTATATCACTGCTATAAGACATTTTCATACGATTATCGAAAATTGACTAAATTCTTCAAAAATTCAATACTGATTTTGGCTTGACAAACGTCAAAATGCAAAGCATGCACATCATGCTTGATTAAAAAATAATGGGTTTCTATTGATTTAAAATCTGTATCGGAAAATACAACAATGAGAAATGAGAAGAAAAAAAATGAAAAAAAAAATCTCTGCCGAGTTCAGAATTTGAACCAAATTCAAATTCAAAAACGTTTATTTTCTGTCATAAGTACAATTCATGCTCTTAGATTATTTGACAATACGTATGTTTGTTTCAGTATCGTACATTCCATCGCTTAATGTATATACATCTTACAATTTCCAATACAATACATCTTCAATCAACGTACACCGCCTCCTTGCACCGTTTGGATGGCTCCAGACAGCTTGGGGGGACGGAAGGGGGAGAGGTAGCGGATCACCCCTCCATTCGAGAATGTCGGGGCGCCTATCCCACATGCGCACTCACGGCCGCCGGCGCGACAGTGGAGAGCATGCCTGCTGATGTTGACAGGTCTCTCTGGTCAAATACTCCTCGGGATTGTCGGCAAGTAAAATGCAGAAACGCGTCTCCTACCCAAAAGGTTTATACACGTATTCGGAGGATCCGGCAATGAGGCAATCACTTCAAAGATGTTTATGATGTTCTGAGTCATGCTGGAGATATGCCAGGAAAGCGAGAAAAACTAACTGGCTCATGATAATTGCAGTTAGGTTATTGGATGTTTATACTGCCTCATGAAAGAGGTCCATCCAGCGCCTCATAGATCAGCCCATGTTTTCTGGGCTGATTATGATGAGCTCTAATGCCCGTTATACTTCTGGTCAAAGGGCTTTTTGGCAAGAAAAACTTATAGAACGAGTACGAGGTTTCAATTATGGGAAGTCATCGACTTATGTTGATGATGGCACTGCCTTGCACTGATGAGGGGCCAAATAGCCCGAAACCGGTCTGCAAGTGTGTCCCGTCCCAGTAATTGGGAATCAATTCTGGTAGTTGTATCGCCACGAGCATATGTGGAATTTCTTCTGTGAAGAATTCCGCACTGACACCTGTTGGATGTAATTCAATGCCCTTCGTGGTATTAGCCAGGGGAGTAGTTGTTTTTTAATAGGTGTTAGTCCGTCAACCTACAGTGTAGGTGAGTTGAGGCTGGCCTGAAAAATTTTTCATTTTTTGAATATTTGATTCAAAGCCAGTCTTCAAGCATCCCCATGAATTTTTGTGAAATTCGTATTTTCCTTGTACAAGGAATTGGGGCCATGCGAATATGCTCTTGGTTAGTACCTAGTCTACGGTCAGATGGCGCAACAACGGCTATTTTGCTAGTTGTTTGTATCAGCCTAGGTCTAGGGAAGATACTCTGCTCGAGTATGATTTTCAATTATGGGAAGTCATCGACTTATGTTGATGATGGCACTGCCTTGCACTGATGAGGGGCCAAATAGCCCGAAACCGGTCTGCAAGTGTGTCCCGTCCCAGTAATTGGGAATCAATTCTGGTAGTTGTATCGCCACGAGCATATGTGGAATTTCTTCTGTGAAGAATTCCGCACTGACACCTGTTGGATGTAATTCAATGCCCTTCGTGGTATTAGCCAGGGGAGTAGTTGTTTTCTAATAGGTGTTAGTCCGTCAAACTACAGTGTAGGTGAGTTGAGGCTGGCCTGAACAAATTGTTCATTTTTTGAATATTTGATTCAAAGCCAGTCTTCAAGCATCCCCATGAATTTTTGTGAAAATGAGTATGAGGTCCGTTTGACGTAGTCGGTTATCGTCTCTATGCAAGCCGTTTCGAGCATATCCTCAATGCGAATGTATCGATCACTATTAGTGATGATACGGAGGACTTTGTTCTGCATTCTCTCAAGTCTCATCATTGGAGTCTTTTTGAACACAGGACAAGCGTACAACATAGCCGGCCTAATTACTTGTTTGTAAATAAGCAGCTTGCTGTCCACATCGAGCTTTGAATTTCGTGCAATGAGCGGGTACATGCGTTTGACCGCTGCACCCGCTCTTCGAATTGCTAAGCTGATGTGCCTGCGAAAATTCAGGCGCTTATCTAAATCAACTCCCAGGTATCTTTCGCTTTCCGGTTCATCTATGAGATTTCCACCGACTCGCAACCTCCCGAAGATCTTCGAGTTCGTGAATTTCTTCGAGAAGTTAACGAGTTCGGTTTTCGTCGCATTTACCCTAATCTTATTATTCTCCATATACGGCACGACATGGTCCAAATGGATCTGGATCTGTCGGTTCGCGATCTCACTGGAGAACGAATGCGCGTAAATGGCGGTATCATCCGCATACATTGCGACATTCGTTCCCCTGAACCTTGGTATGTCATGCGTATACAGAGAGTATAGCTGAGGGAATAAACAGGATCCCTGCGGGACACCTGCTTCGGTCCTGAAGACGACGGAAACGCTTTCGTTAACTCTTACCCTAAAGGACCAATTGATTAGGTAGCTGTCGATCTGTAATGATGTGTAACGGCATGCCTGCGCTCCACATCTTATTGACCAATCCTTCAATCCAGACCCTGTCGAACGCCTTCTCGACGTCCAACAGGACCAAGACGGTGTTTTTGTTACGATGGAAGGACTCCCTCACCCCGTGGACAATTCGGACTACCTGCGAAGTGGTATTTCTACCCTTCCGGAATCCGAACTGCTCCTCGGGGATCAGGTGCATCCTTCCCTCGATTCGGTTGAGTCCGCTCAGGATGATTTTGTCAACCACCTTTGCAACGACGCTTAGTAGGGAGATGGGTCTGTAGCTCTCCACCGCAGACTTCGGCTTCCCAGTTTTATGAATGGGGATCACCTCCGCCACCTTTAGACAACCTGGATAGTACTGGTACTTCAGGATTCCATTTGTTATATGTACCAGTTGGACGAGGGCCTTCCGCGGTAGATTCCGCAGTAGCATTGCACTGACCTTATCCTCTCCTGGGACTTTCTTTAATGGCATTCTCTTGATCACCTCCAGGACCTCCTCATGATCGGTTAGCAATCGTTCGAGGGTATTATCGTCGATTGTCACCGGATTCATGTTTTGGAGGTCCTGGGCTCTTGTTGTGATGTTTCGTTGTAATTCGTTAGCGTCTGGAACCGTTCTATTCACGGTCTGGAAGTATTCGCCGAACAACTCAGCCTTGTCCCGATACGACACCGCCCGCGCATTCCCCCTTTCCAACGTGGGGATGGGTTCGAAACGTTTATCTATTCTCTTCGCCATTCTCCACAAGGAGTTGTCCTGCGCGGTCAGCGCGGCAATTTTGTCTGCCCAACGTTTATTGGTGAACTCACGCAATCTGCTGTTGACTGCTTTGGATAATCTTAGCATTTCAGCTTTTCGGGCGGGGTCTCTGGTGTTTTGCCACCTTTGCCTCGCCCGATTTCTTTCTCGTATGAGTTCACCAATATCCGCCGGAAGGATATCCTTGCCGTCCGTGACCTCGATCAACCTGGTTGTTTGATTCCTGGCGTATTGAATGTTCTTGATGAAAGTGGCTGTCCTGTCGTCCAGGTCTTTCCTTGAGATTTGAGTTCTTCTGTTGAGTATTTGCCTGAACTCCGACCAATCTGTCGTCGAGTAGTCGAACATACGTTTAACCACTCGACGACATTCCCTCTGCAACTCGAGAAGTACTGGGAGGTGGTCGGAGCTCAGCTCCTGGACGACGGTCAGCTCACCAAGATATCTGACGTTCTTGTTGAGGACCAGGTCGATCGTGGTCGGTGTCGTTCCGTTCCAAGGCTGGTACGTATGTTCGTCTGAGAACTCTATAACCATGTTATTGTCCAACGAATACTCCCAGAGCGTTCTGCCATTCCTGTTGGTTTGGTTCGTGCAACCCCACTCCGGTCTCCTCGCATTAAGGTCCCTGACCAGCAACACCTTCTGTCCGGTACTAAACAGGTTGTCCAGGTCGCGATCGGTGAGCCTGTTGCTTGGTGGGTTGTATATCGCATACACACAGGTGCCATCTTCCAGCTTTACGCCAACGTGCTCTATGCTACTGTTTACTTGTGGCAACTGTGTGTATGGGATATGCCTCCTCACCAGGATTGCTACACCCCCACTCCTCGCCGCGTTAGGTCTATCCTGCCGGATGGTGACAAAACCCCTGAGGTTTAGACGGTGTTGCTGTCTCAACTTCATCTCGGAGAGAAACATTAAATCAATATTGTGGGTGTATATGAAATTAATAACACTAGGGATTCTGTTATTAATTTCATTTACATTCAGCATGCATGCCTTTACTGGCATTTAGAACTTTAGGCCCTGGAACAACTTTGGGAGATTGAGTACAACCTGCAACCTCGCCAGTTGGCAATCTCCAGCTTGTCTCAGACCATCAATTAGAATGTCCAGGGCCTTGTTCAGATCCTCCAAATTTGTGATTTGTTCCAGCGTTCTGTATTTTTTGCTGATATCCTTCAGAGTTCCGACCGTCACTGCCGCTCCGGCCCCCGGAGTGCCCTGCGGTCGGGTTATATTTGGGTTATTAGGGGTAGTGGGAGAACCGATAATCGGATCTATTCTGCCACTTTCCCGTGAAGCGTCGTTGGTGTTCGACTGAGCATTTTCCCTTCTCCTTTTCTCCCAGATGTTCTCCTTGGGAGGAGGTGCGGGAGTGTATTTTGTCGGTTTATTGGCTTTCTCGCTATTTTTCTGATCTTCGATGCCTTTAACTCTGTTGACGTAGTACTTGCAGTCAACAGAGTTGGCCGGATGTGATTCTGCGCAGTTTGCGCACGTTGCAGGAATGTCTAGCGACTTTCTACACTCCCTGGTCCAGTGCCCTTTAGCACATTTCAGGCATTTAATTGCTCAATTGCAATTAGATGTTGCATGCCCCCATTGTTGGCATCTATAACACTGGATTACCTCACGTTCGCGTTTCCGCAATTCCCAAGTAATTCTAGTTTGTAACAACGCATTTACGTGTTTCCTGAGGTGAGCCAGTGTATACCTCTTTGGGGTGACCACCATATACAAAGGCCTGATTGTGGACCTGAGGCGGTAGATAGAGCTCACGCTGACGTAGTGGACGTCCTTCAGCTCTTTTTGAATCTCTTCCACCTCAGGCTAAAAAATCTAAGGCTCTGATTACGAAGGCATGAGTTTTGTCGCCCGAGAGAATGTAAGTGTGATACTCGACCTTTGCGGTTTTGAGTGAGTTGGACATTTTGCGATGATCCTCCTCGTTCTCAGTGTGGATCGTGGCGTCCCTTTTGAAGGACACCTCGATCTTCCCCCGCATGTCTTTCTCGACATTTGCTCTCTCCTCGCAGCCCCAGCTCATCACCCCCTTGAGGATGATAGGGGGCATGCGCTTGGGCTTACTGGACCTTTTATTGTTTTGGTTAGATGTGGCTTGCTCGTCGGACTCAAACGGCGCTTCATCTGGGGTTGTTCGCACTTCCTCTATATTCAGAGATTATCGATCGGGATGGGTGGCTGTTCTGGAGCCCTCTTCTCGACCAATGGTGGAAATTCTTCTCTCTTCTTCTTTTCGTTTTTTGGGGTTGGTTCACCCTTGGCTGTCTCATTTAGTTTTTCTCTAAATTCTTCTACGGTGTTTTGCAGCATTTGAATTGTCCGCAATGCTTTATTTTATTTTTCTTCTATTGAAGCGTTTTCTTCAATCTTGTCGTTTTCTTGAGGGGTAATTTGACTGGTAATTTCGTTAGCCTCTTTCCCCTTATGTGTGGCATTGCTTCGTTTCGCTGCTTTTGCGGCTGCCTTACTTGTAACTAGAGTAAATCCATCACTATCGACTACTGCTGGTTTTTTGGTTATTGGATTTTTATTTGGTGTTATTGCCTCAGTTATTTCCGGGCTGCTAGGGGTTTGTACGATGGTGCCTTCTGGTATTGCACCTTCAGCTGCTTTGGTTTTGATGATTTTTCCCCCCTCTCCTTTCTACGTTGTTTTGACTGTTTCCCATCGAAAGTACCCCTAGGGATACTTTCTCCGGATCCACAGTCTCATCTATGTCCATATCCATTGGATTAGATTCTACCTCGTTCTCAGTATTTTGAGAGTTTATTGGTGGTGTTTTCTCGGAGTGCGGTATCTTATTTGAAGTTATCTGTTCAGTGAAATTTTTTCCATACTTTTCTTCGTACTCCGACCTAAACTGGTCGTCTATTGGTTGGATTTCTGTGAGATTGGCCCCTTCTGAATTCCTTTGCCTCAGTTCATTTTTCTTTGCCACCTTTTCCATCATAGCTTCATGCCTCCTCTTTTCCCCGGCCTTCAGATAATCTATGGGCCCGAAGTGTTGTTCAGGGATGGGGGGTGTAAGTCGTTCCTCCCAATTGGTGGGGGTCCCTGACCCCCTCCTGCTCCTTATCGGGTGCCCCACTGCACCATATTCCTGGTCGCTCCCAAGGCTACTCGATCCACCTTGGTTGCTTCCAGTTTCTGGTGCAGCGAAGCCCCCTTCCTGGGGAACATCTGTTTTTTCCCTTCCTGATTTCCCAAAGAAATCTCCAAAATCACCCGGGTTTCGCTGTTTCATTCTTTCGTATAGGAGTTGCATAGTTTTCTCATCCACAATTCCATCCCACGGGTTATCCAATTCCTGTTGGCTGGTTCGTGTAGCGTGCGGTGGGTTCACCACGTTTCCTAAGTAGTTTTGTTGTAGTTTGATATTGTTCTCTACGCCTTCGTTGAAATTTTGGGATTTTTTGAGGTTCACTACACTTCTCAAACTACTTTGGTTTTCTGTAGCATTCGCTGCACTTCCGTATCGACTTTGAAAATTTTCGATATTCTCGACACTTCCCATATTACTTACATTTCTTGTGGCATTCGCAACACTTTCGTATCGACTTAGTGGATTTTTGATGTTCTGACACCTTCCAAAGTACTTTGGTTTCCGATGTGTTTCGCTACACTTTCGTATTGACTGAATATTTATAATATTCTCGTCACTTCCCAAAGTACTTTGGTTTTCGGCGGATTTTGCTACACTTTCCAGTCGACATATGTATTGTGGGAAGTTCACTACACTTTCCACGGCGACTTGCGACTCGATGATCTTCGCTACACTTTCTGAAAAACTTGTAGTTTGCGGATGATTCTCTACAGTTTCCAGAAAACTCAGCTAATTGGGAATATCGATAGCTTGGAGAATATTTATTTCTGCATCAGATCTCACCTTCTCGACAGTTTCCTCTGTTCGATTCGCTACACTTCCGAGTCTGCTTATGTGTTTTTGGAGATTGTTGGTTTCTTGATCAATCCCGATATTAAGATGTTGTGTGTGCAGATTTTCTTCTTCAGAAGCTGACGATCTTACCGACGAGCTTTCTGTCCCTGACGACATCGTGATTTCTGTTTTCGCTTGGTTTCCTTCGCCATTTCTGTTTTTGATAATTCCTCCTATTCCCTGGATCCTCTCAGGGTCCTTGAGGATCAGTAATTTGTCGCCTGGGCTGTCAGGAATTCCGATTGACTCCCCGATGATTTTCCCCGCCTGTGATACTAGATGAGGGTTCTTGCCGGCGTCCCCGAATGGTGCGTTTGGGGACGGGTCCGAAATGGTTCCGCATCCCTGAGAGACGGGACCTCCGCTGACTTTTTCCTGGATTCCACCACACTTTCCGGGATTAATGTCTACGGGGTCCCGTCGTTCCTGAGGTATGTTCCTGGGCTCTTCCACGTAGGTTTTTGTGTTTTTTTTTTCGGGATTTTGCGGAATTATTTGTTTTGGTATTTTCGTGCTGGCTTCTTCGGAAGAAAAGGAGTGGAACTCTTTGCCAGCGTCCTGGGAGCCGTCCAAGGAGTCCAGTTCCTCCATGCTGGAATCTACAGAAGTATTCGGCGCGCTGCTACTCTTCTGTTCGGCAGTCACCACTCTGGCTCTCCTTGTTAGTGGCGTGCTCCTTATTGGGGTTTCTATATCTAACGCCAGTTTGGGCTCCTTGGCTCTTTTACGGGAACTCTCCACTACGGTGGTGGGGAAGAGATTATTTTCCTCAGAGTCCCTTCTCCTTTTAGTGGAATCGGTCTTCCTGATTTCCTTAATGATTTGTTTCTTGACTCCGATGTCTCCTTCCGGGGAAAGCTTAGAAACCGCCTTTCCTCTCCCTTGACCTTGCGGCTTCGGGAATTCGGTTTGTTTACCCGGACCTGTGCCCGGGTTGTTGACACTCATTTAGATGTGTGTTATGAGCTTTGTTTACAGATTAAAACTTTTAAAATCTTAAATAATTGATAAATTAAAACTTTAAACAAAAAAAAGGGTTTTAAAAAACACAAAAGGACTCGGACGTTCGACTGTACAAAAACACACAGACAAAACAACGAGCTAAAATACGTCCGTTCAGGCCAGCTGATCGGACGAGACTAGGATTTGAAACCGGACCTTTCTGATCACAGCCCTCGCGGTTGAACTCTCGGCCATTAGAGCTCATTCAATTTGCTCGAGAATAAAAACATGTCTTGCATTTGTCAAATGAAAAATAGAATCTTTTCGATTGTATTTTTTTCTTGTCTAAGACATATGTGGAGGAGTCGCTGGTAATTTTTCTATATCACTGCTATAAGACATTTTCATTCGATTATCGCAAATTGACTAAATTCTTCAAAAATTCAATACCTACTGATTTTGACTTGACAAACGTCAAAATGCAAAGCTTGCACATTATGCTTGATTGAAAAAATAATGGGTTTCTATTGGTTGAAAATCTGTATCGTAATGAAAATGAATAAATGAAAACGGGTTGTCGGCATATAAGTGTATTATTAGAGTACGGGTGTAGATGAAACTGTTTATGGTTAAGCATTATGAGGTAGAGCACAATTTTCATGTTGGAATCATAGTTGTATACACATAGACCTCAATATTATTCATATTTAAATCAAAAGTAGTATGAGTTTCCTGAAATGTGGTAAAAATTCTTGGACATTATGCATTTTGTTGCATTATGTTGGACAAAATTCAATTTGATGTGGTCGGTGCTGGATATAATGCGTTCTGAAGTAATTAACTGATTCTTAACTCACAAATCAAACAATTTCAATGATAAAAATTGGCTAAAATTATTTTAAGAAAACTAAACTTCGGAAATAAGTATTGTATTCATGAACAAAACCATTGTATATTTATTTAAATATGCTTTATTTCAGTTTCTTCCTCAAGGCAATCGCAATGAACATCTTCATCGATAGATTCCTCCGCTTCTACGCCTTCTATGGTGTCATTGAAGGCATTCTCGTAAAAATTCAGTGTAGATGATGGAATTATTGATTCCCAATCTTCACCAAATCTTGCTCGAAGCAATTTGCGCACATCCTCTGTTATTTCCGCCTTTATGGTGTTGCGTAACGGTTGGTTACACCGAAATCTCAAATCTCTGCTTGAACAATGGCCCCGTTTAGTTATTGAGGAAAACGGTTTGGAAATGTCATCATAGCGATATGTTGGCTGAAGTTTCATCTTAACTTCAATGTCATTATTCTTTTTTACTTTTGAAGGAAAACTCTTTTCATTTCGCTTATACCCTCAACTTTCCTAAGAATTGTGGCTAAACTCTTGTAGTTTTTTATATGCCAATCTACTCCTAAAACTCTGACACCTGCGACTTGCCTATAAATCTTATGATAACCAGCTGGATCAAAAATTTCTTCAAATGTTACGCAGATTTTTTTCCACGCGACCAAAAACTCTATCAGGTGGTAAATAGGAGAGTCCGCGGACGGGAAAATATAAAACAATGCCTACTACACTTGGTGGGGACTTTTTCTGAAACCAATATGCTAGGGCATGAACAACATGTTGGTTTTTATTTTGTCCACCACATCCGTCTGCAAAAAGTTGAATATTGGTAGTACATGGATCAAGCTGGATCTTCTGTAAGAAATCTGCAGAACTGCAGAACTAACTTCTTCGGCCCCCCTTCCAGCTTGGCTTTCATTCCAGACATAAAATTGGGGATATTCTGTTTGAACGTCAGTTATACATAAGCAGTAATATGATATTTGGCGCGAATAAAAAGCTTCTCCGATAGTAAGTTTAGGAAAATGTTTTTTTAACTCTGAAGTTTCCGGTTGCTTCTTCATTATACATTTTGAATAACTTATTTATATGCAGCGATGAAGGCAAATAAAGCCTCTGACTCTTGTTTCTAGAATAATGACTCTCACATGCTTTCAACTTGAATATGAATTCTTGTACGTTTCTTCGTTTTTCAGCAAATTTAACAGTTTTTCGATCTCCTCCTCTTTTGTCGATTACACCCTGACCCGACTTAACTCCACATGCGATTGTATTCATTCCTTTGGCCCACACCGAATAGTTTCTCGAAGAAATTAGCACAAATTGGCAATTGTTCGCTTTGCGATGATAACAGAAAGTATTTAACTGCAATGCAATGTCGTTCGTTCTTTCTTACTTTTCCACGGGCACGGCTTCGTTTAGGCACCCCAACATCCATCAAAAATATTAGTCGTTTGTCTTGCTTCTGTTTACATGGCTTGAAGAATACATTCCTTTCAGCTCTGGAAAGCACATTTTTCGAAATTGTAAGGCATTGGAATCGGCCCCCACTGTGTTGGCAAGGAGGGCGGAAGTTGAGCAGCAACGGATCTTTGTCTCTATATCTAAAACATGATAATAATTAAGGAATGAAGGAAAATTGATGATTTTTTACTTATTCCACCAACTATATGTAACGGCACAGGCCTGTTTTCGCATTCTCACCTGTTTTCGTATTCCTGTTCTCGTTTATGCTTTCGTTTTGGTCTTTTTCTTGACCCTTGACTATTACCATCAACAGTCACACTATTTTCGAGATCCATAACGGAGGTATGTACTTAAATCCAGTTTGAAAACTCACAATATATATTTGTAGGTATGAAATCGACTGAAATCACCTGTTGAGTTTCCGCGATTCTCGATACACTGATTGGCCAAGTGACATAATGCGTTTTGAACTGAGCATTTCGTTGGACAAAACGCGTTTTGATGTGGTGGTTTGATTTCGCAGTTGAATTATGATGTGACAGAATGCGATCTGATGGGTTTTAAATATGTACATTCAAGCAATGATCATAGTGACTCCGAAAAAACCACATCTAACTCGATTTTGTACTGACATGGACACAAAACGCGTTCTGATGAGTTGCTCCTCATATATTATATATTATTATATCATATATATATATATATATTATATATATATAGATATATATATATATATATATATATATATATATATATATATATATATATATATATATACGAGAGAGAATTTCAACAAATTTTAATGAAATAGGCATGAATTTATCAATAAACACATGACCATGTCGATTGGAATGATGAAATGTAATATCCGAACACACTAACCTAAATAATCGTAATGTTTACAATGAATACATACATTACAGAACTTGAGTCTGTATCTTAGTTCTGTGGTTATGACATTTACAGGATTGCGTTTGATTCTACGCTAGTTTAACCTATGAAAATTCTTAACTTACGGAATACTTTAAATGTCATTTGTCGTTGACGTCACGGTACGTCATACTTCAGTTTGTGAAAGAATGTCAACACACTCTAGATTTGTTTACTAAATTAAAATTTTCCAACTTGAATAAAATAGCGGTGGAAAATAAGTCTATGAGCTCAGGGAATGAATATATGTGCACAGGGGATATATGCGTTGCAACGATATAGTTAAAATTGTTTACCAGCTGGGTTTTTATCGCTGCTTCGACTGGTTCTGATTTTACAAGCCTTCACGGTCCGCAGAGAATCTCGATGATGTCGTGATGGAGGTCTGCTTTCTGGAACTGGCTGAGGAATTTTCCCTGGGACGTTTTGGTTGGGGAAAATTGTCACAAATTCACTCACGGTGGATCACTATACGGATACAAAGCACTTGGGACTTTACTAGTCTTTTCAAGGTATGAATATCTTTAAATAACTATCGGAGAAAATTTGTGCGTGCTCATGCTTTGGGGCTTGGATTCTGAGTCCTTGTTGACAAATCAACACTTGAATGTGTCGTTTCCTTAGCAACAATACTTCATTCTACTCATTTTCAATGTTTGTTACTTATTTTTAAAGCTATTCTACTATTTACACACACTTAAATACTATTAAACGAAAGCTTATTCATTCTAAATCTGTTCAGTTATCATCTTTTAATCATTCCCTTTAGTTTTCATGGTTTATTTTAAGGAAGCATCAGTTGGTGTCACTAAAAAGTTGAATTATAATCTCTATGACATAATTTTGTTGATATTGATATCTTACAAAATAAATCCATTTTATTTTTGAAAAAATATTCAGGAGATTCTCTATATTTTTATGAAGGGTTTGACTAAGTTTCCATTTACTTGTTTATTATCTATTATTTGCAATTAATGTTCAAAGTTTACTATTTTGGCAGTGACAGTTGTTATGTCAATTGATGGTTTCTCGAACTGTTTACCATGTACAGGGCGTCCAAAAGTTTCCTCTGAATAAATTCACCCGATGTACACAAAGATTGATGCTTTTCATTTGGGTATCTTTGATATCATAACAATATATATATATATATATATATATATATATATATATACGTGAAAACATCAATTCCTACATAATACCTGGATGGGCAGGATACAACCTTAGAGAGCGGCTGACGATATAATCATCAATAATATCGGACCTAGTCGGATAATAACTGGAGAGAATCATAAATACCAGTTTCCATGAAGGACAGACAATTGAAGTCTTTGCTTACTCTTGCTTGGTTACTTCGTAAGGGGAGTGATTGACCAGGACGGTATGGACAGATATTCGTCTCACAGTTCTTGAGAATGAATTCAAAATGGAATTCGAAACGTCGAACGAATCAGAAGATACCTAACGGATAAAAAACCCAGAAAATTCATCTTGCATATCGAAGATCCGTGAAAACATCAATTTCTACATAATACCTGGATGGGCAGGATACAACCTTAGAGAGCGGCTGACGATATAATCATCAATAATATCGGACCTAGTCGGATAATAACTGGAGAGAATCATTATAAATACCAGTTTCCATGAAGGACAGACAATTGAAGTCTTTGCTTACTCTTGCTTGGTTACTTCGTAAGGGGAGTGATTGACCAGGACGGTATGGACAGATATTCGTCTCACAGTTCTTGAGAATGAATTCAAAATGGAATTCGAAACGTCGAACGAATCAGAAGATACCTAACGGATAAAAAACCCAGAAAATTCATCTTGCATATCGAAGATCCGTGAAAACATAAATTTCTACATAATACCTGGATGGGCAGGATACAACCTTAGAGAGCGGCTGACGATATAATCATCAATAATATCGGACCTAGTCGGATAATAACTGGAGAGAATCATTATAAATACCAGTTTCCATGAAGGACAGACAATTGAAGTCTTTGCTTACTCTTGCTTGGTTACTTCGTAAGGGGAGTGATTGACCAGGACGGTATGGACAGATATTCGTCTCACAGTTCTTGAGAATGAATTCAAAATGGAATTCGAAACGTCGAACGAATCAGAAGATACCTAACGGATAAAAAACCCAGAAAATTCATCTTGCATATCGAAGATCCGTGAAAACATAAATTTCTACATAATACCTGGATGGGCAGGATACAACCTTAGAGAGCGGCTGACGATATAATCATCAATAATATCGGACCTAGTCGGATGATAACTGGAGAGAATCATTATAAATACCAGTTTCCATGAAGGACAGACAATTGAAGTCTTTGCTTACTCTTGCTTGGTTACTTCGTAAGGGGAGTGATTGACCAGGACGGTATGGACAGATATTCGTCTCACAGTTCTTGAGAATGAATTCAAAATGGAATTCGAAACGTCTAACGAATCAGAAGATACCTAACGGATAAAAAACCCAGAAAATTCATCTTGCATATCGAAGATCCGTGAAAACATCAATTTCTACATAATACCTGGATGGGCAGGATACAACCTTAGAGAGCGGCTGACGATATAATCATCAATAATATCGGACCTAGTCGGATAATAACTGGAGAGAATCATTATAAATACCAGTTTCCATGAAGGACAGACAATTGAAGTCTTTGCTTACTCTTGCTTGGTTACTTCGTAAGGGGAGTGATTGACCAGGACGGTATGGACAGATATTCGTCTCACAGTTCTTGAGAATGAATTCAAAATGGAATTCGAAACGTCGAACGAATCAGAAGATACCTAACGGATAAAAAAACCCAGAAAATTCATCTTGCATATCGAAGATCCGTGAAAACATCAATTTCTACATAATACCTGGATGGGCAGGATACAACCTTAGAGAGCGGCTGACGATATAATCATCAATAATATCGGACCTAGTCGGATAATAAGTGGAGAGAATCATTATAAATACCAGTTTCCATGAAGGACAGACAATTGAAGTCTTTGCTTACTCTTGCTTGGTTACTTCGTAAGGGGAGTGATTGACCAGGACGGTATGGACAGATATTCGTCTCACAGTTCTTGAGAATGAATTCAAAATGGAATTCGAAACGTCGAACGAATCAGAAGATACCTAACGGATAAAAAAACCCAGAAAATTCATCTTGCATATCGAAGATCCGTGAAAACATCAATTTCTACATAATACCTGGATGGGCAGGATGCAACCTTAGAGAGCGGCTGACGATATAATCATCAATAATATCGGACCTAGTCGGATAATAAGTGGAGAGAATCATTATAAATACCAGTTTCCATGAAGGACAGACAATTGAAGTCTTTGCTTACTCTTGCTTGGTTACTTCGTAAGGGGAGTGATTGACCAGGACGGTATGGACAGATATTCGTCTTGCATATATATATATATATATATATATATATATATATATATATATATGCAAGATGAACTTTTTGGGTTTTTTATCCGTTAGGTATCTTCTGATTCGTTCGACGTTTCGAATTCCATTTTGAATTCATTCTCAAGAACTGTGAGACGAATATATATATATATATATATATATATATATATATATATATATATATATATATATATATAATCATCAATAATATCGGACCTAGTCGGATAATAACTGGAGGAAATCATTATAAATACCAGTTTCCATGGAGAACAGACAATTGAAGTCTTTGCTTACTCTTGCTTGGTTACTTCGTAAGGGGAGTGATTGACCAGGAGGGTATGGACAGATATTCGTCTCACAGTTCTTGAGAATGAATTCAAAATGGAATTCGAAACGTCGAACAAATCAGAAGATACCTAACGGATAAAAAACCCAGAAAATTCATCTTGCATATCGAAGATCCGTGAAAACATCAATTTCTATATATATATATATATATATATATATATATATATATATGTGTGTCCCTAGACCAGTGGGACAGTTGAATATCTCTTGAACCAATAGGTATTTTCAAAATATTATAAGTTCAGATTATATCGCATTATGAGAGCTAACTACAGGAATTACTATTATTTATACGAGGGGCGCAAGAAAGGCTCACAAAATCGATCATCAATTTTTTCAAATGGAACACCCCATATATTTCAATATACCTGAACTCTCATTCCTTTACGCTAATTATTGGTTTTTTATTTTTCAAATCCGACCAGGCGTTGCCAAGTTATTCCAGTAGTTCATGAAATGCAGAAATTTTTTCAGACAAACCCATTATTCATACTACGGAAGAATTTCTGGAATCATTCGAGACTGATAGTAGTCGGTAGCATATTCTATTATATGGAATATTCATCTTCTTCGAGAGTTATACAGGGTGGTCAGAAAAATTATATGATTTTCACGAAATTCAAACTTTCTTCACATCAATTTTTCAAATAGTGCACCCTACAATATGAATTATTTTATAGCCTATTGGTGATTTGATTGCTTATGGTCAATGGTTGTGAAAGAGACATGTGAATTTCATCATCAGCAAATGCAAATAAAAAATGCAGTGAACTATTTATTCATTCAACTGTCCTAAACGAAGTCTCAACAAGAAAAAACTGTGTTGACAAATAATTAGGGACGATAATATTAATATAAATGATTTGAACATTCAGAGTGGAATTATCAGGGGCGGTTTTAGACATCTACTGGAGATAATCGTGCCTAGATATTCGTAAAGAAGGTAGTTTCTTGTAGGGACTCTTATGTAGTTAATTACACTGGAATACGTAGTTTGATGATTTTTTTGCATTTTCTGATGATTAAATTCACATGTCTCTTTCACAACCATTGACCATAAGCAATCGAATCACCAATAGGCTATAAAATAATTCATATTGTAGGGTGCACTATTTGAAAAATTGACGTGAAGAAGGTTTGAATTTCGTGAAAATCATAAAATATTTCTGACCACCCTGTATAACTTTCGAAAAAGATGAGTATTCCATATGATAGAATATGCTACCGATTACTAACAGTCTTGAATGATTCCAGAAATTCTTCCGTAGTATGAATAATGGGTTTGTCTGAACAAATGTCTGCATTTCATGAACCACTGGTATAACTTGGCAACGCCTTGTCGGATTTAAAAAAATAAAAAACCAATAATTAGCCTAAAGGAATGAGACTTCAGATATATTGAAATATATGGGGTGTTCCATTTGAAAAATTTTATGTTCGATCTTGTGAGCCTTTCTTGCGCCCCTCGTATAGAAAATAGTAATTCCTGAAGTTAGCTCTCATAATGCGATATAATGTGAACTTTTTTCATTTTGAAAATTCCTATTGGTTTAAGAGATATTCGACTGTCCCACTGGTCTAGGGACACACTGTATATATATATATATATATATATATATATATATATATATATATATATATATATATATATATATATATATATATATATATATATATATATATATATATATATATACATATATATATATATATATATATATATATATATATATATATATATACATATATATACTGAAATGGATAGCGGGGTCTCTCAGTCAGACCAAATGAAAAGTCCTGTCTTACTTCGCCAAGCTTTCGCTTCTATTGTGAAAGCTTGGCGAAGTAAGACAGGACCTATATTGTTCCTTAGTTGCATCAGAGGCATAACGAAAATTAATAACTTTGAGAAGTGATATACTTTGTCATGCCAATGATACTGTTCTTATCTCCACAAGGTCTACCTCGCAGGATGTTGTTTTTACAATATAAACATATATGAAGGAAGAATTCGAATGGTTGAATACAAATATATCATCCCTGATTATCGATGAAACAGAGAATATTGCTTTCTCTTCCACGATTAGGAATTAACGATGACACCGGTGGGGTAATGTAGATGCATTATAGGTAGAGATAAGTTGAACTTGTATGTTCTGAACATATATTTTGTTCCGCTTGAGTAATTCTCATATGATTCGTATTCCACTGAGAGGACCTTGCTGGTCTTATTCTATTCTTGTGCATTTATTTTTTGGTTTAGAGATAAACTGAAATCTCGTGTTCTGAAGAACATAGTTTGATAGCTTGTCCATTTTTATAGGATTCAGTTCTCATGAGAAGACCTTGCTAGTCTCAGTTCATTTTTTTTGTGCTCACACTTCTTTCGTATTTTTTTAATTCGATCGAATCAATGGTTTATTTCAGAGTTGTAAATTTGTTTCAATGCATACTTTTTCTATTATATTTTGTTTAATCATTTTTGTTCAGTTCCTATTTTTATTTGTTGCTTATATAGTACTTAAAGTTATAAGTGGTTTTTATTTTAAGTAGCCCTATTTCAGAATACTAAAAAGCTCAAAAAAGCACTGAAGATTTCTCCTTCGCGCGAGAGGTCCAATTCATGCTCCTTTCGGAAATTGCTTCAACATCCAAAATTCGACGTGGAGAGATCTACGTCTGGTAACAGCAGCTGCCATAATTAATGAAAATAATAGCCTGTTGACATTTTCACATCTAGTGACGTGCGGAGGGATTTTCATCTGTTTAGATTTGTTTTTGTGGAGACGAAGTTCATGTGAAGCGAAGTAAATAATAATGCCAAAATAATACAAAAATAATAACCTTTCAGCAATCATCATATGTAAGAGAAATTGAAGAATAATGGCATTCGAGGAATATGAAAATGAAGTGAGTTGTGAATTTATTATCAAGAAGCCGTTTCAGGACCTATATTGTTCCTTATTTGCATCAGAGGCATAACGAAAATTAATAACTTTGAGAAGTGATATACTTTGTCATGCCAATGATACTGTTCTTATCTCCACAGGGTCTACCTAGCAGGATGTTGTTTTTACAATATAAACATATATGAAGGAAGAATTCGAATGGTTGAATACAAATATATCATCCCTGATTATCGATGAAACAGAGAATATTGCTTTCTCTTCCACGATTAGGAATTAACGATGACACCCAATAATCAAATTACATAATGAATTCCAAAAGGGTGTGATAACTTGCTAATGTCAATTATTGTTGAATGAATGTGAATCTAGAAAATACCTTGAAGTATTGTTGGATCAACATCTCAAATGGACAGAACATATTGTTACGTTTTCACTCTGGGTTCGAAAATAAATGACAATTAATAAGGCAAAATCAAACAACTTTATTGCAACGATCTCAACAAATCACTTAACACCCAATTCACAACTTATCAAATCACCCATATAGCCATTACTGTTTCGCCTAATAATTCAATTAAACGCTGTGTGTAATCCTCTAACTCCGTTCTGCTTTCCGTCCGCTATCTATAGGTCCATGATTCTGGAATTTTCCGTATTAGAACGGGTTTCGACATTTCTGGAACCTTCCCAATAGTTCTCTCCGTGTGTAAATAAATGAGGTTGGTATCCCTCTCAAACATTCTCATTAAATCGCGATGATATTCGATGAACGTGGTCCTCTTCGACTCGCACATAGGCTTAGAGAAAGTCTTGGACGTAGAGAGAGGATTTTATTGTTCTGCAGAATTGTTGTTAGCCTCGAACAACATTCGTCTGATTATTTGATATTGGAGGTCACGTCCATTGTAAGTAGGGGCTCAGTCTTTTTAAATGAACTACCTTCGGCTTGCTTCTAGGTGACAGTTGGACCCGGTAGACAAAGTCGTTTATTTTCTTCTTTACCAAATAGGGTCCTTTCCAAGGTCGATGTAACTTGGGACTCAATTCTGTTTTTTGCTGTGGCTGATATAACCAGACTGCATCGCCCTCGTTGAAGCTTATCAGCATTGACTTCTTGACGAATCTGATCTTCATCTTGTCACTGGTCATATGCAACTTCGACCTAGCAAAATCGTTGACAATCCTCAATATCTCCTTCATAGTCTGGCATCGACATATCTTCAGTTTCATCAGCCCCAAGTCAAGTTTCAACTCCCTACCAGTTAGCAACATAGAGGGTGTATACCCCGTAGCTTCTTGTTGAGAATTTCGTTATTCCAACAGAAATAGAGGTACCAGATTGTTCCTATACTTCCGAATTTTGGATTCGAATATTGACAGGTATTTGTTGATCGTTCGGATGTGGCTCTTGACCATTCTATCCGACTGAGGATGAAGAGCTGTTGTCCTAGTTTTCTTTCTGGAAATTACATTGTACAGAAAAGCGTCAGCAACAGTGTTCGCTTCCTGATTGTGTATAGCTACAACTCGAGGCTATTTTGATCCATAACGACCATCAGGTACTTATTTTCACAAGTTGTCAAGAAAAATGGTCCCAGTATGTCCACTGCGATCCGTTCGGATGGACACCCCGAGAGGTACTGCCTCAATTTCCCCCTGAGCCTTGTTTTGGGACCCTTCTGAGTGATATTGACGATCTGAAAATGGCATTCTATTATCTCCTCGAATAGGTAATTTTATTTGAGGGATGGCAACTACTGCGAAAACCTAAAAATGTCTACCAAACAACATACTTATAGCAAAACTGGCTTTGAATCGTACTTTGAGAGCTGTGAATTTTCGAGTTCCGATCTGATGAGTATCATCATTTCTGGGATATCATGAACATAGTTTACATTCTTCTTCAGAGTTCTGTAACCTCGAATTTCCATAAACACACCCACAAAACTTAGTGGATTATTATCGTTTCAATTCGACAATAAATATGAATTCACAATTATATTAGTCACCAGAAAAGAGTTATTTCGTGTTAAAATAAAACTGCAACAACAAATTTTTGAGACGACAACCACCACAAACGACATAAATCAACATATTCGTGAATATGTGATTCATTGTTTGCTCCAACTTGGTACAAGGTTTGAAGGATTACAGTTCAAACGGAGAAAATTCCTTTGGATGCTCATCAAACATTTCGTAATCGTTTCAAAATCTAGGGAATTAAACTTTATTATATTCGGTCAATATTTTCATGAGTACAATGGTATTCAAGTAATTGTATATTCAATTTTAGTATTATTTTCAGACAAACTTTATTATTTGTCGTGATAACAATCCGAATATAAAAGGAATTTTCCATAAACCCATATGTTGGGCAAATTGATTTCCATAGGAGTTGGGATTATCGCTGTTAATCGGTCTTCCAAAAATTGTTCGACGTAATGCCATTTTTTGGAAAATATGCCATCGTTCATCAATCTGGCGTGGGTTACTCGATTAGATATTTTTTCAAAATGAACACGAACGTTTGAAGTTTTCAAGAGCATGTGGCAGATAATGAACTCTCGAATTCTTGATACTGTGAAGTTATCAAATGCTCGAAACGTCAAAATTGTGTCCAGAACAACATAATAGGGTGAAAACAGCCGAAAAATATTTTTATTATAATGAAAGAATGTAGGCTTTCACGGCCGGTGTTGTAATATCGCAAGGTTTTCGGGCTTGAGGGCCGTGTATTGGAATTTTTAATTCCGGAGCTTTCGGCTACATCTGCGGCAGCCATCTTCAGCGGCGTAGTCGTAGGTCAACTCTCCTGTGCGAGTCTACTATGACTGGTTCCAATACACGGCCCTCAAGCCCGAAAACCTTGCGATATTTTATTATAATGTTGTACTGATTGATGGTGTTCAACCAGATGACCGCAGACGATAGTTTTTTGTTTGTCTAGAGGGGTTCTTAGGAACTCGTTAGTGGAATTGGGATTATTATTTGCAGGTTGCCTAGTAGTAGGAGAGTGTCGAATGCATTTTTTTGTGCCATACTCGAATGAAATTTCTGGGAATGCGTTGAGAAGAATATTACTGATGGTGTACTATGGGCAGGTGGAGAGTCGTCTTCGGTGTGGTTCGTTTCTGGGGTTGGTATACTATGTCACATAAAGTTTTTATCATTCAGAAGAGGGTTAATTGGTGCATTGCAAATATCTCATACACTGAGAGCTGTGAAAGTTATTTCAATCCATAGGAAATTTTAACATTATCACCCCTGTATATTTGTGAATTATCTCTTTATTTTTGTATTCAAGGCAATTGTCTTAATAAGCGCGATGATTCCCAAAGACTCCCCAATACGTGGAAACCACTTTTGGTCCGTCATACTTCCATTTACTCTGACTTGAGTACCAATCCGAATGAAGCTCCCATCGACCGTCCAATCCCTGATCCTGCTATGATTATAAATGAACTAATAAACCCCACAAACCTTTAGTCCAGTGATGAAACCCAGGTAGTAAAAATTGTACTTCCTCACCGTTGCACCGAGCGAAATGTTCAACATAAGGATTTCAATTTTCATTTAATCAAAAATTGTCTTTCTATTTACGTGTAGGCCAGCTAGGATTTCGACATTTAGGTACTGTTACTGGAATTTAACATTATTGCAATGTCAAACTTACAACTGAAAATGGGTTGGAAAGAGTATGGAAAACAAGTTTTTGTTGAAGTATTTAGGACAAGCTAGCCGAGTGGTTAGAATTGCTTTTCAATTTTTTTTTTCTGTCGGTCGCGTGGTTTCAAAGCCAAGCGACAGCAGAATATTTTTTATGAGAGAGTCCTAGTAATCAGGTTACGTTAAAACCTCATTAATCCTTGTCTCGCACAAGTTTCGACTTCTGAGGGCTGTCCGTTCATTGGAGGAGGACAACTGGTAAACGAAAAAACCTCTTTTTATCCAATTGAAATTTATATGAGTAAATGATTGAAACGATAACGAAAAAATATTAAAAAATTATAACAACTGCCTCCGTATTTTGGAATACGTCCCAAATTCTATTTTTCATATCCTCAATCCTCATATTGCAGATGGGTGTGTTCTATAAACTTGATCTTCAACGTAGCCCCACATAAAAACAGATTTCTCAAATCTGGTGAGCGAGGTGGCAACTTGAATGGGCTCCTCTACCGATATATCTTCTGAAAATTGCTTTGTCTAAATAATTATCAAAGGCGCTCCTCAGCTGCGAAAGAGTTCAGAGTTGCACTAAACTACAAATCTTCGAGAATCTTAGGCGGGTCTTAACCAAATCGAACGAAACAACCACAAACACACTGAACAAAGGACGCCACCTTTTATCTTGTTGGATATATTCACTATCGAAGGGACAAGTGAGTGTTTATTAGCGAGTCAGCTCAATACACAACGTCAAGTTCTCGTTAGCATCGTCCATAGATATACTAATGAGTCCGGTTACCCCTTTGATGTAGGAGAAATGTGCCGCGTTTCCACTAGCGTTTCTGATTTGGCCAAAGTAATTCCCGAGATAATCCTGATCAAGATTACGCCTCGTTAAAAATTTATAATTTTTAATTTTCAATATTTTCTATTCAAGCCACCAACCAAAATTTATTTTTCTTCAATTTTGTTGGAAACTTTGAGGGCACAGCATTAGTAAATGTTTTCCTCCTCCTCCAAAATGTTTTGTACGAACTCGTATTCTAATGTGGAATTCCTCAGGTGTTGAGTTAACATATTTGTGGTCTCCAACAAAACCAAATTCTTTTTTTCCACTGCTGACACCTGCGAAATGAAGTTTGAACATAGGTTATAGAATATTATCTAAATCATACTACTACCGAAACATCTTTGATCTATAGGCATAGTTGAAATTATGTATAATGAATTAATAGAAGAAAATGAAATATTTTCACGTGAACTATCACAAGAACCGACACTGCAATTGGTACGGTGACAAGTCATCCTAACAATAATAAAAGTTCAAATAGAATGTTTATTTCGCGCACTTAGCACTGTTCAATCGGGGACACTCTGTTGAACTGGCTTGCCCGCCAGACGGGCACTGACGGACGACTGGCCTGGCAAGGGACGCGCGAGGACGGAGAGGGATGATTTGGATAGCTGGCGAGAATGAGCGGACTTCTGTAGAGTAGGGAGGGTGAGTGTAGACCCACAGAACTTAGGCCACAATATGACCCATTGTACATCCTCCATAATGATCTAAGGTTCAAAATTCATGTTAAAACTGCTCTGATAAAAAAACTTCTGTTGCGTTCAAAACACTTCATTCTAATATATTCCTTCTCAATGTGAATTTACGAAAAGTTTTGACTGAAACTTTTGTCTTATCTCAACCCAAATAGCATACGATGTCCTGAAGACGAACCATTTATGTCCTAGTTACGTCGATACGTCCCGGGACGTATAGGAGACATTCGAAGAACGTACATTACCGGATGTACCATGTATATACTGGTTAGACGTCCCATGTAGGTACATACTTGGTCCCGTTCCAATCGGAATGTAATAAAAACGTACATGCTTGGAAGTACTATGTACGTACTTTATTAAGTGTCCCTGATACGTTTACATTAACTCCTCTTCAGGTACGTACTTTTCGGAATGAATTAGGGACAAACCAATGACGTGTTTTTTTTCTGAATCCCATGTACGTACTGCTCAGACGTATCATTTACGTACATGTTTGGAAGAACTATGTTCGTACTATTTGGACCTTCCAGGTGCGTAAATATTGAGTCCCTTTCAGATACGTATATTTCGAGACGTTTGCGGGACATAATAGTAATGACGTACATTTTTGGAAATCGTATGTACATACTATCTGGACGTCTCGTTGACGTACTTTTTTGTACATACTGTTTGGACCTCCCAAGTACGTACGGATTGGGTTCCTTTCATTTTCTACATTTCTTTTAGTATGTCTCTACTGTTTGGACCTCCCGAGAACGTACGTATTGGGTCCCTTTCGATTCAAGGGGTATTGGGATTTTGAGAGTGATCACTTAGTGTATTCAAACATATATCAATATTGGTAATGCAATATTCATAATGAATTATTCCTAAAAAAATTTGGAAAAATTGAAACATCGACATGTGGTGAATTTAAATACCAGAAAATTACATACAGAATTTTTTGCACAGCAAGTTTGATATTCAAAAACCGCCATCACATGAGACAGTGATCCTTTAGTGTTTTTTCGAATATATTTTCATTGTTACTGAACTTTCTAAAATTTTAATATTATCTCGAACGAAACTAACTTGAAGTCATCCCATCTATAGCACTCAACTCCTTAAAAACAAGTCTCTCCGTGCCGTAGAGCGTAACAGTGGTCGACAATAATATCTCCATAGAAAAGGTCGAGAATTCAAGCCCCGCAGCAGCCAGGTCTTTTTCCAGGTAAGTATTCGGTTAGATGGTTAGTACACGTGAATGAGTAAAATTTCCAACTTGACTATTTAATAAAAAAGAAATGAATAATCCCGAACATGAAAACTTAGATTCATTAAGTGATATCAAATGACATATCATTACGTTGTTTTCGAATATTGATCTAATATCGCCGACTGTTCACATTTTTTGTGGCCACTATTGATATCATCTACAATATAAGGTTAATATTCCCGTAATATTGAACCAATATTGGTCAAATATTTTTGTTCTACTTGGGATAGCGCATATAGAATGGAAAATGTACGTTTTCGGAATGTCCCAAACAGTTCCCCGTTCTGTACATTTCAGGTCCTGTGTGGACTAAAAAAGTACGTACCTGGGATTACCGACTATGCGGAAACGATAAGTCGCAGGGAGGTCCTATGTACGTCTGTCGGAGACAAAGGTACGTCCTAAATACGTACAATGCATCCTCACCATACATATACAGTACGTCCACTGGACGTTCTTGTGCTATTTGGGAACTTACCTATTACAATTTTCTCTAGGGACACGTAAGTGAAAGAATAAAAGATATCAAACGACTCAACATGGAGAACCGTTGGAAATAAGATTTATTATCATTCATCCATAAAAATATTCATGGGCCGGTCAATCTGAAAATCAAATTCAATATAAAAAATCGAATGCATAATGTGAATGTTCGTCACGGAATTACTCAAATAGTACCTTGTCACAACACAGCACTCTATTAAAGAAGTTTCAATTATAACTTTAACAAACTTTACAATAGTGTTCCTGAGCATTACAAGAATAGAGAAAATTTCAAGTTCAATGTGAAAAAGAGTCTGCTTTTGTGCTCAGTTCGGTGCTTGAATATTCATATCTTGGACAACTTTTTATTTCCTGTTTTTATCGACCGTTCTAATGAAGCTCGCCAATTTTTCTTCACGTATACATGTTACAGGCTGTCTCTATAATGTTCTTTTGTTCTAGATATTACATTATCCACTTGTCAGCTCCGAATGTAATGGAAATATGCTGATTGTGGTCGATTTCAACAATTCTTCATTTTGTTCTGAACAACTCTATGATACAAAATCTGTTTCAATGAGAAACTTCTCTGAACTTATGATTTTGAATCAATTCGATACAAGAACACAAACGGTAAAATCTCTGACCTAGTCTTTTCTAGTTTTGAATGACCAGTAGTCTGATCGGATGCTCTTCTGGTTGCCGAGGACAGCTATCATTCCGCTTTCAGTTCAATTTCTTGGCCTGCTATACAATTCGTTGAATTTCAGGAAAGCCAACTATCCGGCTATCTACGCATCTTTGATCGACGTTGACAGGTCACGTGTATATTAACATAAGGATGTGAATAAAGCGTGCGATGTCTTCTATGAGACCTTGAATGGGCAACTTCGATCTTACGTTCCACTAAAAATTTTGCGTCGTCGGCGTTTTTCACCCTGGTTTGACAGACCAATCATTGATAACATTCGTAAAAAGGAAAAAGTTTTTCGTAAACATTAGAAGTCACACGACATCAATCTACTGAATCAATTCGAAGAACTGAAAACCATTATTAAATCCCAAATTAATGCATCTTATAAAAATGCGAAAAGCTGAAAATTCTATTGTAACTGAGGCTTCTGGTCAATTATCAGAGAAAAAAAGGGCAATCCAGAATCCCTGAGTGTATGAAAGATGGCCCTGCCATCTAGGATAAGTCTCAGAAAATTTCAGATGCGTTTGCCACTTATTTTAAAAGTGTCTACAAACCTCAGTCTAACTCAGGCTACTTCCCTGATTATAGAGAAGTTACCAATTAAACAATCGTCATTTAACCTATTACTCCTGATCAAGTTATTCAAGCGTTCAGAAAATTAAAAAATGAACTCACTTCAGGTGTCGAGCAAATTTCGAGTTTTTTTGAGAGATTGCCGTTTAGTTTCAGCTGAACCTCTCTCTTATTTGTTCAATCTAGTCCTTTCTTCCAGTATTTTCCCAAACCTATGGAAAGTTGGTCGTATCTGTCCGGTTCTGAAAAAGAGAGATACCTCCATGTTGAATAACTATCGCCCTGAATATATACTGTGCTCATTTAATGAAATCTTGGACATTGTCATCTATGATGCAATTTATGTCCCAACCAGGAGCTTGATATCGAAAAATCAGCACGGTTTCATGAGCAACCGATCATGTGTCACTAATTTAGCATGTTTCACCCACTTCGTAACAAATTCCCTCGACGAACGGGATCAAGTCGATGTTATAATTAAAGACTTTCAGAAGGCCTTCGACCGAATTGATCACTCAATTCTACTAGAGAAATTGCGAAGTTTTGGCTTTTCATCAAACCTTATCTTATTATTCAAATCGTATTTGAGTAATCGCAGACAATTCGTTGAATATCAAAACTTCAATTGTCGTTTCATCGCTCCCACGTCAGGTAGACCACAGGGGTCCAATCTTGGACCACTTATGTTCCTCCATTATATCAATGATCTGATTACCTCATGAACTTCTCAAAGCTTGCTTCTGCAGATGACCTGAAAATCTCTTCAGTAATAACTTCCACTCATGACTACTTCTTATTACCGTCTGATTTGGGTAAAATTATATTGTGGTGTGATAAAAACAAATTGAGCCTCAATAGTAGTGAATGTTATTCAAGATTCAAAAACCCGGTAACTTTCAATTATTCCACGGATCAAAACGTATTATAACGTCGCTCAGAGAATTATATTTCATCAAAAATTTTCATTTATTCAACATACAAACCAAACGGTATCAAATGCCCGTAAAGTTCTCGATTTCGTTATCCAAAATTCACATGGTTTTGAAAACACAAAAACACTGAAAATACTATGCTTTGCATTTGTTCGCTCAAAATTAGAATACGAGTCAATGATTTGGAACCCTATTTACGAATGTCATTCGAAAGAAATTGAATATGTTCAGAGAAGATTCCTTAAATTTCTGATATTTCGAGAAGACAATAACTGTTCTATGAGAGGGCTACATAATAATATTTATTTGAATAGATTTGATGCTACCTCTTTGTCGAAAAGGCGAATCATCGCTGCTATTTCATTTCTTTACAAATTGATCCATAACAACCTATATTGATTCTGGGGTGGTGGCTGGAATCAGATGTCGCCCCTTTGTCTGCCACCTGGTTCTTTGACTTGTCGGTGTAGGCCCTACTTTTTTTACCCCCCTTTCTCTATGTAAATATTGATATTCTATTGATTATTGAATACATTGTATTTTTGTATTTTCCTACAAATGGGTTTTTGTACCTGTTGGAAATAAATGGCTAATTATTGTTATAATTATTATTGATCATCATATGAATATATGGAATGGTTTTTTCTCAATCAGCTGAATGATAGTTGAGAAAAAAGCTTCTGCTAAATCTCGCTCCAAGTTGATTCTTAATATCACTTATGTAAATTTTCTTGTGAAAAAAAAGAAGACGATTTATTATCATTATTATTCTTATCTGCATCTTCTCTGAGCAAGTTTTCTATTATGTCGCCTCACACTTATATAGAGTTCCTTTTTTTTGCAATCCACTCTTACTACTTGCCAGCCTTCCCATTCATGAAGGAAGTTAGTTTTCGACCAAAATCAACACTGAATGAATAAATAGCACCTCACTTCACGAATCCTTCACTGAGTTTCACACATTTAGATGTCGCAAAGCAAGCTGAGTGCTTTTTTCTTCGTGTTGTCTCAGTTGAACTATACAGAACCAGTAACATGATAATTTTACTTTTTGCGTGAATCAAGAATCCCTTGAGCACTCGACTGGACTGTTGCAACGACTTGAGTTTATTGTTTTTTACGCATATTTGTCAAACTCTTTCATCCGATATTTTTGGCAATGTGGTTCAAAAAACTTGTGAGAACAAATTGCATTTTGCGATTGCAGGGAGTCGAGTTGTAAATGAAGTCTGCGCCACTGTTACTGGTAGGCCAAGTGAAGCGCATCCCAGAGTTTACGATTCGCATTTATATGATGGCGCTACGTTCTGGCAATTTCATTATGCACTTCTTATTTATCATTTTACAGTATTTGCATTGTGTCATCTTGTAACATAATTCATATGCGGTGGTGTATTTTGATGTAGTTTTCCGGAAAGTGGACCAACTCGAAAATAATTCTCTCTTTCAATCAGTTGAGGACGAACTCGTTGAACACCAAGAACGACGATAACTTTTCGTGAAAGAGAATAATATTTTGAATCGATTGGTGCATGTTTCATTCGATTCGAACCAGAGATTCTCTCAAAATTTGCAAAAGCGTTTTGTCGAATATATTCAACACCGTTAACAGGAACAGTGTGGTGAACAGGTGCTCCGTCGTGTAAATACCACATTCTTCATTTGATTCGAATAGGTAAATGACTGATTGATTGTGGTCAATGGTTTCTCAAAAAAATCGAGGTGAATCAAGCCATTATCTCAAATAAATATGACCCAACGATGGAATTTTCAATTATGTCGATACATTTAGGGCTACTATGCTGACTGGTGGTTTCAAAGAAATGGGGGTTATCTGTTGAATGATAATGGAAATTATGTCTATTTTCAAAAACATTTCAATGAAATGTTGCTCCATCGGAAACTTCAATATATTTGAAAAATATCTGTTGTGTAGCAACTGTTTCTGAACCTATTCACAAAATGTTACTCTTTTTTCAGAATCATCATCTAATATCTCTTGATCTAACTGTCATTTCCTGCTTGAGTAAATCGAAAAAGCAACTTTTCAAACGCTTCTTTTCTGGGTTGTCACTTATCTGGATATCGTTCATTATTATAAATTCTGGTCTCTAATAAACAGTTTTTATCATTTGCCCCCAGTAAAAAAATCGTATCGGTCAATTCTTCGGTGGAGTAATTCATTTTAAATGCTATTATCTCATTAAAAAGCGGTATATAAAAAATTATATAAAAGTAATTTTTGTTTTATGCTAAAACTCATCGATTATAGAATGTCAAATTCCTAGCCCATTTTGATAACAGTTTAATTGCACATGCCGCACACAACAACCACCACTTGCCTTACTGAAATGCCCATGACGCATTTATTTACGTGCCATGAACCATATTACAAGAAATCAATTAGTATTATTTTATCACTGTACTTTTATAATTGAGTAAGCGTTTTGTACGGAGCATAACCTATGGAAAACTGTTGTTAGTTCGTGAAATCTGTGAATATTAAAGTGATGAACACGCAGTTCCAGTCGAAATGAAATGAAAATGTGAATTTCACAAAATCTGTCAATTTTAGGGGCTAAGTCATATCAAGAAAAATTTTGGGAATCAAGTAGTCCTTCAACATGGTAAAATACCATAATGTGTGTTCAATTTCAAAATATCAACTTTTTGATATTAATGGCTCTATGACAAATCTTATGTTTGGGAAATGTAACTTCCAGACCATACCAACATTTCAACTGACTCTTGGGGTTGCATGTCTCAAATATTTCTGCTTTAATTCAATTCATAAAATTTTTATGATGGCATTTACAGAGGTCTGTTTTTCCGAAGATTTTCTTTCTTTCAGCAATTACTTGGAAACGCCGAAAAATTTTCCAAAAAAGTTAATATGTAAAACACTTTGCTCAGTTCGACGGTGAAAAAATTTACAGGGGGTTCCATTTGAGAAAATGATAATTTGTATTGCCCCGCTTCAAAGGAACACTCTGTATATTTCAAAATAATTTTTAAATGAGCAACAAAGTGAACCATATAACTTTTATCTGGAACATTTTATTATACTCATTATAGGCGAGATACTGTACTTCCTCATTCCTCATCTATAAAAATAGTTAAATTATAAAGCTGTTCAAATAAACTTTCACATAAAATCTGAAGGAAGATATTCGTTCAAGTCATAGAAGGCATTTTTGATTTGATGTGGTTCAGATGACGAGTCATTATTTATCGGACCTAAAATCGGACTAACTGATTATCTGAAACCGTTTTTGTGTCACTGGGAGGATCCGTGTATTTTGAACAGTCAGCATCCATGTTCTGTGGATGTGCTCGGCCATGTTCAGTTGGAAGGTCATGATATTGACTTCGACGGAACGCAAGTGCTGGATACAACTACGAAGTATTAACCCAGGCCCTATAGGGAGGCCATAGAGATTCACAAGCAAAAATAACTTCAACCACAAAGGGGAAATCCTAAACATCCAGAGAACATGGTTGCCGGCTGTTCAAAATACACGGATCTTCCCAATGAGAAAAAAAGGTTTCGGAAAACAGTTAGAGTTAATTGACCTTCTGATTTTAGGTCCGATAAATAATGACACGTCATCTGAACTACGTCAAGTCAAAGCCTCGCAGAAAGGAAGTACACTTTGACAATTGCCGCATCGCCTTTGAGAATGCCTGTCGCAGATGCAGACGAAACGTCAGGCCCAAAAACCTGCCAGTCTTGAGTGTGGTAAACTCATAAATTAATTGTGAACATGAAGTTTTTTTCGAAAAATGGTAACAAAATCAATGAATAGACATTTTTTTGTTAGGTCTCAGATTTATATTCACCCCTACTGTGTTACAAGATTGAAAACTATTCGATTTTAATATCCATCAGTTGATTCTTTGCAATTAGGCAGGAGCCAAAAACTCAATACCGAATATCGTCTTATTTCGGTGGTCGAAGAGGCTTATTAGCTTGTATTTGCCTGAGGGTGGGGAATGAGAAGTTCCAAAAAAATTGACACCTTTTATTCTCCACAACGGACTCAATATCCCCTGGAGCGTAAGGCAGTACCGGTGTTCTGTCTATTTCATACGAGTGCCGATGAAAGTAATATATCGTTATGGCGATGGATATAGGCCGGGAGTAGATGACCAACGCCGCTTTGGCCTCATAAGGCCTTTTTGGCTCAGCTGTATTATGAGGGTACATAGTGTTAATTGGGGTGTGTGGGGTTGCGAGGCATCGTTGCAGAGTGGGGCCGTGTGGTTGGACGCCATTGTGGCATCGTGGGCGGGGGGCGCGACCTACGTGGGCCGGGGCGCGACCTACGTGGGCCGTACCTCGCTGCGATTGGAGGCTGGCTGTGATTGGTTCTGAAAATGACGTCTCTGCTGGGGATCAGTTATCAAAATTTCGATCCACAAATTGATCAAATTTCCAAAAATAATTGTCAAAATTACTCTACCATTTCAGGTATCAAATCATGCTTTTTTGACTAAAAACCTAAAATATTTCATAACCTCAAAATTTTGTTCCACTCTGTATACATTTTTTCCAAAAATAATAGTCAAAATTACTGTACTATTATTCCAATTGATCCACTCTGCATATGTAATATTTCATTCAAATGCATAAATATGTGCGAGCGGTCAGATAATAATTCTGCGGTTTGAACTGATTACGAATGTTTCAAAGCATATGAATCGTATTCAGCCTTTCAGTGAATAAACACAGATCAAGTGCAAACGTTTATTATTGGATTACAGTGCGTGAAAGATGTGAATAATTAAAATTATTATGAATATATATTGAATACTAAGTAAAACTAGAAGAAACATGAAATATTTGTAACTGCTGTTGGTTGTGTTCATCAATGTTGTTATGGGTGGGACTGTTGGGAGTGGTTGTCTGTTGTCCGGCAAGCTGTAAGTAAAAACAAATATTTAGAATAGAGAGTGTACAGAATATTCGGGGAGGGTTGAACTCTGAGCATGTTAATTGATTCGAGAAGGGGTATTTGAACTGTATGTTGAAGTTTATCAATTGAAAACACTTACAGGTGAAGTAAACATTGGCTCATCACATTGCCAATTTGGCATACCACTATGCCGTTTTATACTCCATTCACAAAAACAGTAGAATTTACAGCAATTTACACATCGTTTAGTATTGTTTGGAGTAACGAGCGGATGAGGTGTTGGTAGCATAATATTAACTCTAAATGAAAAGAAAATAATTATACAATTGAATGGAACCAATTGCAAAACTTACATTGAATTATTGAACAGCAGCATAGGGTCATATCTAGTGCAAAAATATAAAGTTAATATCTAACAAATAAATGAAGGCATATTACTTACGAAAGGTTTAGATTGAGTGGCGCAGGACGATTTTTTTGGGATCTGACTATTTCCTCACATATTTCAGGTGGCACTGTGATATCATCAGGTAGATCACTAATATCCAAACCACTATAAAAAATATTAATGAATATTTGCACTAAATTGATACCTCATACACACACTTCTCATTCAAGTAGGTCCACAGGTGTTGCGGTGGAGTATATCTATTTATTTTTTGGGACTCCCAAAATTTTGCTCTGTTCTCGTCAGCAGTACTCATGATGTTTGAAGAAAATAGTGAGTGAAATGACTGAGTCTCCATACTTTTGCGGGAACGTTAAAGAAAAATGAGGGGAGGGTATGAATGCATTGGATGTTAGGGGGATTTCAGCTGGGAGGGCGTTGCAATACAACAACACCATATATGGTATGGTTTTGAATTATGATCTAATGGGGAATTTTTATTGAATCAAAGGGAAGTTTGGGTTTTGTGATAAGTGTTTTGAGCGGAAATGCTTCCTGAGATAGTGCTATCTGTCTGAGATAGTGGCTTTCCTGCTCGGATGTTGTTTCCTGTGATAACTCAGTGTGGTTGGAAAGTTGAGTGTTCTGAGCGGAAATGTTTCCTGAGATAGTATAATCTGCCTGAGATAATGGTTTTCCTGTTCGTGTATTATTTCCCGTGATAATTCAATTTGGTTAGATATTGGTTTTGTGATTATTTTGATATCTGCGGAAATGAGGAATTTTCAAAACCGCTGTAAGGCACAAGACGCATATCGATTATTTTCATGTTTCATCGAAAAATACTCACTTCCGCTATGCTAAAATTCATCGTGGAGCAAAACAAATTATATATTCGTCAAGGAGAGTCCAAATTTGACAACTTCCGGTTCCAACTTCCGGTCGTCGGATTTCGATGAAACCGGTATCAGTGGATTCGTCTCAATGTCAAGAAACATAATTAAGCAATTTCCGATGCCTAAAAGGCCTCACAGGCTATCTCCGTTATTTGGGGCCCTACAGACGGCTGCGTGTACTCATTTTAAACAACTTTTTCTATACTTTGAGAATATCATATTACCAAAAGACATTACTCGCCAAAAATCCAGAAAATAGTGGGGAACATACACATTTTTCGAAAAAGCCAAATTCTTTTCGTTGTAAGTCATCCCCTATACAAATGTGAAACAATTTGACTCTTCGGTTTAGTTGAGCTCAAGACTTGATACTGATCATGTGTGAAACTGCTCGTACTAGTGATGAACTTGTTAAATATTGTCAAAATAATCTTTCGGAACTTGAGAAAAATTCGGAAGAATCCACAAATGAACTTGTCAAAATAATTAACAAAAATTTGAGAAAAGTTAATAAAACAATTCGAAAAGGAAAAGTCAATCATGGTATTCAAGTGAAACTTCAATGTAATGCAGGTCACCTGAAAACTTTTCGAAATCAATTGAAAAGATCTGTCAATTTACACACTGTGGGTGGAGCATTAACGGAGAAGACATCTCACCGAGTCAAATGGGAGGAAGTAACATCAATATTCAATGGACGTATTCGTACAGCTGTGATTATAAATTTTGAACACAAAGACATCATTCCATTCTTCGAGGACGCTTTCTCCCTTTTCAAGAACAGAATTAGCAGACTCTTGAGACAAATGCCTGCAATGAAAGTCAACACTACCTTCTGCGGAGAATTCATCAAGAATAATGTTACTGCTCAAATCAAGGAGTTCAAATATTTCCATTCAAAAAATGTTATCATTGATTTGGGAACTGATCTGAAGGAATGGTTTCTCGAACATGTTGTTGATGTTATTTCGAACAAACTCTCAGAATTTCAAGAGAGAGATAGTGGTTGGGCCTTACACAAGATTGTAAGTTTGGAAGTAAAAATCAATAAATTTGAAATGGGAAATGGTATGTGAAAATAAAACGAAAACAGTAAATTGATGTTTTATTGTATAATAAGTTCATTTTTCTGTGCAAGTGTAAGTGCAGTATTATCATTGTGTAGAGTTTGATCAACAATTTTTACAATATATTCATTCGGTATTTGATCCTCTTCTTTTCGCACTCGAATCTTGTTACCAAAGGTATTGAATAAATGTTCTTTTTGCAAATGATGTTTAATAGCGTTACTGAAATCGATAGGGTGCGAGACGTTTGCCCATTTCTTCAATGGAACCATACCTCTTCTTTTAAGACGTTTCTCAGCATCATGCCAACCATCTTCCTGACGTCTCATCAGATACCATTCTTTCTCATGCTCTACCTCATATAAACCGAGACTCCTACGCTTTCTCACATTAATCGGAAGGGGAGTCAATCTTGGTGCAATTGATTCCACCAAAATTGAAATGTTCTCTTCAATTTGTGTGTTGAGCTTCCGCCGACTAGCTTCCGCTCTTTGTCGCTCTAATTCAGCTGCTTTTCTTTCGTTCTGCTCTTCCGCAAATCTCTGAGAAGCTAATTTTCTATCTATCTCAGATTTTTGGGCTTCCACCGATAAAATTTCCTTCAAGTCGTTGACAGATTTTAGGAGTTGAGAATTTTGCGTACTTAAAAATTCTGCTCGATGCTTTTCAAAGTACTTCTCGTACTCGCAATACTTGATAACAATGAATTTCATCAGGGAAAATAGTTCACGTAATTCGATGGCTTTCGGTGATCGCATCTGCATAAGAAGCCCTTCGAAATCTATGGCATCCAAAATATAATAACTTTTTTGAGGATTCAACTCGTCGTAAACTGTTCTGTATTCAACATGTTCATTTTTCCTCAATAATCGTGTCACATGCCACTTTTTCTGGGAATATGTTCCGGTATAGCCAAGCCAATCCAGCAAATCTTCCGTCAATTTCACATGCTTGGTCACATTGATATTCCAAAAAAATGCATTCCGTTGATCATGTTCGATATCGATGTTGAATTTTTGGCAAATATCTTTTAATTCAACCTTCACTAGACTTTGAGACAATTGTTTCACATCAAAATCACGAATTACTTTCATGAGAGAAGACATTGTTGAGCGCTCGACTGCGAAGCAATAACTGAATATTATTATCGCAAGTATTTGACATAAAAGTTTTCAAATTTGCACATGCGCGACGCTATCAGTCTACTAGCATCTCACTTGCGCGAGGCGTCGAGTTGTGTCTCACATGCGCGAGGCTATCAGTCTACTAGCATCTCACTTGTGCGAGGCGTCGAGTTGTGTCTCACATGCGCGAGGCTATCAGTCTACTAGCATCTCACTTGTGCGAGGCGTCGAGTTGTGTCTCACATGCGCGAGGCTATCAGTCTACTAGCATCTCACTTGTGCGAGGCGTCGAGTTGTGTCTCACATGCGCGAGGCTGGCTTCAGTCGAACTTCCTCTCACATGTGCTAGGCTGTCACCCGTCGAACCTCCTCTCACATGCGCGAGGCGTTGAGTTGTTTCTCATGATACAAAAATTCTCAAAAAAGATGCTATAGATGTTCTACATATTGGACAACTTTCACATGTTATCGAACAATCAACACAACAAGCTAAGTGTTTACAAGGCATGAACACTACATTCATTTCATTTTCCAAACAAATTTTACAAGTATTCTTGTGATCTATGTTTGTGTCATTTTTAAGTTCAAAATTTGGATTTTTTAGTTTCCAAAATTCACATTTATCATGATAAATTTCATGCTGAGTCCAAACTTCATCTTCAGGCATCCACTCTTTCACCTCGAGTCCGCAGTAAAAACACTTGACTCGATCACTTCTGCCGGTATAAAAGAATCCTGCCTCAGCTAGGTCATGAGGTTTTTGTTGAAGAGCGACCGGCCAATCGTCGAATGTCTTCAATCGGGCATCAAAATTAACCTTATCTTTATACACGGGGCGTCTTTTTCGTCTGACATACTCCCCCTCCTCATCGAAAAATGTGCAATCAGGCTGCCATCTGAAATGATCCATCAGAGGGTCATCTCCAACCTCCCATCTAAACCCTTCAATGTGACATTTTGGGCACACAACTACATCATCTCTACCAGTATAAATGAATCCAGCATCAGCAAGTTTATCTTTCGGGAATTCAGACTTCCAATCACGAAAAGTTTCAAGTCTATCGACATAGGTGTTGAAATTCACTTGCATTCTAGCTTCCACCTCCATACTGTTTGAAGTACACAACTGAAATGAAACGCAAGATGTCCTCTAATATATTTATTCAAATTTTTTCCTATCAAAATCAATTGAAACTTTATCTCTAATAAAATACATACATTCACGCATACAATAGCTTTCACAACTAGTACATAAATCACATAAGGCATATATAATACTTTCTGAATCTGAAGTACATTGTTTGGAAATTTTGGCAGCTGTTTGCAAAAAATTATGGTAATATTCGGAGAATTTCATTTTTGACAACATACTAAATTTTTTGGTAATTAGACAGTCTAATTGCAAAATTTCATATACATCACTCTCCAACAAATGAAACATTTCAATGTCTTTGGATATAACACATAACTTCATATCTTCACTGCACTTCAAAGTAATGTGGATGGAGTCACCGCAATCTAGGGTCATGGTCGCAGCAGGCGATAATTTGCTCAGCAAACCGATGAATACGCCCCATTCGTAGATATTGAAGGACATTTGACAATCAGCGTTCAGCGAATACACCATCTTGACAGCTGGTTCGAAGCCTCGTGCAGGACTAAGGCCACAATGCAAGTTGAATAAATTTGCACCAAAGTTGAACACTGAGTTGAGTATATAGAAACGTTCACATTTGATGGCTTCTTGGTAAATTCGGCAGACACGTTCCAATTCGGCATCATAGTCAAAGTGGTCGGACGCGTAATCAGAAGTTGGTGACTCACTACGCTCTTCAGACATGATTGCTGGAGACTGATCATAATTCATCAAATCAAAATGAATTTATACCATCGAGTGCACATCCGGCTATTGATTGGTTTGAAAGGCCCTCATGTAACTGAATATTTGTGCTTGTTTTTTACAAACGATTTGACGCATCAATCCAACTGTTATGTGATTTGTCCAAACCCAACCATTTCACATAGACCTTATTTCCCTTCTTCCTAAGGACTTTTTCCACTAAATACACATCGGGATTTTTTGATTTTTGTAATTCCTCTTCGTAAAAAGCACCACTGATTGGACGCCCCTCCAGATCTTCCAACAAGTAGGTAATGGGGTTGGTAATTTTGACCTTTGCTACGCGGAATATCTCACACGTCCAATTGGGCATATAACCTTTCTCGAAAATATGTTTGGCCTTGGAAATTCGAACCATATCACCGACTTGGAATTTTTTTCGTCCAGTAGCAATTTTGATGAAATTATAGGCAGTATTGAGAACGTGCTTTTCATTGTCTTTCGTAACATCCGAGGGTTTCATGTTGATGGTGCGATGTTTGCGATTGTTGTAATTTTCCACGAGTTGAGGTAGAATATCCAACCATTTGTAGGAGCCATTCAAACTGAAGTGTTTGAAGAGTTTCTCTTTCAAAGTTCGAATCACACGTTCGGCAATAGCTGCTTTTTTCACAGTATAAGTACTATAATGATTGATGTTGTGTTTCTTCATTAAATTTTGGAACGTTGAATTGTAGAACTCTTTGCCCAAATCTGACTGTAGATTTTTGGGACATCGACCCCCACTCCTTTTAAAAATTTCGGTCATTGCATTGGCGACGTCTGCAGCATTTTTACTTTTGATCGGCTCAGCCCACAGGTATTTGGAAAAGGTATCGATGACAACCAAAATGTACTTGTAGTTTCGATTGACTTTGGCGTAATTTTGAAGATCAGCAAGGTCCATTTGCCACAAGTCATCCAACCCCTTAATTATAGTTCGGCGCCGTGGAAAGGTCTTGCGAGCTGGCCGATGTAACTCATTCACCAACTGAATTTTCTCCTTTGAATGTCCTTCCATTCCGATGGTAGATGCTATACTGAAATTATGCATCCACTACCACCGTATTCTGCCACCGGTTGATTTCCTTGATGGTGGCTTTCATCTCAAGTATATCTGAACTAATTTTGGTAATTTCATTTTTGAATTGAAGTAGCGCTGCTTCAAGTTTTGTATATGTCTCATTATGATTTCGTTGAAAACTCTTCAGTTCACCAGTCAAGGTAGTTGTATCTTTTTTCATCGAAATGATATCCTTGTCATGTTCAGCCAATAGAGCCTGAATCAACTTCACACCTTTATCAAATTTTTGCTCGAAAGTATTCACCCGATTAATTGAGGTGTTTGTCTCCTTTTCCAGCATGCTTATATCATTTGTGTGTCGTCCCACTACAGCTTGAATACTTTTCATGTTCGCAACCAAATCTTGTTGAAGGCTATCCATTCTATCTGTAATTCTTTTTTTGTGTTGAACGAGTCGTCCATCGGTATGCTCAATTTTTTTCTCAACAAGCTTCATGACTCCTCGAAGGTTTTTACCTCTCACGTTGAGGTCATTCTCTATATATTGTTTTCGCCAAGCGCAGAGTGATGCGAGCGTTTCCCTTTCCTTAACTTCACTTTTGATTTGGTCAATCAAGGTATTCGTAGAGTTATCCACATATTGTTTATTGGCCACATCGTCAGCATCTGTTGGCATCTTCACATGGCTTATTTTCAAAAAATCTGCATCAATATTTCCATCGTGAGTATAATTGAGGGTTATACCTGAACAATCACAAGATCCTTGCGGCTCTTCATCAGATGCCGATTTGGCAGAGTAACCAAACTTGTTGATACTCATAATGAGACTGATGCAGTAGAGTCGAAACATTTGAATTTATTGAATAATGCCAGCCTCCTTCAATTCTTCAATAATTGCCACGATCTCATTATGTACAGATGTATTACCTGCCGATTCAGATGCAGTGAGAAGTCTCAACCTGTCGACCAGCTCATTGACATCATCCCAATACACGTATTCAACTGGTTTTTCGTTGAATGTCAAACTATCGATTGGAATGCCACTACCAGTGGTGTGGTGTCGGAAGAGAGGTCTGATGATATGCTTGTATTTATTTTTGATAGTACCCTTCATACGTCCAAGACTATTCAGATGAGGTGTTGTCAACTCCAAAATCCTTTTATAATTTTCCAAATCTTCCTTCTCATATTTTTTGGGGTAATCATAAAATAGCAATTGATACAGACCTGGTGTTTCTTTGAAATTATATCCTTCTGTTATGATTTTTCCTTCGCGAAAATCAATTTCCTTTCCCCCTAGGAACCATTTTGAAGAAACAAAGTCGTATATAGGGCCGTAAACCATATCAATTTGCTCACTTTTACCCAAATATTCCATGATATATTCCCGTGACATTGTTGGATATTGTTCTAGATAATCATTCAATACATCCTCCGGAATCTTTTGATTTGATTCCAAACTATCGAATACCTCATCTTCATCTTCTTCTTCTTCAGCATCCGCAGCAGCAACCTCTTCCAGCTGTAGAAATTTGGTGGGTTCTAAATGCTGCTGCGTTTCTTCCACTTTTTCAGGTTCTGTTTTTATCAATTGTTTGACATATTTCGATTTGAACGGTCTCAGTGGGGGTGGTTTCAATTTTCGTTTGGGTGCTGAGTGAGCAGCAATTTGTTTCAGCGGTTCAGTTATGGGTTGGAATAATTTTTGAATAGCTTCATCTTCTTCAGACTTGCCCAATTTCAGTGCCAAGTATTTCCTTCGCACTCCTTTTGCTAACTGATTTATTTTTGATTTACGTTCAGCATCAGCAATTTGATCATCTATACTTGTCGATGGCATGATGCCTACTGACGAATTACTTCAGCATCACACTCTTATAAATTTGTCAAATCCCATGCGATATCTGCCATTGTTCCTATCGAAATCCTTGACAATGACCATAGTGCCAAATTTTTCGTTCCAACATTTCGAGCACATTGTCTTGAATTCGTCGTAGGTGAAGTCAGGTGAGACATGTTCATCAAAAACATGTTTCAAATTCATGTCATCCTGCTTGAATAATACAATTACATTACAGTTGTCTCTAATCAATTGTTTGGGTATTTTCGAATAGGTTTGGCAGAGGTAGGCAGCATCGATTGACTTATGCCGACACATTGCATAATATTCTCGAATTTTATTTTGTTTATCGCAAGCCACATCGTCGAAAATGAAGATGGAATTTTCTCGTGCTTCAACCGGATCGACTATTTCATCGTTGTCTTTGAAGGGGAAGTAGCCCATACCTTTCACCTTGTTCAACACATCTTGGAGCAGCTGATATTTAGGTTGATACAATGATTTCGAGTAGACGTAGACGTTTTCAAATTTAGCGCCATTCGGATTGAATAACAAACTCAGCATGGCATTGGTCTTGCCACATCCACTTGGGCCGCAAAATATAGCTCGAAAAGAATCGGGTAATAGTACACCATGTTTGCTATTTTTCGACACTTTCACAAAATCCAAGTTTTCAATAGGAAGTGCACATTTTTGCTGGGTAACCTTCATGGCGGCTCACATTAAACTGTGGAAAAAGCATCTAACGCTTCGTTAAATGCGACTAACGGTTCGTTGAATGCGACTAACGGTTCGTTGAATGCGACTAACGCTTCGTTAAATGCAACTAACGCTTCGTTAAACGCATCGTTAACTGCGATTAACGCTTCGTTAAATGCGACTAACGCTTCGTTAAATGCAACTAACGCCTCGTTAAATGCGTGTAACGCTTCGTTGAACGCGACTAATGCTTTCAGATTCAACCATCCTCTTGTACTGAATCCCTTTATACACAATTACTCTGAGCACATTTGTCAGTATAATGCTAACCTTCGAACGGCAAGGTGGTGGTATTGTGAACACTCTAATCAATAAACTTCCTTTCGAATTACACTTGCCTGGATATCAATACTGCGGACCTGGAACACAACTGCAGAAGAGGTTAGCTCTTGGTCAAAAGGGCATAAATGGTCTAGATTCTGCCTGCCGCCGACACGATATAGCCTACTCTCAAAACAAATCTTTGGAAGATCGTCATAAGGCTGATTTGGAGTTGGAGGATAGTGCGTGGGAGCGATTCAAGTCGAAAGACGCTAGTTTGGGAGAGAAAGCAGCCTCTTGGTTCGTAACTACTGCCATGAAGACCAAACGCAAACTCGGTATGGGTGTGAAGAAGCCATCATTCAAAAAGAATATTGTGCAGAAAATTTCCTCATCATTGCGAAAACAATTGCAACCTCATCAACTGTCTGATATGAGTGAGAATAATTTGAGAAAAGCTTCAATTTTGGCTATGCGTACAGCACGAAATCACATCAACAGTATTGGTGGTCGTCAGAAGGTTCGAGTACCTCGAATTATACCAATTGAAGGGAAAAGTGGTGGTATTCTACCTTTGATACCAATATTTGCTGCCCTTAGTGCCCTAGGTGGTTTGGCTGGTGGTGCTGCAGGAGTTGCCAAAACTGTGATTGATGCCAAGAACGCAAAGAAAAAACTTGAAGAAGATCAACGGCACAACAAAGCAATGGAAGAGATAGGAAAACAGGGGTCAGGATTATTTTTGAGGAAAAGTCGTCGCGGCTATGGAATTTTCCTTCGAAAACAAAAAAACTCCCGTTGAAGCTACCCAATAGAGCCCTTTTCGATGTGGAGTTGAAGCGATATGCAAAACAATTGAAAATTCCTCATTTCAAGGGAGTCTTCATGCGTGATCAACTCGCACACTCCACACCAGCAGCCAAAGAATGTGCCATCGTTAATTTGGATCTGCAAAAGAACAAAGGAACTCATTGGGTAGCTTACTGCAAACATGGCAATAAGGTGGAATATTTCGACAGTTTCGGTCATTTGAAACCACCTGTGGAATTGGTGAAATATCTGGGCAATGTCAAAATTTCATACAACAATGATCGCTATCAAAATTTCAATGAGACAAATTGTGGGCATTTGTGCTTGGAATTCCTCTATAAAACTAGTGTGTAGCACTGGTTGAGGTTCAGTCATGTCTCTGATTGTCACGCTGACAAGTCATACTTCCACGGCTAGCAGTGACTTCACCAACCCGATTCCCTTGGACCCTGACGCTGAATACGGTTTGGCTTTGATTGGTTTCCATTCGTACAACAGCATCCCAAACATAGAGGAGGGTAATAGAAAGTTCTACTATTTCAAGAACGCTGATAAGACCAAGAGAGAAATCATCAATATTCCCATTGGTTCCTACGAAATCACTAACATTGCCAAATTCCTAACGAAATTCATAGAAAAACCCCAGGATATCAAAAGGAAGAAAACCGACGAACAGGAAGAAGATATAACTGATAAAGTATTTTCTCTGAAAGCCAATCTCAATACTCTAGAGTGTGAAATATACAGCAAAGTACATACCATTGATTTTCGACCTGCGGACTGCATTGGAAAATTACTGGGATTTTCAGAGAGATTGCTGGAACCTGGTCAAGTTCACAAGTCTGATCTACCAGTGAAAATTGTTAAAGTTCGAACAATTCACCTGGATTGTAATATAACTGCAGGTGCATATTTCAACGGACGACCTTCACATACCATCTACGAATTTGCACCCAGAGACGATCCCGGTTTTGCCATCGACGAAGTTCCACTGAATTTGATCTATCTACCTGTGTCGAGCAAAGGTGAAATAAACAATATCACAGTACACATTCTCGATCAAGATTTCGCTCCGGTGGATTTCAGAGGTGAACTTAATGTCATAAGATTGGTCCTGAAGAAACTTTGAGATGGGTTTGGTTTTTGATGATATATTCAATCACAACACATCCACACCATCAGTAGTGAAGAAGCCCTCCAACAGGTCGGTCAAACTTTCTGCTACAAATCAGCGATTTCTGCAATCATTGGGCTACAATGTTGTCTCGACACGTGTTCGACATCTACCGCCGACCTCAATTCGATGAATCCATCCAACGTTTGGAAACTAGAACTCATTACCCATATGTGAAATCCTTCGAGAATAATGATATTGTTGAAATTTCCATTCAACAAAGTGAAACATGGCTACTCATGTACGATGCTGTGATAAGTATCAGAGGAACAATGAAAAAAACTGCTGGAGATGGAACTGTTAATTTTGTCAATAATGCACCAGCTTTCTTTTTCGACTCTATCTCATACGAACTCAATGGTAAAGAATTGGATACAGTTCGTAATCCTGGAATAGTGAGTACACTCAGAGGATACTTGTGTTATAGTGCAGACGATACCAGCCACATGTGTACATCTGGATGGAATTATCCCAATGGATCTCTACGAAATGATGATGGATTTTTCACCTTTCACATTCCACTGAAACACCTTTTGGGCATTTTCAATGATTATACTTCCGCTACATGCGGTAAACAGTCTCTACGTTTGGTTCGTGCACGCAACGATAACAACAGCATATTCATCAAAGATGCTGCCAATGCACCTGGAAAGACTACTGCCCAATTGAAAATCGATGGCATCGAATTGAAAGTGAAACACATTTTCCCTAATGATGAAATTCGTTTGAGTCTATTGCAATCCATCAAAGCTGATACACCTATAATGATACCCTTTCGAAAATGGGAACTTCACGAACTACCAGCATTGACTGAGGGATCAACGAAAGAAATTTGGGCTGTCAAAACTGCTTCTGCCATGGAGAGCCCTCGATATATCATCACAGTATTCCAAACAGGCCGTGTGGACAACTTGCATAAAGATCCCACATACTTTGATAATATTGATATAATGGACATCAGATTGACATTGAACAGTGACATCTACCCGCACGAGCGAATGAGATTGGATTTTGAAAAAAGCGATTTCGTTGAGGCACATCGCACCTACACAGACTTCTACTCCAGCTACATGAACACTCCGAGAAAACAACCATTACTCGATTACATAACATTCAAAAATCGAGCCATTTTCGTGATAGATGTTTCCAAAAGGGCGGAATTCATGAAGTCGAGCACCGTGGATGTGAAGCTCGATATTGAAGCTAAAAAAGGGTTCCCAGCTAACACACGCGCCTACTGTATCATCATTCACGATTGTGTTATAGAAAATTTACCATTGAGTGAGATAGTTAGACATTTATCTTGAAGAGATCTGAGAGGTTACGATCAGTTGTATGAAAGACTCTGAAGATGAAGGTTGTAGCAGTAGACATTCAAGGTTTTGATTTGAGTGGTGTGTTTTACCCCAAAGAAATTTCCATAACCGATGGCGCACAGACGAATCATTTTTTGCTGAAGCCTCCGAAGCCATATAGTTCACTTTCTGCTGGAGAGAAACGTCAAGTGAGATATGTTGAGCAGAACGTGCACGGCTTGCGATATTCCGATGGTTTCGTCGACTACTGTGATTTGAATATTATTTGGCAAACGTTGGATGATGCTGATGTGATATACGTGAAGGGACATCAAAAATTCGACATTCTCCAAAATTACTTTGCCCAATACACATCACAACCACCACACATTGTTAATTTGGAAAAATTTCATACTGAGCAAGCTACAACCACTCAGCCACCAGTTTTTTCCTTTGAGAAACCTCTGTGTATGAATCATAGAGGTCAAAAAGTGCGCTGTAGTCTGATACACTGTTTCAAAATATGGAAGTGGATAACGCAGCAAATGGTATGGTAGTCGATCCTGAAATTTCATCTTCAGTGGAACAATTCAAGAAGCTCAGATCACCGTTGGCAGCAGTTTGGAACGATGTATTTTTCAATTTAAATAGATGTAAATTCAATAGAAAACCTACACGTAGAATAACACCTGTAACTATTTCCAAATAAATATTTGAGTCATATAGTTGTTTAAATGTATGAGTGAGTTGATTGGGTCCTCAGTTGTTTGTATGCAATGGCAGTGTTAAGATCAAATTATATAATCTTGTCTGCAGTCTTTTCCAATATTCTGTACATCAATCCGCCGGATAAAGTGACCAAAGTGTTTGTTACTTTTGAAAATGCGAGTGGATATAGAAACGAAACGTGGCCTTCAAATTGGATGCCAATGATTCCGACTGCACTGAATGAAGGTCATCTGCATGTTTTGAGTGCCGAAATACCTGCCCATTCCAATTCTTACAAGCTGAGACTTGTTTTTGAAGACCGCAGTTTTGGAGACTTACCTGATTGGAAGAAAATTGAACAACAACCTGCCAAGCTGTGTCTCGAATCTGATATAAAAACGATTGCAGGACTACTATACTTTATTACAAGTGTATCGTTGATGCAAATTTTCAAATTTATACTCAAATATCTATTGAAGTTCAAAGTGCCGCAATATGAAGAGGGTGAGGTTCAGCGAGGATAATCAAGTGCACTACTTGTATGTTTGGCAATTTGCATACAGACAATCAAGAAGCAAATTTTGGGAGTATTTTCCGATCGACCGAATGCGTTTTCAGAGACGTATTACACAATCATCCCGATCGATTGAACCAATTTTGGATGAAATGCATCGAAAAACCATATTTGATACAAGATTCGCATGATTTTGGCTTTCCCAATGTGATCACACCGTTTTCTAAATAAAATATTTGTTTATATACTTGTTTCATTTACATAGCCGAAATAGCTCAGTGGCAAGAGCGTTAGACTGAAAATCTAAAGACCCTCGGTTCGACTCCAGCGGCAATTTTTTACACTTAGGGTCCCCAAAATTGATGAAATTTCATATCGTTCGGGGCCATTGTGACCACATTTTGTTATCAGTAATGACGACCAGCAGCCAACCTCAGACTGAACAAGTTGATAACAATAATTGAACTTCCTGTCACAACGGTCGCAGAGGTTAATAGATATCATTATCAATTTTCGAACTTCCTGTCGAAGTGGTCAAGGCGGTTAACAGATATCATTATCAATTTGCAAACTTCCTTTCATAGTGGTCACAGAGGTTTCCACATATCACAATTTTCAAATTTCCTGTGGTCGACATTTGCGTCAGCCATGCGGTTTCGTTGCCTTGAATCACGATTCGAAGCGAATTGTTTTTAAAGTTGATGAACATTGTCATCAGACGCCTTCAACCAATGACAGCAGAGACGCCATTTTCAGGGCCCTCAACCAATAACTGACCCCCAGCAGCCATTTTCATAACCACAGAGCCCTCGACCAATAACTGCCAGCCGCCTACAACCAATCACAGCCAGCCGCCTACAACCAATCACAGCCAGCCTAGAACCAATCGCAGCGAGGTACGGCCCACGTAGGTCGCGCCCCGGCCCACGTCGCGCCCCCCGCCCACGATGCCACAATGGCGTCCAACCACACGGCCCCACTCTGCAACGCTGCCCCGCACCCCCACACACCCCAATTAACACTATGTACCCTCATAATACAGCTGAGCCAAAAAGGCCTTATGAGGACAAAGCGGCATTGGTCATCTACTGCCGGGACCGCATAAACTGCACAAGATGACAGCAAATACATCAATGTCTCGGGCGCCTGTCGACAGGCCCTGCATCTAGTATCAGGAACCTCAATACCCCTCACGCGGTTCCGGTAGACAAGGGTGTTGAAGACACCGTCTTGGCACGCCATGATGAACCCTTCAGTCTTCTACTTTAGCTCACCTGACCTGAGGAAGGCAAATGTCAGCTTAACAGACAAGCCATGGTCCTCGATGTTCCTAAAGGAGACTCCATGCATGGGCTTGTCTGTATGCAGCTGCAGCATTTAAGCAATCTCTGCAGGCTCGATATGATGGTATACCCGCTCGGTCTCGAAGACTATACCAAGTTCATCAGCAGCGCGACTTGCTGCGTTGAATAAAAAGGCTCCGATTCCTGCATGTTCATGGTCTCGAACCATGCAGTGTAGGGGATTCGAACTTTTGATCATTCTACAGGCTCCATCCAGTACCATTCTGTTGTGAAGACACTTCAAACTGAGAAGTCAACGGCCCCCTTGTTTTCGAGGGGATATAACCATGGAACGAACGATTTGGTATGCATGCTTCTGTGCATATGCATCATTCTACGAGTCTTTACGTCAAGTTGTCGCTACTCAACCTGAGTCTATTTGAATACTCCGATGGAGTAGAGTAGAATTGGAATGGCAAGCATATTGGTGGCAACGCATTGGGTCGTCCCTCAATTCATCGATCCACTCAAAACGTTGTCCATTTCCATTGCCAGAGTTGTCATGGGGCTGTCCATCAGATTGGGCCCCTCCACCTTGCCCTTGATCCATATCCGAATGGGGTCAATGATTGTGGTGACAGGTAGTAGGCCTTGCAATGGTTTCCGTCATAATTCCGCAGAATTCTGTTATTTGATTAGGGTCATCTTCAGTTAACTGGTGTACCAGTTTGATTTTGTACGGATGATACTTTATTTCTTGCCAAAAGTCTCCACACAGTAGAATGACACACCTCACAAACATTTGCTACGGAAGGAGTAGACTGTTGAAGATATAATATCATCTCACCAATTATTTGAACTTCCGGAATGGACAGATGACCTGAGGGCTCTTTGTTACTAATATAATGATTATTTTTGGGAATATAGACGTTCCTGTGAAAATGTTCGCACTGGCATTTCCACTTCAAAATATAGTATTCATGCATACATTTTATTTTTTCAAGTTTTATTTCATTGAGTTGATGCTTCCAAAAAATAAAAGGGGGAGACGTTGAAGAAAGCCACGGTATAATAATATAGCTAATGGGATTTTTTTTGTTATCGCCCGTTATTTTTTTTGAAATATGCACGAATTTTCATTGGAGTTACTATGCAAATGTTATTTATTAGGTATAAATCTTTGCTTTAATTTTTCCCTTGTCCTTCCTTCTCTTCTGTAAATTGTTAAAAATTGTTGTTATCACGATTAGAATATGATGTATGGCAACACCGAGGTGACACCTGTGTTAATGTGCTGTCCATTTTCCATTTTTCCAAATTATCCGACTCGAATGAAAAATGGTTTTGTGATGGCTATTTTTACAACCCAAAGAGTTCGAGAGATGAAAAATCGACTTCTCATTGTACTAAGCTTCCTCGTGTTGAATCCGCAGCTTCCAGCTACGATGAACCCCTGACTACGCCCCTTTTTCCCATCTTATGTTTGAGCTCCAGAAAATTGCCTCCTATTGCAGTCTGATTTGGGTAAAATTATATTGTGGTGGTATAAGAACAAATTGAGCCTCAGCAAAAACCCGATAACTTTCGATTATTCCATTCGATTATTCGCTCAGAGACTAGAGACGTGGAAGTTATATTTGATCAAAAATTTTCATTTACTCAACATATAAACCAAACGGTATCGAATGCCCTTTAAGTTCTTGGTTTACATTATTCCCCAAATTTTTGGCATTTCGAGAAGAAAATAATTATCGTGTGAGAGGGCTGCATAATAATATTTATTTGAATATATTCGATGTTATCTGTTTGTCGAACAGGCGAACCATCGCTGCTATTTCATTCTTTCACAAATTGATTGATAACGACATAGATTGACCATATCTCTTGTATGAAATCAATTGGTTTGTGCCCCGCCTAGAGTCCAAACGTACTGTTACATTCCGTATCAATATCTCGCGCACCAACGTCCCACTTCAAAGCCCTATTATAAATATGTGTCAAAACTTCAACCGTTTTTCTGGAATATGTGACAGCAATTCCGACTCATTAAAATCTATTAGTTCCTTATTATTCAGTGTATTGGCAAATAACTGACTTTTGCGTCTTTGTATACTTGTATTTCTCACTTAGGTTTGTGAGGTCAAAGTTAGGGTATTCAGAGCCTTTGTTGTGAGTATTTTGAAGGTGGTGGCTTGAATCAGATGTTGCCCTTTTCTCTACCACCTGGTAATCTGACTTGTCGGTGTATGGTCTACTTTTCACTCCTCTTTTCCTGTGAAAAATATTGCAACACATATTTATGTTTATTTTATTTCATTCCTATGTGAATATTGATAAACATTTTGCATGACGTGTATTATTGTTACACAATTTTGTTTTCTTACCGTTCTTGATTGACATTTCAAATATGCTGTCCATGAGTTTCTATGAAGATCCATTGACCTGCCCTGGATTCCGAGTTATAAATCTTACGGCACTCCACTATAATTGTTGTTCGAAAATTTTTCTTTTCCGTTAACCAGCTGACGAACGTCAACCCACAGAAGTAGAAACTTGTGCGAGCAATGGATTATCGAGGCCTTACCTTTTAGCGTGCGATTACCCAGCACGGTGGCCCGGCGGGGAGTCGAACCCTGGTCTTCGCTTGATAGGCGAATGTGCCAACCTCTACACTACCGAGAAGCACGAAGATAAATGAGGTAATTTATTTTCGATATCGGTGTTTGGGCCCTAATTTGCAGTCATTTGATTCTGTATTCCAGACCACGTGATCAGAATGGCATTGGTAGGGTCCCAAGCCGAAACTAGAAACTGCAATTCATTGGGCGTCAGAAGTCACTACTGAAACAAGAACTACATGGTTCTGACCACTCACTCATTTTGTTAGATACTAATTTTTCGGAATGAATTGAAGCTAAAAATCTTTTCAAGTTTCAACTATTAGAAAAAAACGATAATCGTAAATTTTGTATTCTGATGATATATTCGATTTGCATGAGATAATTAATTCAATACTTAGTTCCCAACAATTACCAGAGAATATATTATTCATCATCAAGCAGATTGACCTGCGAATAATCAGCAATTAAAATCCATTTACATTCAATCAAATCGGAATAGAGGTTAACATCATCACACGGTCTATTTTTGCGTATTTGGCTCAAAATAATACATGAACAGTCTCAACATTGTTTTCACATACAATGGTGACAACTTTGTATCATCGTCAGGCTTTCACATAAAATACATTGTCAGTTCGAAAGATATGGAAAAATCTGATAAATGTGAGTTTTTCAATGAATTAGATGAGCATTTATAAGAACAATAGAGATAAGAATAGTTACATATCTGATGTGTGAATATTCATCTCGAAGACAAGGTTATATCTCCATAACTAAATCAATAGTGAACTCATTTACTGCGAATCCGAACAGGACAATAGCTTATATATTCACTAACAAATTTTCGAGAAACCGATCATTAAACTCATCGGATCGAGATCTGAGAGGATCAGTTCGATGATTTTTTTTTGTAAATCTCATGGAATTCGAATCAAGAAAAAATGAAAATTAGATATATTTTATTATATTGTTCGTATTATGAAATGAGTTGTGAGTACCCTTCACCTTGTTTGTTATTCGCTATTTTCTATCAACTTTCTTCCCCAGTTTCATGGGATATACGTTCATTATGCATAATTCGTGCAACTCGATAAATAAATAACATTACGGCCAGTCAATTTAACGATTTTTATTTATACTTATTGGAGTTTAGTATACATATGATAACAGGCTGATACACATTCCGGCCAGTTGATTTATTCAAAAAGGAAGTGAAATTTCATTATAGTTGAATCTATAATATCTACGGAACTTAATTGCTAATTATCTGATTATTACTTTCCGGTAATTGTTCACCGCATCGAGTACAAATGCATTCCAGAGTGTCGCAAAGTATATGTTACTCCCAAATATCAAGATATACACAGCAGATTCTCCATTGAATCTTTAAATCGTGCATATCATCGGGGCTCCGATATCAGTATCTTCATTTAAATAGGAATGATCCTTCCGCTGTATTTGTGTATTTATTTTGTACGTATCTATCACACTCTGGTTATGCTCAACTGGTTTATTTTCTCGAACTAGCTCTATTGAGAAATTAACCAATTTCCAGTTATTTGAAAGCAACTCCTCGTTACCTAAGGTTTTAATGAACGTGGAATGGATTTTTCATGAAAAAGTCAAACAAAAAAGTGAAAACTTGGGCTAAGGATTATTGGGGTCTCATATTTTAAGGTTTAATAGTTAGTGTGATTCCAAAAGTCTTATTGAATCGCTGCTTTTCATTGTACTCAAGCACTGTGACTTCCTATATGACCTCTGAGACTTTCAAAATGAACCTTTGCATTCACATCGATGGTACAAGCAAGATACCGCACGCCGCGACCTGCTTACCGCAGCGTGAATATTTGAGTTTGTTTCACAGATGAATTTGGAACTTTTCAATAAACGGATACGTTTCAAGTGGTACGTGACAAGGAAAAGCGAGGAGTACCTAATTGTAAAGCAAATATTTTTATCTTTCATTTCATTTGATATCCGTAATACTCAGAAATGAATAATGATTTACAAATCAGATTTCGTCACCAGAGGTAAACTGATGAACTGCTAGTTTAGGGTTCGCATGTAAGGAAGCTTTTTAACGGGATATATGGCAAAAAGGACTCTTGGGCAATCTGCCACTTGTGCGCTCTATTATCAAGTTTTTCATCTGATAGATTTTCTCTGACATCTAGTTAATGAAATATGTTTATAGTTCCAAAGTTGGAAATAGTGTTGACATAGCTTGGTAGAATTCATTGACGACAAGAAATGGTATCGCTCCTTGAGGAGAACCGATCTTCCATTTCCCAGTAATCTGATCTGAAAGTAGGAGAACCGTGAAAAAATATTTGCCAGAAGTACTTCGCAGAAACTTCGTTTTTCACAAACTACAAATTCCTTCAGGCCATGAAGATCTAGAAGGCACACATTCAACCTGTTGGAATACCATTTCTATGAATGGACTTCGTCGTCAAACAATACATTGCAGCTGCTGGACCCTCTTCAGAAATAGTCAATTCGTTACATTGGGGTTGCGTTTTTTCTTCTAGAACACCGAAGAAATGGCATTCATCCTTTTTCCTTGCTTTCGTTTTTCTGAAATATCAAGAATCGCTCTGTCTGAAGCAGATCCATCACGGATTACCCGATGAGAATAGTTTTTCCACAATTTTATCATCAAAATAAAAAGCATTCGAGCCTTCCTCTCTATCTCAGGAGTCGTATGTGGTGTTTTCCGAGGGTTACAGCTTACAGAAATTTGAAGTTGATACTGATACATATCCCCTACTTTTGATTTCCGCCATATTTGCTACTCATCACAAGAGAGTTTTTTTTTGTGAAACTAAAGATGAAAACATAAACAGTTTGATATAAATAATTCATGTATCCACGGCTACACTGGCACAACCTTCAGATTTTTTGTCTCTTAGATATAATTCATTTAAATATTTCAGTTTGATAGCTCAAGGATTTCCTTCAGCAGGCTTGACTCATCTTCAATCTTTCCTGTTAGTGTTCATTTTTGCCTTGAATCGAAAGTTTTCGCAATGTTTTTTTTTTATTCCCTTCAGACAATGCGGCCATTTCTTTCCACGGTTCCACATATTTATAATACACACACTGAAAGAACCAAATACAGCTTCATATAAACTTTGTCAAACAGATGATAATTACATTTACGTCTTAAAATTTTGACATGAAATAAAACAATACTGTTACTTCCATATTATTTGTTGCAATTTTCAAGATTACTGGCTTATAACTGGTTAGTTTGATACATAACATTGTCGTAACCAGTGATTCCGACAGAGGTTGATGAATTGCATGTAAATATGGAAGGAATTTCTCTCATTCTTCTCACGTAAAAGAAATTAGTCCCGATTTCAATTCCCGATTAGAATTTACCGGAGAAATTGGTATGAATAAAATTGTGCAATATATCTCTTTACGCACGGAATACGGTGGAATTAGTTCAGTGTGCATAGATTTTGTAAAACAGATGCGTGTTGATTTTTCAGAATACCCAATCACGGATGAACTAAGAATGAGCACTGCTCGTTAAGCTTCCTTATCGTTTCTCTTTGTCATTTGTAATAACATTATTCAGTCGTTTGTATTTAATAGTATTGGAATTTGAATTGGCTTCAATGGTGTTGAATTTGCTGTTTACTATATAGGAATTCGAAGTTAAAACACCCAGGAGTCAGATCTTGAACTTCACTATCTGCATCTCTCTCGTAAAACGGTAATCTATATGGACGTTTTGTGGCTAGAACATTCAACAAGGAACGTGCTCAGCATATATACGTTGACGAATATTGATTAATTATTATAAGTATTTGCTCAACATATACCTTAAGCTATATTCTGAAAATATTCTAGAAATCTTGTGCTAAGAACATATATATTCGAAAATATACATGTTCAGCATATATATTTTTCGGTATTTCAAATGAAAAAATATTCTATATAAGACTGAAACTAGATGGTTCAATAATGCCTCCACCAAATTTTCCCAAGCCATAAATGAAACGACACAGTCAGTTACCTAATATCTATGAAAGAATCAAGTTAACATATTCAGCCTATTAGCTTAGGTGGTTAGTGCATGGGACTCGAGAAAAAAATGGTCCGATGAATGTGCAATAGAATCCTACTTGGTATGTTTTTTCACATGAGCACATGCTTATTATATGGGAGTTTATCCTAAGTATATATACCGTACATCTACTCAAGCACATGGTGAGTTCATACATATCCCTTATAGCACACATTGTCCCAGGGACGTAACTATTCTGTACATTTCATGTCCGAACATACGGATCTGAAATCGTCGTCCGTGGGACGTTCCATTTAGTACAATTTCCATCATTTCCACGAATGCCATACCTATGAATATAGGACGTTCCAGTCATTTATTGAGCACTTGAATAATGGAGAATGGAGATACACCAATTTTACACTGGTTTGAAAAATAATCGGTTTGTTTATTGTTTTCTCCCAGACATCACGTGATCTCGAATGCCTAATAAGATGTTGGTTATCAAGGGCCAGGTTTTCAATGTACTCTTAACGAACTGCTTGAATGTCAATCTTCAACAGCCAATCTAATGTCTCGGCCAAGCACTTTGATTGGCTGTTGAGGACTTAGCTGATAGCCAAGTTTTTTAGCAGGAAATTGAAAAACTGACCCCTAGACATCTCGGTTGTGAATTGTGATCATTTGATTGAAAAAATTATTTGTAAACGTTCAAAAGCCAAAGGAGAAGGTGAAGTCAGTAAAATAACACTTGAGTTAGCTACTTTCAATGCGCTGTAAATTTCTTGAGGTTGTTTTCAGATGAAATTTTGATAAATAGTTTTTTTATTCAATCATCTGAAGAATTTCAATGTGTTTCTGACGGAGAGATTGTTCTGTGAAAAACGATTTGGAATATATCCAGTGAACCTTCTTCTGAAATAAATAAAGTAGTTATGTTAGGTTATGAAATCGAGGATCATGGTGAAAATTGTGAAAAGTATGCACCTAGATAATCTTGAAAGGGAGTGGCTTTACTGGAAACATTCGTGAATCCCTAACTGAGTTTTACGAGGATTATTTACATAATGAAAATTATTTACATAAATAAAAACAATTTCGCTACTTTCAATACTCAACTTGATGTTGATTGCAGATGAAACTTATCGGGAAGATGGGTTTTCTCGATTAACTGAATAATTTCAATGTGTTATTGGAGAAATTGTTCTGTAGAAGACTTCTCAAAATGAAACCAGTGAACATTCTTCTGAATTTTTTTTTTATATGCAGATTCACACGAAAGGGGAGCCCTGTAATGCTCAAAGAACACCGCGTCAAGGAACAGGAGATACGAATTAATATTCACTTTGAATTTCTGAAGTTTGTAAGCCTCAGGACAAACCTCTTTTGGCAAGGAGTTCCAAAGCTCAGCTGTTCTAATGAAAAAAAATACCTGAGCAAGAGAGTTTCGACAGGTTTCCAAATTCACAACAAATGGGTGGAAATTCTGTACTCGTCGAGTCATACGTGTAGATATTCAACAATTCGGAAGAGCATCGACCGTGAAAATATCTATAGAACTGAGACAAGTCCCCGACCCTTCTACGATGTTTTAATGAAGTGGTCGAGTCTGTGAGAGATGAATCACCAACAAGGCGAATTGCCTTTCTCTGAATGGAATCGAGAAGCCTCAAAGAATGTTTTGGTGCCGAACTCCACACATGAGAATTGTATTCCATGACAAGAAGTGAAGTATTTCTTCGCACGAAATAGAAATCCGAGATCCTGGAAACATCTTCAGCTATCGATCTCACATGGTTTTTCCATGAGAGATTATTACTGATCGTAATTCCTTGCATCGAGATACTTGACGTTGTAGGAATAGTTACTCCTAACATCTGAATATTAGATGTTGATAAGAGACAAGCCTGGGGTTTCCTAGCATCAAATTCCACTAAGATCATGTTACCTCATTCTATTTTTTTCACCAAGTCATCGTTAATTTTATTGACGTGAATGTTTCTTTGAATTTTTGTTTCTCGAGCTGGTATGGGGACTCTGGAAGAGAAACTAGTAAAAGTACTATCGTCCGCAAAACTATGTACTGAAAAAGATGTTTTCTCAAGCAAATCATTGATATGAAGCAGAAACAAAGTGGGCGCCAGAAATGAACCCTGTGGAACACCTGCATTCATTGAGAGAATATCAGATGATACTTCATTAACAACCACTTACAGACACCTATCAGACAAGAAACCTCTCAACAAAGCACACAACTGAGGAGGCAAACCATAAGACGGCAGTTTAGAAATGAGACCCCGATCCCAAACTCGATCAAACGCTTTTGAAATATCAAGTGCAATCGAAAGCTACCGTTTCTCCGAATTTATAGATTGAATGTTGCCAAATATAAGAAACATAAGCCAATAAATCACTGGTTGATCTTTGTTGGCGAAATCCGTATTGTCGATCATTAATTATTCCTGATTTCTCTACATATTTTATAAGCATCATATTGATTGCTTTTTCCATGGCATTGGAATTGATAGAAAGCAATGCAATTGGTCTATAATTACAAGGTGAAGTTTTCATCCTTTTTTCAGGAACTGGCTGAACTCTTTTTGTCCTCCAGAACTTAGGAAAAACCCCTGAGCTATACGTGAGGTTGAATAATTCGCAAAGTACTGGTGTCAATTCGGGGGCACATACTTTCAGAACAATGTCTGGGATTGCATCAGATCCGCAAGCCTTATTCGTTCACAGGTCCACTAAAATATTGCTTGTATTTTGTTAGTAAAAAATTATTTCAGGCATATGACTGCCGACAGGCGTGATATTCGGGGGATATTATGCGAAGTTGTTATTTTGGGAGATTATCCGTTGGTTTGTCGGTATTGAGTTTCGACGTTTCGCCAACATCTCAGTTGACATTTCCAAGAATGTAACTGCTCCTGCTTGGTGCTAGCAACTGTTGTTTCAGAACTGTTGGCAGAAGTATTCCAAACAACAGTTGCTAGCACTACACTATCTGCAACATTTGTCGATAATTTCACTCATTCACCTCAGATAATAATGATCCTAGAACCGTACCTTGAAAGAAGCCACATTTGACTGTTCGCTCATTGCTCTCCTTATCACCAATTCTCACCACTTGCTTACGATCTGAAAAATAACTGGCTATAACCTATGAACATTCCCCCTGCATCCTATGCCTTCCAAGGCCTCTAAAAGTTGCTTATGGTCCACGGTATCAAAAGCCTTTGCCAGATCCAAAAATACACAAAGCGATGGCTTTCCTTTATCTAACGCCTCATCACTGCAGAAATTGCATCCTCGGTAGATCTTTTTCTCTGGAAGCCAAACTGATTTGTGGATAGTAATTTATTTTTCACTAGAAAAGATTCTAATCTGATTTTAAACAATACCAAAATTTTTGCGTAGTTATTCATTATAGAAATAGGTCGATAATTCGAAATAATCTGCTTGTCTCCGCTCTCAAAGATAGGTTTTATAACTGCTATTTTATATTCAGGAGGGCAAATACCTGTTTCCATGATGAGATTCATTATATAAGTTAGGGGGGAATGAACGATTGAACGACTTCATTGGTTTTGCTTTCTGCTTTACTTTATATGTCAGCATTTGATTCATAACCAGAGAAGTAATCCATTTCTTAACAACATCGATAATAATTATCTTGTGAACACGGTCGTGGGTTCTTCCATGGGTGGAAGCTTGTCAAATACAAGGTTTCAGATTCGACTCTCACCATTGGCATCTCGAAAACTAATCGGGGCGAAGTTGTGCGTTTGAATGCACAACAAAATGCTTTTTGGAAGTTGTGAAATTTCTGTTAATTTTGGAGATATGCGGGAAAAACGAAATTTTGAGAAATTGTTTCAAATTTTTCCTGTGATTAGATGAAATACTTCGAAATGATTTGCACAGTTTAATGGTCGTTTTTCTCCAATACATGAAAACAAAAATAATGCTTCACTGAATATCTGAATATTGTGCTTTTATGTGCACAACAAAAAGCCTTCTGGGAGTTGTAAAATTTCTAAATGTTTCTTGAAATTTATCATTAGTCGTTTCCTCGAGATCACCACGAATCCACTCAATATCACGCAACAAAATTGGTATTCTTAGCAGACACGAAATGTCCTCGAATTGAGGGATTACCTCAAAGTGGAGGTTTGAACTCTCAAACTCAAGGTACCTCCGGACCCACCTTAAAGAATCCTCAAGTGTACTTGGCTGGCGTTGTTTGTGAACTTTTTGTTATAACAAAGAAAGAATATGAAGATTTTATATATTATTCGTATGAACGACGATATCAACGTTATGCGCAAAATCCTATTATGACGACTTTCAATTTCAGAAACGATTCCGATATCGCAAAGAAACAGTGCTTCATACCATATACTTCCTTTGTTAAATCTCATCGGAAATCCAAATAATAGAGGACTACCGACTCCTTCAATTTTGCAGTTATTAACAACATAATGATTTTATGCAACTGTATATTTTCAGGTTAAAACATGCCTAAATTATAAACATATCGGGTATCAATTGCTACAGAGTTCTGCTTCAAAATAACAGAGCACTTTGAATTACACTGATAAAAAACTTTCCGATGTAACTCTTTAAACATTCATCAACTTTCAAATCCTCCATAGAGACCTCCTACATTCGAGCCAGCCAGTTGTTTATGAAGTAATTGGGCACATCACCAAAATTCTGGCTAGGAAAGTGCACTATGGCTTTATTGGAAGCATAGATTGTACTCATGTTCCCATCAAAAATCGCATTGGAGGAATTGGGGAAATGTGCTGCAATCACGAAGGACATTTTTCTTTGAATGTGGGGTTGATGTTAATTGATATAAACAAGAAGAAAATAGACTATTTTTACGTGTTCTAGGACTAGCTATGCTGCCTCCGTGCTGCCAACATTATTAAAAAAAAATTCTCCGAACAAATAACGGCACTCCTCCACTCAACCTCATTCGAGGCCGCTTGCGAATACGACTATGAATACTGATTTGGAGGAGACTCCAGGGACCTCTTTGAAGAAACCTCGACTGAGGTCGAGTCGATGAAGCTTTGAGGAAACGACTAACGATTAAGGGTGTAAGTATCACTGAAATAAAACATTTTTCGAACGCAAAAATGTATTCTTATAATCAAAACTGATTCTTCGACTCCTCATCAACATCATCATAAAATCGCAATCATCATATCCACTGATCATATTGAGCATCACATATATCACACCTTTCATTTCATAAACTAATTATTCATTTCATGAAGTATCTGCATAGAGAAACTTTCAATCCAGACTCAAGGTAATTCTTCAAAATTTCTCACACACCCACTAATACAACACATTACTTCTTACAGGCGATTATTCAATCCTTTATGGATCACCTTCCATAATAATATTATTCAGGGTAACATTGTTGTTAGCAACTGGACAATAATTTCTTCTTTTCGGAGTTAAACAAATTCACTACTCTGGATTTGATTCAAAAGTGAAATGAATTGAGTTCATGAATTGGAAATCCATCAGAAATAATGAACTGAAGCCACCAGCTAGCTTGTGAATCATTACTCAAATCAAGATTCAATTCATTTCGCTGACTTGAAAACGAAACATCAATTCGTCCATTCCTCGGCATCAGAGGTGGTTGCTCCGACCAGCACAGTTTTACCACCCCTTCGTCGTGTGTGATCTTAGAAACCTCCCGAATATTATATATATATAGGGATACAGGGCAATTCAAATTCGTTTCAGTACATGGGGATCTCGTAAACGATGAGAGATAGTGTCGGTTAAATTGTGGCAAAGTTGCATATTTCTGATACCTATTCAATGATGTAAAAAAATCGAATGTAGCTATTGTGGTTCTAGAGATATACAGGAAAAAACAAAAAATCCCAAATTATGTTTTTGCCTGTATCTTCTTTATTCGCAAACATATCGAAAACCTGTCCACATTTTGCTTTTGGCACTTGAAAGGGGCTAGCAGAATATGTCCATGAATCTTTTGAACAGGCTGTCATCTGACTTGGGCCAACCCCATCTTTGAATTTTTTAAAACGGACCTGGTTTTTTTGTTGTAGTTTTTGGATCGTCAACGTTTACTTCATACTGAGAAATCCAATTTAATTTTATGTTTCGGTAATATTTGATTATAATTGGGTGAATTATTCCCTTATTAATTACGGCCCTGGTAATTGGTTGACTGAGTTTAATAAAAACACAATAGCAATTTTCACGTCTCCCTATGTACTATGTATGAGTTTCTCGAGAGTATATTTTTGGGTACCCATTCATATTTTTCCACATTTCCATTGCCTTAAACATTTTCTACACTGAACATCGAATAGCAATACCTTTTATGATTATCTGAAACATATCTACAACAGAAATAGATTATATGTGTTTTGATAAGAAGAAAAAGAAATGATAGCAATAATAACATCCCGAACGAACACTTCAATTGTAATGGAAATTGAAATGAAGTAATTTATATGAACAAGAAAATTAATGGCGCAATAAATGTTCGAATTGGAGTCCTTCCATTTCAATAAATTAGGTTTGTGGTATGGTCGCGTCGTTACGAGTCAGCCAAATAGGGTACATACTTCGTATGGGGGCTACGTGTTTCTCTGTGATCACCATGGCGCTCCGTATTTTGATTTGAGTAATAATTTATCGTACAGAATTGTGAGACTATCGTGTTATCAGTATTGCAAACCCTCGCTCGGTTCATTCTTTGAAAAAATAACGTAAGATATAGAACTTGTGGTAATCTTTAGAAATAAACCTTGTTGTTTCAAACCTCAAATCGTCTATGACACGGCTATCTCTATATACAACAACACCCTAGTCAGCTGTCACATTCTTTCGCCGAGTCATTCGTCATCTGCTGTTTTCAAACTAACCTAATCATCTGCGCCATGTTTGACGCTCTGTCATCTGTCAATTCATGCTCATCATCACGTTCACTACTCAGTTTATGTCTAGCCACACTTTGTCATTCGCCATGTATAGCTCTCTATCCAAACACACCCAGCCACCTGTCACATTCTTTCATCAAATCATCTGTCATACTCCATATCTACTGCTCTGTTGAACACCTAACCCAGTCATTTGTCACTTCTACCCTTCCAAGTCATTTGCATCCGCTATGTTCAAGCTAACCTAATCATCTGTGCCACGATTGCCGTTCTGCCATGCTCTACGTCACGTTCACCACTCTGTCATATGTTTAGCTACATTCTGTCATACACCATGTATACTTCTCTCTTCAACCTACCCTATTGGTCTTCCAAATTTTTGCTGAGCCACACCCAGTCATCTATCATTCACCACGTCCACCACTATGTAATACGCCACATTGTCCCGGCCAAATCATAAGTCACATTTCCATGCCAAGTCACACCTCAATCATTTTGCTCAGTTTTCAAAACCCACCGGTGTCATCCCCAATGCAAGTTGTCCCCAGTTCTAATCAATCACATTCTCTTCGATAATTGAATTGAATATTCAAAAAGTTCTTGAAGTATATTGGAGAACAAGCAGTGATAGATCACTTCTTGGTTAAAAGCGTCTGAGGCTTCGTTAAATGCGTCTCACGCTTCGTTAAAAGCGTTCAACGCATCGTTGAAAGCTTGTAACGCATTTATGGAAACTCAAATTTATCATGGTGAATTTGTTGCTGAATTCATACTTCAACACATCAATCTGTCACCTCAAGAATATAAATCATAGTATGGGATCCCGCTATAAAACGACCTTCACCGAGCTGGTTAATAGATGAAAGATATTTTTTATCAAATAAAATATGTCAATAAATATATGGCGAATGGGTTGTCTGAAAAATTTCAGTCCAAAATATTATTAACAATTAAATTTTTATTTTTTTTAAATCACCCTGGTTCGGTTAATTAACAAATTCCATTCCAATCGAAAATAAGAAAGCTATAGAATATACAAACGTTAGGTTGACTATTTATTTCCCGTCACAACTTTTGGATAGGCAGATATAAACAGAAAAATCGATAATAGTAAATTACACCGGTCTGATTAATGAATGAAACTAAAATGAAACTAAAGATAATTTTATTACGAAAACGGTGGTATAGGGTTGTCTGCAAAAAATCAGTCCTGAAAAGTGAAATATTGCTTCGAGTGAATACGTGCGACAGCGAGGTCCCAGCAAACCATCCCATGCGATAGAAGAGGACACAGCATTGCAGCTGTCTATAGTTTGTCGGTTGAATGAAAGAGAGTGCGCAGTTATTATTGTAGAAAATGGCCAAAAAGTGCTTTTTGTGTTATTCGGATGATGATGTTATTGGTTCTAATGATGAAACTTTTAGAAACTGTTTATTGAAGTTAGCTATCGATTCAACGGCTAACTGATATAACTGCCTATATTTACTGTAGCTGGAATCGGTACATTCTTCGGTGGACCGCTTCTCTCTTGACTTATACGCTGCGTAACAAGGCTGGTGTTATACAACAGTTTGATGTTGAAGTTTGGAAAGAATCACCGAATCACCTAAATTTTCCGCCATATGTGTTATCTGCATTGGTACTTGGTCACTCTGAGTGAAAATAAGAATAACCAGATTCTTCCCACATCTTTTTTGGCTATGGTCACAAAAGAGACATATGGTTTTGCTGGATTTCGATGCTGTTGATGTTGACTGCTCCTGAAAGAATTAAACATAGTTTTAAAATGGACGGAAAAAAATATAATGAACAATAAAGACTCGATTGATAAAGATTTCTTTATCATTTTATTGAAGTAGCAAAAAAAATCTAAAAAATGGTGTTACCTTGTAAAAATCCCCAGAAGTTTGAGGCTTGTCATCAACATTACTCTTTCCATCCACAGTTACTGTAGAACAGGAATCAACACTAGGATACAGACGTTTTGATTCTCCATCAGTGGTAGATGCATTGATGAGCTCCTAACAAAGCCAAATTTTATGATTGAATAAAAATGTTCGATAAATAAATTTTATAAATTTCTTAATTTCAATATGTAGTTGAATAAAAAAATCCTTATTCATATATGTTACAAAAAGAACAGAAATCAGATAATTTTCTTGTTTATATTATAAACAACAATTTTTTAAGTTAAATGAAAAAATTGTCTCAAAAATGTACAAAATCGTGAAGTGAATCTTAGAAACAATTATTTCATTGTGACAAAAATGTAGAAGTATTGGAAATAATTTGAAATATTCAATTATTATGTACTTACAGTATTCCCAGCACAAAAGTTTTCAAATTCTTCATTACATTTTTATTCAAGGCAGTCGCTTTTTTGTAACACGTGGTATGATAACCTATAAAATCGAGTGACGCACTAGTTAGATCAACAACATTGTATTTGAAGTTTTTAATTATACGAAAAGCTAACTTTAATAAATAGTTTTTGAAAGTTTCATCATTAAAATCAATAACACCATAATCCGAATTACACAAAAAGCACTTTCTGGACATTTTTTACAATAATGAATCGAAGCACATTTTTTCAATTACAAATGTAGCGACAATCTACTCCAAAATGACGCGTAACATTTACTAGTCTATCGCTATCTTTTTCGTTTTCACCGACAAATAGCCTGCGCTTTCTCTTTCATTCAACCGACAAACTATAGACAGCTGCAATGCTTTGTCCCCTTTTATCGAATGGGATGGTTTGCTGGGACCTCGCTGTCGCACTCGAAGCAATATTTAACTTTTCAAAATTCTACAACCGCAATTCAGGACTGATTTTTTGCAGACAATCCTATACCACCGTGTTCGTAATAAAATTATCTTTATTTTTATTTTAGTTTCATTCATTATTCAGACCGGTGTAAGTTACTAGTATCGATTCACCTGTTTATACCTGCCTATCCAAGAGTTGTGACGGGAAATAAATAGTCCACCTAACGTTTGTATATTCTATAGCTTTCTTATTTTCGATTGGAATGGAATTTGTTCATTAACCGAACCAGTGTAATTTAAATGAAAAGTAAAAAATGTAATTGCAAATTAATCATATTCCGGACTGAAATTTTTTAGACAACCCATTCGCCATAAATTTATTGACATATTTTATTTGATAAAAAATATTATCCATTAACCAGCTTGGTGAAGGTCGTTTTATAGCGGGATCTTAGACTATTTCTATATAATCAGTCATATCAGGGAGAAATGGGTGAAAAGGAAATGTGCATGTTGGTCAGCATGAATGCTGTTCAAGGAAGTCCGCGAGAAGGCATGCACTTTTCACAAACATGTAGAGAGCTCTACAAATTCAACTCCCTCGGGGGGAAGGAAATTCAATAACAAAATAACATGGTCGTTATAGACCATCATTAGGGTGGATTATCAAAACAAGGAGGAAACACACAGGTTCTCAAAATCAATTGGGAGATGTCTTTCTCACCTTTCTGTTCAAACATACACATTTTCCAAACAAGGAGGAGACACACAGATTCCCAAAATTATTTGGGGGTTGTCTTTCTTACCTTCATAAATTTCTTTTCACACACTCGAAATATCTAAACGAGTGATTTCACTAATTTTTGTTATCGAATATGAGGATGGGTTATGTTATGTACAGCTTTTTTGGACAATAAAATGTCTACTTACCCACTATCAACAACATATACCTCACGCTATCGAATTGTGTATGAGAAACTTTCTGTTCAGATAACCTCCTGCTCTGCACAGAGCTATGATCGGCGAGGAACTTTCTCCTGAGTGATTCATATTTTTTAATAATTTCAGCTTTAACTACCTCATGCTCAGCTGTCCGTCGTCTCTGATTTGCCACTATACATTTTGGCTCGTCAGGGTTCAATATCATTTTTTTGATGGTGTCGAAATTAACGGATCTCTGTGCCTCTATTGTGAGAGATATTCATATAACATTACAGCAAAGCTTTTCTTTTTGTTCTTTATCGACCAGAACTTGTATGCGTAATTTTTCGGACCACCGAACACAAATTCCGTGGTGGGTGAACCAAGGCCTATTCTCCCACGTTAATCTCGCATTTCCCAGGTCGTGATACATAGATCACAGACTCCGTATCGTAATAGATGACTGGGGGTACGGTATTAACATAGTATAGATGGATCAGACATCATACCAGAAGATTCTGCAGGACTGTTCATAATCGTAGTTTCTGGTTGGTTTCCACGCTGACCAAACTCACCCTTGGCCAACGATATCAACCCGAAATTATCAACAATCTTGGAAAATTCCAATTCGATAACTACCCGTTCAAAATAATGCTATTTTTCAGCTTCTGTTGTACACTGTGACGGCCAATCTGAAGATTCTTGTTTTATTTTAATGTACTTGTTCATCTTTTCTGTAAATAACCAGTAGGTTTTTAAAATTTTGTACCCTTATTTTTCTGCTTTCAATACTTCTTCAACCACACATGTTCCAGTTAGTGCACGCTTCTCATCAGAATGATAACACTACTAATAGTTTGAAGTCCGTCTACACTCACGACAAAGAACAAAAAATAATTTGTTCATTTTCTGTGGTAATACAGGATGAAATGAATTCCGTGGAGAAAGTACTTTACATTTGACGAGACCCGATATTGAAGATAGCGCCGGACACCCTGTGCCTACATAAACCTTTGGATGACCTATGGGGAATTTTCCATACTCGCAGTCAATGGATAGAACGAACAGACATCCAAATATCGAATTTTCTCGTTTCCCTTGGTCTTGTACAACTCTAGTGTTTTCTGTAGGACCCCTATAGAACGCATCTACCGGATTGAAGGAAACTTGTAAAATAAGTGGATGATTATCAGTGTGTTTTTGCAACTCCTCGTTGTCGGCTAAACGACGCTGGAACTCACACTCCCACATTCTGATAACTTCGTAACCTAAGGATTTGAGTCTTTTGATTTCCACTTTTGTCGCTTCATACGTGGTGTACAACGTTTGCTAATGAAGTTCATGCAGGGGAGTATCTCTCTGATGATCTGAATAGCAAAACGCTCTGGGAATATTCGATGGACAACAATGTCTACATAAAATTTTCAGACGAACCCACTTTTTTTCCTTTGAATGGGGGCAACTCCGACCGCGATAGATTCGATCATAAATAAAAATGTTCGAGATTAAGGAGAGCTGAGCGTTCTGGATGACCTGAGTTCCGATCACAGGCCAGTGACGTTAAGTACGAGCCCCTCGGGGGGTGAGAGGAAATTCACCTACATCACTGCCAATTGGTCGGAGTTCAGACGCATCCTGATAATGAAAAGACAAATATCAGAGCTCAGCTAAATATGAATCAGATCGACTGCTGCACTGATCTCGAACACCTGATAGTGTTGAACTCATCGAAATGATAACACAGCCCGAAAAGAGTGGCAATGCTCCAGGAATCCGGCTCACAAAGATTCGCTATCTTGTGAAGGAGTTCAACAATAAAATATGGAAGGATGAACTTACCAACTCAAAAGCTCAAGACAACCCTCGGTGGAGGATGGCACGTCGGCTCGACAAGAGTCGAACCCATACCTACCATAGAGAGAGGTAATAAGCATGCGTTTACGGACCCCCAGAATTTTCGATGATTATTTTCAACGCATACACAGAGCGAGTGCCAATTCTTCTGATAGTCACATCAGCCTTCAGGCTAGTAATATCAGAAACATGGCGCATGCATTGATATTTCTACCTGTTTATGAGAGATTGATGACGGGCCATGAAGCGATTACTGAGACTATCAGAAGAATACCAAAATACAAAGCGCCAGGATGCGACATGGTGACTGCAGTTCTACTGCACAACCTGCCTAAGAAATGTACAGTCCAGTTGGTACATACAGTCAATGCAATACTGAAATGGCAGCGTAACCCGGATTGTCTGAAACATGCCAAGGTGTTATCTATATCAAAGGCCATCTTGCTGCTGAGTGCGGTCGCCAAGGTGGTGGATGAAGTCATACTGAGCAGGCTGGTTCCAAGATAAGAACAAAGTCATGGTTCTGCTTGACATGGAGAAGGCCGTTGATCTAGACGAAGGAATTGATAGTCAAATTTTTGAGGAAAATACATGCCATTACACATGGTGAAGCTGATAGATAGCTACCTGGTCAAAAGGACTATTCGGGTGCGAGATAACAAAAGTAACCCCAGCCAGCTCGCCCAATCATAGCAGGTGTTCCACAGGGATCATGCTTATCCCCGCACTTGTATTCACTACATACGTATGATTTTCCGATCTTCCAGAGAACGAATGTCGCCATATATGCAGATGATACTGCTATTTATGAACATTTCTCCTCGAGTGAGGTTGCGAACAAACAAGTTCAAACCCAACGTGAAAATCTCCGTAAAGTTGGGAGTCAAAGACAGGCGAGTGGATGAGCAGGAAAGCGTCAAATACCTGGGAGTAACATCGGACAAGCGCCAGAATTTTTACAGGTACATTTATATGACAATTCAGAGGGCGGACACTGCAATGAAACGCAACTACATCCTCATTGCACGAAATGTCAAACTCAGTGTGGACAAGCTGCTGATCCACAAGCATGTGATCAGACCAGCTATGTTGTACGCCTGTCCAGTGTTCTGCAGCCTTGAGTTTTTTCTCCTGAAGAGTCCTCTGATACGAGGAATCACCGGTATTAGAGCGCATCATGAAACATGGGCTTGTTTAGGCAGCTCTGAAAATTTTCCACGAAGCGGATTAATCATCCTGGATAACCTGACACCCTTTGAGTAGGGTGAGACCTCTTTTTAGTCGTTTTTTTCACTGTTCGCCAGATTTGACCCGTGACAATCATATCCATGCCACATCAATTATCTATTTGACACGCATCCTTCATATAAGCATTTGGGCAGGAGATACGGTTTTACCTCTGAGTGAGTGAAACTTAGCCGAGCACAGCTATAACATCGCAGAAGACCAGCGTGTGCAGCTGCCTGGCCGATATCTTTCGGTTTTGTGCTGCGCTGTATGAGGGTAGAAGCAGATCGGACGTTCCCCGAAAGAGGGATGGACGGCCCGTAGATACACTTCCCGCTCCAATATATAATTTTAATATGTTGTCCTGATGAGATGATGATGAGGGGATAATAAACGCTTTTTCATATTTATTTATTTTATTTGTTTCTATTATGTCTGCCTCTCACGCTGAGCGGACCAGGTTCGATCCCTGGCATCTTTTTTTTTCCAGGTTATTTCCACATTTACAGGTGGCGTATACGATGTCACTCATAGGTGGCGCTAAGTACTCGAGACCTCGTCCAGCGACTGATAGGTGGCGTTGTGTCCTCATGACTTAGTTGATGACTCATAGATGGCGCTAGGTGAGGATGACATGTCTGGATCACGTGGGCACGCTGGGTCTTTGATCTGCGGGGGCGGAGAGGTAAGGTTTCTACGCTCAAGGAATTTTTTTCAGGCCTGGGTGCCCCTACTCCTGCTTGTGAGTGAATTTCGAAATGAATAACTGAATCTGCACCAAATTATTGATGACCGGACGAACCTTAATACTGCAAACTCATTAGCAGGGATGAACTTGATATACCAGGTGACCTGGGTGACCCATATATGACACTTCCGGTTTGACCATAGGCACATCCAATTTTCATATTTCGAATGAAATCTTTGATTTCTGTTAATTATGATACGGTATAGAAAAACCTTTCCAATGATATATCATAATCATACGCGCGTCGAGTGCAAAAATATCAGTTTGGTATTAGGGTAATTGATCTCTAGGAGTGGTTGTACACACTTGATCACACCAAAGTGTGTCTTTAAATTATAGAGAAAAATGTTCTTGGTGAATTGCCATGCACGAGTTTTTTTATTCATCATTTAGTTCATTTCTCACACACTCCTTCACAACTCCTGTTTATCTCTTGTCAATTCCAGGCGGTTAGGACAGTCATAAGAGCCTCCTTCTCAACTATACAAATTTCAATTTATAGCGTTTTCCAAATGCAAATGACTTCGAATATTTTCTTGAATTATCAGTTATCATCAATTACTAACGAATAGTTGGGGAAAAAGATCATTCAATTAAAAAAAATATATTACAGTTTCCTGTATGATTTTCACTTACAATGGGTTTACAAAACTGCGACACATGTTTCGCTATTACAATAGCTTCTTCAAGCAAGATGAATAATCCCGACAATTGATACGATTAACTTGGTCGAGACATTGCTCGAAAGAAACAATACCAACCCAATCGTAAAACAGGAAATCCTGGAACTACTCACAGTGTGTTTGTCACAGAATTACTTCCAATTCAATGACAAGTACTACTCTTCCTGTGATGGCCTGATAATGGGGAACCCCTTAAGTCCCCTATTAGCAGAGAATCTCATGGATACATTGGAGCGTAAAATTCTCTGTAATCCGTTGATAGAAAATTTTGTTCACTGGTATAGGTATGTTTATGACATATTGGTTTGTTTCAAAGGTACAAAGACAGCTAACCAAGTTTCTTGATTTCATGAATGGTCTTTACTCGTCCATTGTTTTTACTATGAAGATAGAAGGAAATAGTGTGATTACCTATTTGGATTCGACTATCACAAGAATAAATCACAAACATGATTTTTCGGTTTACCGTAAGCCGTCCCACACGGACATTGTCATTCACACTACTTCGTGTCATCCATATCAGCATAAGGTGGCCGCATTCAATAGTATGATTCATAGACTGTTGAATGAACTTAATACAATAAAACAGATCGCGATTAACAATGGATATGAGGTTCAGTTAATAGACTCACTTGTGAGGAAGGAATAACATAGTCAAGCCCTCAAGTTGGTGTATCCAGTAGTCAATACTAAGCCGGATACTTACAGAACCTTCACTTATTTAGGCCAACTAAGTGTAAATATTTCTAGATTCTTGAAACATAATGATATTAATACAGCATTTCGTACTAATAATGAATTGGGAATATATATAAAATATAATAAAGACAAAAGTGAATCGTCACAAAGATCAAGAGTTTAGGAATTATCATGTGGGTCATGTCCGATGTACTGGTACAGTTCATTGCTAGTCGAACACGCCGTTTTCTCCTATTCGTCGGGGTGGACCGCTACCTGCGAATATTCATTTTTGTGGTCCAGCGTTGAAAACCATTTACAGTTGGCAATTAGGTTCAGGGTGTCGTTTATTCTGGGTAAAGGGTAGCTGTCTTTTTTGTGACGTCATTAACTCTTCTGTAGTTCACACAGAATCTTGTTGATCCATCCTTCTTAGTTACCATTACTACGGGCGACGACCAAGGACAATTAGATTCCTTTATTACTCCTTTTTGTAACATTTCCTTCGTGATGACCGAAGCTTTCTCCTGTTTATTGAATGGCAGTTGCCTCGGTGGCTGCCGGATGGGAGCAGCATCACCGTTATTGATTCGATGTTGGACGAGATTCGTGCGGCCTTTAATCTTTAATATCACGAATAATTTGCCTTCTTCTCTCAGAAAGTTCCTCGCCTCTTTTGTTCATCCTCTGATGGGTGACTTCCTGATTTCTCGAAAGTGACTACGAGTTCTGCTGGAACTTGTTGACTGCTGGAGACTGGGGCCTGCTCTTCAATTTTGGTAATTTTTGCAATTGGTTCGCATACTCCGATGACCTCCCCCTTTTTTGAGTGAGATCCTGTTGTACTTTGGATTGGACACCATCAACGGAACCACTTTGTTGCTACAATTCATTAGACATTTGCTACGTATATATCTTGGAAGTTTTCGGGTGGTTCCACCACAGCAACTCCCAAGCCACCAGGTCCAACAACTTCTACAGTGACATTCTTCTCGCAGTTGGGTGAGATCCTGGAATCTTCTGATGCCACAATTATAACGGTTACAAGTTGTTGGTGGTCGGGTACAGACAAAACGATCTCCTCGATTCCGACAATCAGGGTTCTATTCCTCATATCGACTACGAACCCATGTGCTACGTGCTCAACAGTATACAGAAACACAAAAAAATTGAATAGCTAAGATTTATAATTTTGACTAACAAAATCTTCTTGGTAGCAAACGGAGGCGGTAATAGCACGAGCAATAGTTTACCCGAGCTCAGTCGAAGACGGGGTGGGTTTTACTAATACTCTACTAGGATAAAGAATTCACTATAAGATTATATATAATACCTGGGCGCCACTAACTTGTCTACACCGCAAGTTCAAATTAGAAAACTCAAGATCTTATCTCCGTTGTCTCCAAGATATATTTGTTCTATATGTAATATTCTTTTGAATAATAGCCTAGCCTTAAATGAAATGCAACCTTTTTCTAGGATACGAATATATTTCGAATATTTTTTTCAAAATTGAAATGGAGAATGAAATATATTTTTAGGTAGGTACGTAAATGAATGCGGTATGATAGAAAATGTCTCTCTGATTCTCGATATTGGATTTCAGATAAATAAATAATATACTATACGTGCGCACGTAAAGTTCACAAAAAAATACCATTGAGGTGGATCATATTTCTGACATCCTTCAGACTGATGTATACCAACAAACATTAAAATAAGAGGTGTACCACTTCCCTATAGCTCATAAAATTACACGAATAAAAAATATATAAATAGTGGCGAGAATAGAAACACTTTAAAATTGAAATCCGCGGAAGGAAAATTGAGAGAGTATATGTATAAATATATAAATATGAAAAATCAGCATTTGATTATCAATAAGACATAACACATGACATTCAGCTTATCTGATGGTTGGATCATTCCCATAGCAGTTCCTCAGTAAAGTCAACCCTGGACATGCAGGAATTCTCGAATTGTCGAACCTGTCTTTCGAGGCCTAACGGATTACCATATATGAGTTTTGGAGACCTTATTTTTTCTACAACAATGCCTCTGGTTGTTTCACGCCGTTGAGACGAAATTTATCAGGATAAGCTTGCAGGCGGGGTGGTATAAAATAGGGGTGCGGTTTTACTATATCCCCGGACGACCCTAAAATAATTTTAATTATGAAGCATCTGAATATCGAATGAAAAAGCTGAGTAATTTACCTCGTTGGAGTTGAAGGTATTCTTCTGGAGTATTCTAGAAGTATGAATTGGTTGGTTTGCAGTCTACAATATGAATAAAATAATCCTTCCAAGAAGTATATCAATCTTCATCAATACTGAACCAACTTCAGAAACGGTAATAACAAGATTGACATTAAAAGTATGTATGTGAATTGATCCCATAAAATGGTCGAATTAAAATCGAGAAACACACACATATACTTGATTCTAGCAGACTGCCGTTGCTTCCTATTTTGCCCAGCGAAAAAGATTCGGTTTTATTCGCATTCCCAAGCCGCGGTGATATGGGTATTGAGATACAAAAACTTGGAGCCAAATTTCGACTGAATACGGGGCGTTCAAAGCATTGTCGAACGAGGACGTGACAATGGAAATGATCACCATCGATAGAAATGATGGGAAAACAATGTACAAAAAAAAACGGAGTGTTACAAATCCCCCCTTACTTTAAAAGATTTTATCAAAATCTTTAGTGGGAATTTTCCCTAGTCGTCTGGTGGATGCGCCTTCAAGTCTTTCACATGCCAAACACCTTGCGATTTGCCATTGCTGTTTTTCAACTCGTATGTCCAGGGCGACAAACGCTTGGCTACTAAAAATGGTCCAACAAAACGAGGAGCTAATTTTGCGGTAAAATATTTGGATGCATCCGACAAGACATAGTTACGACGCCAAACTTGTTGATTAGGAAGAAATTGTTCTTCTCTACGACGAAGATGATACCAATTTTTACTTTGCTCGTAGGCAGACGCCAGCCGTTCCTTAACATCTTCATAAAGTCTAGAAAATCCATTAGCACGATCATCATTGATATTCGACCGGTTGAATTGCAAAGAAACGTCTTTAACACAAGATTCTCCCTGAAGAGTGATTTCGCGACCAAACATTATGTAGTTTGGGGTATATCCCGTAACTTCGTGTCGTGCCGATCTTATAGCACACGCGATTTTAGGCAAATTTTGATCCCAATTCCTATGATTTTCGGACGCGAATGAACGAAGCATGGTTTTGAGAACTTTATTTATTCTTTCACAAGGATTCGCTTGAGGATGGTAGAGGGCGGTATATTTAATCGAAACTTTATATGTCTTCATAAGTTTAGTGAATTCTTTCGATTTGAACTGAGAACCGTTATCAACTGTAATGGATTTCGGACACCCAAACACAAGAAACACATTATCTTCAATGAAACGAACAATGGCCGGAGCACTAGCTTTGCGGAGAGGAAAAAACAATGGAAACTTACTGAAACAGTCGGCAACTGCCAAAATATATTGATAACCCGACATGGTTTTTGGTAGTGGACCTACAAGATCTGCGCATAACAATTCGAAAGGTTGAGAAATCGCTACCTGTGAACTCATCATCAAGCCAGCTGGTCGTTTTTGTACTGGTTTAATAGCCTGACATGTTTGACAACGGCGAACAAAAGAAGTTACATCGAAACGCATTTTAGGCCAATAATACTTTTCAGAAACTTTATGAAAAGTTTTATACCCTCCGGAATGGCATAATAAGAGATGAGCTTCCTCAATGATTTTATGACGAGCCGGACGTGGGACGACCTCGCGCCAGTAATCGGTTTCCGAAGCTAATTCCGGATACAGAGGAATGACCTGCTTGTACATTTTATCATCTTCCACTCTCCATGCCGAGAATTTCTGTGGATACTTCAGGATGTTTCCCCGCATGGAATTATACCACTTGTCCGCAGTTTCTCTGTGGGGAATTGTTTTGGATAAGGCATCGATAATGGGAACGGCTCGAGATAGAGTGTCGGGTACAATATGCTCTCGTCCTTTTCGGTGGACAATCTTATAGTCATATTGTTGTAGCCTAATTGCCCAACGAGCTAATCGACCAGTAGGAGACTGAAGACGGTTTAGCCACACCAAACTATGATGATCCGTGATCACGGTAAATACGGTCCCTTCAATGTAAGGACGTAATTTTTCTATGGCCCATAACACCGCCAAACACTCTCGTTCCTTAGTTGTATAATTCCTTTCCACCCTTGTCAAAGAACAAATAACTTTCTCCCCTTCGCTTGCCTGTTGACTCAAAACAGCACCTATTCCGAAACCAGACGCGTCGGTCTGAATCGTGAAGGGGAGAGAGAAATCCGGACAGCTCAATACAGGCGCAGAAATTAAATATTCCTTCAATGATTGAAAAGAATCTTGACAAGACTGGTCCCAGATGAAAGATTTATTTTTACGTAAAAGATTTGAAAGAGGAGCTATAACTGTCGAAAAATTTGGAACAAAACGTCGATACCATGACGCTAAATCTATGATACGTCGAACCTCAGAGACAGTCTTAGGGAATGAGATATTTATGATGGCACTTACTTTTTCAGGGTCCACATGTAAGCCATTGCAGTCAACTATATATCCTAAATATTTTAATTCTGGTCTACAAAAAAAACATTTCTCCTTGGCAGCTGTCAGATTGGCCATTTTCAACCTACTAAAAACTTCCTGTAATACCTTAATATGTTTTTCAAAAGTGGGAGTGACAATTATTATGTCGTCAAGGTACACAAATACATGTGGCTCCAACTCAGGGCCTAGTACACGATCGATCAGCCGCTGAAAAGTTGCTGGTGAGTTAGCCAAACCCATTGGAAGACGCCGGAATTGGAATAGACCTCGGCTTGGAACCGTGAACGCAGTTAATGGTCTGGAAGACTCAGACAGGGGCACCTGAAAATAAGCCGACTGAATATCCATTGAAGATAAATATCGAGCATCCCTCAATTTATCTAAAGTTGCCGAGACGTAGGGGAGAGGGTAAGCATCCCTTTCCGTAACTTGATTAAGCTTGCGATAATCTACGCAGAACCTGTAACTATTATCTTTCTTCTTTACCAAAAGAATGGGAGATGACCACGGGCTAGTCGATTTTTCAACGATTCCATCAGCTCACAACTTCTCTAATTCTCTGTCGACGTGTAACTGCATGGTAGGTGACACTGGGTAGTAACGTTGTTTAATAGGGCTCGACGATGTTTTGATTTCATGTTCAATCAAGCTGGTGCAACCTAACTTATTTCCCATTTCGTGAAAAAACTTAGAGGTGATACTATTCAAAAGAAGAGTTTGTTCCTCCGATAATTCAGTTTGTGATTGGAGAGCCACTGCATCCACTGCCACATCAATATCTGGAAGAGATGAAAATGTCCAGGCTCCATGCCTCAAATCAGGAACAATCCCTAGAATACGCCAAAAATCCGCTCCTAAAATCAAGGCATGTTTCAAAGAAGGAATGATCAAAGTCTTGATTAATTTCACACGATCTTGCGGTCTGAATGGAATCTCCACCGAACCCAAACAAGAACACCGTTCGCCATTGGCAACCGTACAAGATAAACCTTCATCTCTGTTGACATTCAAACCTAGTGATCTGAGTTTGTCCCAACCTGGACCTCCGAGAATAGTATTAGTCGCACCAGAATCTAATAAACCCAAAATTTCAGTACCTAAAATATTCACAGATAAATAAGGCCTCTCATCCTTATCAGCACTGGCCAGCACATAATCCAAGATAGCTCTTTGTTTCGAATCTAAAGCATCGGCAGCCGATTTGACCGTTTTGCTACCCGCGGAGACGACTATACGGTCCTCTAGTGTCTCCGAGCAAAGTTTCCCAAAGCTGCATTACATTTCGGACAAGTTCTGACAGTATAACCTGAATTTCCACATTTGAAACAATATTTACTCTTAGGAGTCACCGTACAATCGCGAGCTCTATGTCCAGTCGCTCTACAGTTCCAACATCCCGAAATAGCTGATACATCTGCTCGAGACGATGACGAACTATTCTCATCTATATTTGAATATAAAAAGGCTAAATCAGGCTCTAATAAGGAATGACGTACTCTAGGCGGTGGTAAAAATGACTCTATTGATTCCTTGCGTGACTCTAATTGTCTACATAATTGCAATAAGTGATCTACTGAGTTTACTGTTACCAAACCTAACTGACTCTGGTAGAATGGAGATATATTTTGTAATAAAACTTTCAGTTGCGAGGACTCCGGAATTGGTACTGTTAAACGATTGAACATATTAGTCATAATAGCTATGTAAATTCCTATTGATTCATTGGGACCTTGTGTCCGTTGCCGAATCTCTTGAAAAAGTTTTTCATTGAAATTTGATGGTTGAAATTGTTGTCTTAACTCAGATACTAACTCTGGCCAATTATTTACTTTAGTTTTCATTGCTCTGAACCACAATAAAGCTTTTCCCGAGAATAAATCACTTGCTGAATTAAAGAGTTGTTCTTCAGTAACATTTCTGGACAAACATAGCTCTTCTACAGTTTCTAAAAAGGCACTCAAAGAAACCCTACCACCATCACCCTCAAATTTAGTGATATTCCATTTTGAAACTGGTACCGATTTGGTTTGAAAGACTGGCTGAACATTAGAATTAATTGACTGTAAAATCGGCGAAGAAGGTTGATCCTCATCCGATTCTTCACTCGCAGAGGTTACAGTACTGTTTTGTAATTGACTTTCAACGATACTAATATCTAACGGTATAGACAAATTTCTTGATTCTCGTTTATATTTTCTGACTTTTGAATTGAGCTTATTCTTCAATTCTAGAATTTGCAAAAGAAAGGTGGATCGTTTTGAATGTTCAACCTCACTCAATGATTGTGAACGTTCAGCCCTGCTGAACGTGTGTGAAAGTTTAGTGCAAATTTTGATAAAAGCAGAGCTAGATTCGAGATCCGAAAAATCAACCAACAAAGCCTCAATTTCTTTTATTTTATTTTCAATATAAAATGAATCGTCTCCAAATGTGTATGGATATTTAGGATAAGTTAAGCTTGTACCAGATTTCTCTAATTTCAGCAAATTACGTAAGCTTTTTCTCATTTTTTCCACTGTGGATTGTTCATCGATACCCCGAAACTTGAGTTCGTATATCAACTCTTCCTTTTCTAACCTATTCACGTCCAATTTGTATTCCATTTTATTATTTACAGCTCAAAAATTGGAATAATGAAAAATCTAAAGCACTTTTTATGTGACCAAATGAAGAGTTCTCAATAAAAAAAAACAGTTAACACGGAACGGCTGTGTCGAAGAAGGCGTCGGTATGCAAGAAAATTTAAAAAAAACTTTTTACTCTACGGAGACAAAAACAATTTCGTACCGAATATTCGAAGTAGAGAAGTTTGGCGTGTACCTCTATCAATCAATACAAAAATTATTTTTCTATCGCTAAGAATCGCTAAGAATTCACTTTGAATTTCAATATCTCATATCATAATCCGAATCAACTTCAATAAATACCTGAAACGCAAAGAACGAAAACTCAATAAAAACAGAGATACTCAAGTACTACAGGGCAGGACTAAGGAATCCCGATTCAAAATCTTCGTAAATCTTTCACAAATTCTATCGCCTGCAAAAAGAAGTCAACAAGTTGCTACTCATTGAACCCTTATTAGCTGATACTCAAAACAATCATAAATATTATTGAAATCGTTCCTTCTGATTCGAAAAAAAAAAATTTACTGTAAAAAAAAATGTTTGCTGTCAAACTCGACATGTACGGAACTGAAGATGAAAAAAAAGAAACGTTGGGCGCCAATTTGCTACGTGCTCAACAGTATACAGAAACACAAAAAAATTGAATAGCTAAGATTTATAATTTTGACTAACAAAATCTTCTTGGTAGCAAACGGAGGCGGTAATAGCACGAGCAATAGTTTACCCGAGCTCAGTCGAAGACGGGGTGGGTTTTACTAATACTCTACTAGGATAAAGAATTCACTATAAGATTATATATAATACCTGGGCGCCACTAACTTGTCTACACCGCAAGTTCAAATTAGAAAACTCAAGATCTTATCTCCGTTGTCTCCAAGATATATTTGTTCTATATGTAATATTCTTTTGAATAATAGCCTAGCCTTAAATGAAATGCAACCTTTTTCTAGGATACGAATATATTTCGAATATTTTTTTCAAAATTGAAATGGAGAATGAAATATATTTTTAGGTAGGTACGTAAATGAATGCGGTATGATAGAAAATGTCTCTCTGATTCTCGATATTGGATTTCAGATAAATAAATAATATACTATACGTGCGCACGTAAAGTTCACAAAAAAAATACCATTGAGGTGGATCATATTTCTGACATCCTTCAGACTGATGTATACCAACAAACATTAAAATAAGAGGTGTACCACTTCCCTATAGCTCATAAAATTACACGAATAAAAAAATATATAAATAGTGGCGAGAATAGAAACACTTTAAAATTGAAATCCGCGGAAGGAAAATTGAGAGAGTATATGTATAAATATATAAATATGAAAAATCAGCATTTGATTATCAATAAGACATAACACATGACATTCAGCTTATCTGATGGTTGGATCATTCCCATAGCAGTTCCTCAGTAAAGTCAACCCTGGACATGCAGGAATTGTCGAATTGTCGAACCTGTCTTTCGAGGCCTAACGAATTACCATATATGAGTTGGGAAACCTTATTTTTTCTACAACAATGCCTCTGGTTGTGCACACCGTTGAGACGAAATTTATCTGGGATAAGCTTGCAGGCGGGGTGGTATAAAATAGGGGTGCGGTTTTACTAAATCTCCGGACGACCCTAAAATAATTTTAATTATGAAGCATCTGAATATCGAATGAAAAAGCTGAGTAATTTACCTCGTTGGAGTTGAGGGTATTCTTCTGGAGTATTCTAGAAGTATGAATTGGTTGGTTTGCAGTCTACAATATGAATAAAATAATCCTTCCAAGAAGTATATCAATCTCCATCAATACTGAACCAACTTCAGAAACGGTAATAACAAGATTGACATTAAAAGTATGTATGTGAATTGATCCCATAAAATGGTCGAATTAAAATCAAGAAACACACACGTATACTTGATTCTAGCAGACTGCCGTTGCTTCCTATTTTGCCCAGCGAAAAAGATTCGGTTCTATTCGCATTCCCAAGCCGCAGTGATATGGGTATTGAGATAAAAAAACTTGGAGCCAAATTTCGACTGAATACGGGGCGTTCAAAACATTCTCGAACGAGGACGTGACAATGGAAATGATCACCATCCATAGAAATGATGGGAAAAAAATGCACAAAAAAACGGAATGTT